>QGSO01000605.1:216031-230149 GCA_011037825.1 Carya cathayensis
AAAATGGTTGTGATCAAAAGAATACTTGAGATACAACTCCAAAAGTACAAGTATTAACCTAAGTTAAATACTATACCATCATCAACATCGCACCGTGGCCTAGTCGACCGTATTCAGTTGGTCAGATTCCAATTCTCCTTTGGGTCCTGTAACAAGATCTACCATTCGGGGGGAATGGTAGTTGGGACTACCACAGTGAGATTTGATTACAAATCTCAGTAAGTTAACATAAAACTCACACACAGGTTAAAAATGCATGCATGGCAGTAAAAGCATAAATGCATAATTATAGTCATACATAAACATAGTATAACTTGACATATAGCATGACTTAACCAGAACTTAAGCGTGAACTGAACTTGACTTAACAATGGCATGAACTTAAGCTTAAAACATAACATGAACAAACAACATAACATGAACTGAAACATAACATGGACTTGAAATATAGCATGAACGTAAACCTGCATAACATAAATAAGAACTTGAAAATAACATAAACTTGAACATAACATGTACGTGAGTATAACATAACATGGACTTGATCTAAAACTTGACTTATCATGTATTTGATCTGAAACTGGACTTAACATAAACTTGAAATCTTATTCAATTGTCTTGATTAATAACGTGCGTTAATACGTACTCCACAGTTGTTGTGGCCCACGTATTCAAGTAACATAAAACATAATACGTACTCCACAGTTGTTGTGGCCCCACGTATTCTACATGTCACAATTGCTGTGTCTCATGTAGTGTATGCTCACAGTTGTTGTGGCCCGAGGATGGAAACTTCATGTGTGGAGGCAAGAGTTGTCCTTCAAAGCTAGATTAATTGTTATACATCAACACTTTCCTCCATTTTTTATACAATTGCCGAGGAGTTTTAAAACACACACATATATAATTTTTTAAAATGATTCCACATGAGAATTTAGGCAAAATCTATTATTTTATGTTTAACGAAAATTTTTACACAAATTACTATAATTAAGTGATTTAGCAGCATCCACTCCTGAAATCCTACAATATCCAAGCAATCCACTCCACCAAAATATATTTCAACAAGACAATACTTCAAACCCTAGATGATCAAATACATTATATATTGGTGTTAATGTAACACAAAGCATTATGACTCGTTGACCTCGTGTTTTAGGGACTTGCAAAGGAAATCATGGGCATAATATGACTCATTGACCTATAGTATTTTATGTACTGCAAGTCTCTCTATTGAGTAATATATACTAACTACAGTCAAATTCAGGATAGAAAAGGGTTTGTTGACATGTGTGCATGCATATTGGCATTGGTTTTAGTTCAGTACAAATGGCTTGTGTTAAATTGTTTAAGTGGGATGAAAATTTTTATGATGAAATATTAAAATATTATATTTTAATATTATTATTGTTTTGTGTGAGTGACCTCAACGATCGGGAAGGAGAAGAGCTGAAGAAGCAGAGGAGATTGCATCTGGAAGTGTCAGTTAGCAAGTACTAAGAGAAGACCAAGCCTTACCTGGAGTCAAGCTGCAACGCAGCGTTTCACTTATATGAAACGTAGCGTCCAAAGGGCTGTGACCCATTTATCTATCTTTATGATTCCTGTAATTTACTGTTGTTTTACTTTTCTCTTGTCATGTAAGACAATTTCCATTACATTAGCAGTACTATATAGGGATGAAGACAAAGTGTAGTGCAGGGGGGAATTTCAGAAAACACTAGGCCATTGCAGGAGGTTGGGTTGCCTCGAACAGACTCATGGTAATTTTTTCTGAGTGAATGAAATTCATCCTTTAATCCATTTCTCTCTTCCATTTCTCTTAGTCTCTATATTTCTTCTTCATTTGCAACGTCCATCTCTTTCTTCATCAACAAGAGCCTAACATTTGGTATCCAAAGCCTTCATCCTGATGGCAGAACATACACGCTCCAGGCAGCAACAAGATGCCCTTCAACAGCAGGTTGAGTCCCAAGAAGTGGCCATGCAAAATGTCAATGGCAGGTTAGATCAGCTAAATGAAACTGTCACACAACTTAATGATATGATAAGAACACTAATGCAACATCAAAATGAAAATGCCAATAGACAACTAGTGGGTCATGAAGAAGAATAGGGTCATAATGGCGGCATATTTACAAGGGGAGTCCGTTTGGATTTCCCTCACTTTGATGGGGATAACCCAGCAAGTTGGGTTTTTAAAGCCACACAGTATTTTGATTTTTATCAAACACCTCCTGCTCAGAGCTTGTTAATGGCCTCTTATAATATGGAGGGAGAGGCCTTGGTGTGGTACCAAGATGGGGTGGAAACAGGCCAGTTTACATCATGGGAAACATTTGTGAGATCCTTGTTATTGCGCTTTGGACCAACAACATATGATGACCCTATGGAGGCCCTTACAAGGCTCAAGCAAACTTCATCAGTCGCTGCCTATAAATCACAGTTTCAAGCCTTGTCAAACCGCTTGAGAGGGTTGTCCGAACATCATAAGCTCAGTTGTTTTATGAGCGAATATAAGGATGAGATCCGTTTACCCATACGGATGCTCAACCCTATCAATATGGGTGCTGCTTTTGGCTTGGCCAAGATACAAGAGGAATACCTCTCAGTTGCTAGAAATGTTTCCAGATTCGGGTTTGCCCAAACTGGAAATTTTCAGTCGTTTGGCCAACGAGCTGACACTAATTCTAGAAAATCTCGATACATCCCTCCCAAGAGACGAATTCCCTCCGCCTCAATGGATGAGAAACGTCGAAAAGGGCTTTGTTATCACTGTGAGGAAAAATGGAACCCAACTCATGTATGCAAATCCCCAAAAGTTTATGTTTTACAGGCCGATGAGGAAGATAAAGAGGATGGGGCTGTAACTGAGATTGAGCAAGCAGTAGGTGTAACAGAATTTGGAGGAACTTCAGCAACTCTACCAGTTGAACCAGTGGACAAGGCACTAGAAATATCACTCAATGCAATTTCGGGGACCCCGAGGAATAATACCATGCGACTCCTAGGAACAATCGGTCAAGAACAAGTTGTCGTTCTAATTGATTCAGGGAGCACTCATAATTTCATAGACACAACGATTGCGGTCAAGGTTCAGCTCACAGTAGACAAACAAGGTGGTTGTCGGTACGAATAGCTAATGGTGACTTACTCAGAGTGAGGGATACTGCAGTACCGTGAGAACCAAGCTGCAAGGTACACAAATTAACCCTTCTTTTTATGTATTATCATTGGGTGGATGTGACATTGTGTTGGGTGTGAGTTGGTTGAGGACCTTGGGCCCTATTGTTTGGGATTTTTCCACTTTAATAATGACGTTTGAGTATGATGGGAAGAGGATATGATTGAAGGGGCTGAGCCCTTCAGGGTTATCAATGGAGGGTAGTAATAAAACCCTCTTACAGTCATTGAGACGTGGAAGAGGAATATTATTACAGATTGTACGTAATGAGCTAGAACAGCAGCCTAATGCAGCCCCTCAGGAGGTGCAGAAAATTCTTAAGGTCTTCCAAAAGGTTTTTGAGACACCAAAAGGGTTGCCACCCCTTAGATCACATGACCACAGAATCATCTTGAAAAAGGGCACTCAGCCTATTTCAACTAGACCCTATCGTTACCCATATTATCAAAAGGCGGAGATAGAGAAAATAATTTCTGAATTACTCACTACTGGGGTAATACGACCCAGTAATAGTCCCTTTTCAACTCTTGTATTGTTAGTACGGAAGGCGGATGGTAGTTGGCATCTATGTGTGGATTACAGGGCGTTGAACTAGGAAACAGTTAAGGACAAGTTTCCTATTCTAGTCATTGATGAACTGTTGGATGAATTATATGGTTTCGTAGTTTTTTCTAAGCTGGATTTGCGCTCTGGTTATCACCATATCAGGGTAGCACCGAAGGATGTGTCTAAGACAGCTTTTAGAACACACAAGGGTCACTACGAGTTCCTCGTAATGCCCTTTGGGTTAACTAACGCTCCTTCGACTTTTCAGGGCCTGATGAACACCATATTTCGTCCATTCTTAAGACACTTTGTACTAGTATTTTTCGACGATATACTGGTCTACAGCAGGTCATGGGAGGGCCACTTGAGTCACCTCTAATAGGTTTTAGAGGTGCTGAATAGTCACAAACTGTATGCAAATATGTCAAAATGCAGATTTGGGGTAAGGAAGATCGACTATTTGGGGCATATTATCAGTTCAGATGGAGTGAAGGCTGATCCTTCTAAGGTGGCAGCAATGCTCGACTGGCCAGCTCCTAGTAGCCTTAAATCACTCCGTGGTTTTTTGGGCTTAACCGGGTGCTACTGTAAGTTCACTAAGCATTATGGGTTAATTGCCGCACCACTTACCCAACTACTTAAAAAGAATGCTTTTTTGTGGACCAAAGATGCGAGCAAGGCTTTTTTAGAGCTGAAATAGGCTATCTCAGAGCCCCCAGTCCTAAGGCTACCAGATTTTTCACACCCCTTCACTATAGAATGTGATGCGAGTGGCAGGGGGGTAGGGGCTATTTTAATGCAATTCAATCAGCCCATTGCCTTCATGAGTAAAGCCTTAAAGGGCAAGGCCCTAATGTTATCCACCTATGAGAAAGAATTTTTTGCAGTGGTTACAGCAGTTCAGAAATGGCGGCCCTATTTACTAGGCCAGTCCTTTGTTATTAAGACTGACCAGTAGGCCTTAAAGTATCTCTTGGAGCAGAGGGTGGGCACGGTTACTCAACAAAAGTGGCTCACCAAATTATTGGGCTATGATTTCACTATTTCTTACAAGAAGGGTAAGGAGAACAAGGTAGCTGATGCCTGTCTCTGAAGGTGGAGGAACAGAACAGTAAAGCTAGGGTATTGGCCATGATTTCCTTCCCTAACCCGGAATGGGTTGAGGATTTAAAAGCCAACTATAGAGACTCAGTGGAGATGATGAATTTAATTACCAGAATTTCTACAACTCCAACCCACCCAAGGGTTTCCAATTAAAACAGGGACTGTTGATAAAAAAGGGCAGAATTGTCATTGTTCCAAACTCAGATTTCAAGACCAAGGTTCTGCACTATATACATGATGACCCCTTATCTGGACATTCGGGGTACTTAAAGACTTACCAACGAGCTAAGAGGGATTTCATATGGAAGGGTATGAAGCGCGATATTAAGCAAATGGTGCAGGAGTGTTTGCTATGCCAATTAGTCAAGAATGAAATGACGCATCCAGCTGGGTTGTTACAACCCTTACCCATTCCACAACAGCCTTGGACTGACATATCAATGGATTTCATCGAAGGACTCCCCAAGTCCCAGGGGTTTGATGTCATATTGGTAGTAGTGGATCCCCTTACCAAGTTTGGGCATTTCATACCACTGGCCCATCCATACTTAGCTTCATCAGTAGATGATCTGTTTATGAAGTATGTTTTCAAGTTACATGGACTGCCTAAATCAATTGTGTTGGATAGGGACCCAGTGTTTGTAAGCAATTTTTGGAAGGCCCTCTTCACACTACAAGGCACTTCCCTTAATTACAGCTCGGCTTATCACCCTCAAAGTGATGGCCAAACCGAGGCCCTTAATAAATGTCTCGAAGGCTACCTCAGGTGCTATGCAAGGGGCAAAACCACCAAATGGGCACAATGCCTAGCCTTAGCTGAGTGGTGGTACAACACATCCTACCATGCCTCTACTAAATTAACCCCTTTTGAATCTGTGTATGGATACCCCCCTCCCCCCTTATTTCTTATGTCTCAGGTGCAACAACCAATGAAGTCGTTGACAATAATTTACGTACAAGGGAACAAACACTTCAGTTACTCAAGCATAATCTACAGGAAGCACAGCAGCGTATGAAGCTATATGCAGATCATAATAGAGTGGAGAGGGAATTCAATGAAGGGGATTGGGTGTACTTACGCTTGCAACCTTACAGGCAAGCTTCTGTAGGAATCAGACGCAACATGAAACTCTCACCACGTTGGTATGGGCCATTCCAGATCAAGCAAAGAATTGGATCCGTGGCATACCGTTTGGATCTACCCACAACAGCAAGGATCCATCCCACCTTCCATGTGTCTTGCTTGAAGAAAAAGGTGGGGACCCAAGTTCAGCCGTTGTCAACGCTGCCACTAATCAACGCACATGGAGAGATCCTCCCATAACCGAAGCTATCGTGGAGCGCCGCCTCAAACGCCATGGAAATCGACCTCTCACAGAGGTTCTTGTGAAATGGGTTGGTGCTTCAATAGAGAATAATACTTGGGAAAATTTAGGGAGACTTAAGCACCTTTACCCACACTTTGTGGGCAAGGTGCTCTAAGGGAGGGGGTTTGTGAGGGACCTCAACAATCGGGAAGTAGAAGAGCTGAAGAAGCAGAGGAGATTGCATCTAGAAGTGTCAGTCAACAAGTACTAAGAGAAGACCAAGCCTTACCTGGAGTCAAGCTGCAACGCAGCGTTTCACTTATATGAAACACAGCGTCCAAAGGGCTGTGACCCATTTATCTATCTTTATGATTCATGTAATTTACTGTTGTTTTACTTTTCTCTTGTCATGTAAGGCAATTTCCGTTACATTAGCAGTACTATATAGGGATGAAGACAAAGTGTAGTGCAGGGGGGAATTTCATAAAACACTAGGCCATTGCAGGAGGTTGGGTTGCCTCGAACAGACCCGTGGTTATTTTTTTCTGAGTGAATGAAATTCATCCTTTAATCCATTTCTCTCTTCCATTTCCCTTAGTCTCTATATTTCTTCTTCATCTGCAACGTCCATCTCTTTCTTCATCAACAAGAGCCTAACATTTTGGGATTTGAAAAAGTTAAGAGAAAGTTTAATTATTTATTATATTTTGTATGGAGATTTGGGAAAGTTGTAATGATGAGATGAAAATTTTGAGTTTGAGATGAAATTTTTTTGTTACCAAACCTTACTTTAGTTTCAGCTGTATTTGCAATACTAAATTCCAATGTCAGTAGATATTATTTTTTCTAGCTTTATATTGTAACAGATGTTTCCAATTCAATTCAAAATGAAATCAGCCCACTATGTTTTCCATTATTTTGTCCAGCGAAGGTCTAAGTTGCATAGCTAATTAGATTATGTCTGATTGCTTTCGTTTTCTTTGCAAGGGTTCATTTGTCATTATGTATTATTAAAAGATATGTTCCCCCTTAAATTTGAGTTGATTCATTCGTATATCGCAATGCTATAAAAAGTAGGGGTGCCCCCCCCCCCCCCCCCGGGGGCGAGGCCACCCCCACTTCGCCCCCCACCCCCGCCCATGCGGGGGGAATTTTTACGGGGCGTGGTACCCCGTCCGGTAATGGGGGTGGGGGGGTGGACCTCCCCCCGTCCAGCCCCCCAGCTTTGTGGTTGGGCCCTTGGCCCATTGAAATTTTTTGGGCCATTTTGAGCCCAAATAAGTTTTTTGGGCTCAAAATGACCTAGAAACACAATCCAGGCCTGTTTTAAGATGAAAAATTTAACTACAACTATATTTATATATTAAAAAAACTTGAAAGAAAAATTGGAATATAAATATTAATTACTAAATTCCAAGTTCAAAAACTTCAACGGTCAACCTTATAGTCTTATACTATTAGCCTATTAATTACTAAGTAACTAAGGCATGCACTAAGCTATTACAAAATTACAATGATAGAAATTATAAAATTGTGTCAACTAATAAACAATTACAAAATTACAAAGACATAAAGATAATAAATACTTCAAATTGTACCATTAATGATTAACATTACAACTAATTATAAATTAACATAATCATAATATTCGAAAATTTGATCAATTTTGGGTGGCGGTGAGTTCACTGAGACATTCCATTGTGTTGAGATATGGGCAGACAAATTGAAGATCATAAATCCTGCAATAATAATAAGTTAAAAATGAAACGAATTAGAATTATCAATATAAAGTTTTAACTTATAAATTAAGGGATTAATTCTGCAAACCATGAGCAATGGTGGGTCTAGAGTCTAATATAAAAGAATTCATACTGCAGCGGAGGATGTAGTTGTAGACGCTGTCCCAGCCCCAGGCAATGCAAGCATCACTACAACAATTAAAGGTAGAAATTAACATAAATTAATTTTAAATAAATAAATAAAAATAATATAATTGAATTCATGTGACATTACCAGATCCAAGTGCATCATCACCCTCATCCTCGGCGTTGACATGATCATAATCAATAACATCCGGAACATGAATTTCACTCCCAATGATCCAATTTGAAGTACAAATCAAAGACTCAACAGTGTCAGAATCTAATGAGCTCTGGAATGGATCTAATACGCGTCCTCTGGTGGAAAAGGCCAACTCCGATGCTACGGTACTAATAGGGATGGCCAAAATACTACGGGCTATTTGTGCAAGGACGGGATACTTGGGGGCATGTATCTTCCACCAAGTCAAGATATCAAAGTCTCATACATATGGTTCAAGATCTAGACCAAAGTATTTGTCTATCTCTGACTTAGTTTCTGTAGTACTCCTCGTAAATGGGTTCCCTTCCATCCTATCACCCCAGTCCATTCTACGTTTTTTCTCAACCATGGCATCTGGAACTGGTGAGGGGATAGCGGTAGGTGCCGTAATATTACCACCCCGCAAGATGGTAAACTCATCAAATAATCTATCAAGGGTTTCCCTAACCATTGATGCAATATGCTTCGCCCATACTTGCCTGTAGGCAATACCCAATCCATATACCATGCCATCCATCTTAAACCGGGGGTCAATAGCAACAGCTACATATAACAATATATTAGCCCTATCGAAATTTTCCCTCCAATACTTGTCATGCTTCGCCCTCATCAACAATGTCATCTCCCGCAACCTAGTATGACTGCTTGCAATAATCTCATCTAATTCTTCTTTTACCTTACATATTTGTTAACAAAAATGATGGGATGTAGGATACAAAGAACCAAATACAATCGTCATAACCTCGTAGAAAAGCCTTAAAAAATCTACGAAAGTAGATACAACATCCCAGTCCTTAGTCATCAGTTTCCCCAATCCTGCTTGATCTTCAAAATATTTTACATATTGGATATCTTCCTCACCCAATAAGGCAAATGCCAACTTATACTACTGGACTGCCTTCAACATCAAAAATGTTGAGTTCCATTACATAGTCAAATCAATACAAAGCCCCTTCTTTGATATTATTCCCGCAGACCGTGCAGCAACCTTGAATTTCTCCAATCTCGCAGGAGAAGATCTCACACATCTCACAGCAGTCCTGACCCGAGCAATAGAGTCATGAAGATTTTTCATACCGTCACTGACAATAAGATTAAGAATATGTGCCGCACACCTCATATGAAAATACTGACCACCTAAGATTGTCTTATTTGCCTCTCTAAGAAAGGTCTTTAGATAACCCAATGCGGTATCGTTGGACGATGCATTATCAACTGTGCATGTCACAACGCGTGTCAACCCCCACTCCTTTATAGCGACCTCCAAGGCCCTCCTAATCCTCTCACCCTTGTGATCGGTGATTTGACAAAATTTGAGAATTTTCTTATGCAATGTCCAATTGTCATCAACAAAATGACAAGTCATAGATATATAATTAAAATTTTGGACCGATGTCCAACAATCAGTGGTCAGGCAAACAAACTGACCCGCCAAAAAACCCCTCAACTTCTCTTTTTCAAATCGATAATTTTTTATACATCCCTTGCCACTGTGTGACGAGAAGGAAGTTGAAACCTTGGTTCCATGTAGTGACAAAGCGCTTGGAACCCTTTCCCATCCACCACCTGAAAAGGTAGCTCATCCATGATGATCATACGGGTTAAGTGTAACCTACACTCCTCAGGATCATACTTCGTGTACCCCTTCAACTCAATACCCCCTCTACTCCCATCCTCCATTTTTTTAAATCCAATTTCTAGCCTAGATTGACTATTCTCTAGCAAAGATTTTAGAATTGGACTTTTTTTACATTGCTCTTCTAAGTGCACCTTTAATTGCGAGGTGCCATGTTTCCTATAATGGCATCCATAAATTTTCCCGCAATGATTACATTTGGTTTAAGGATTATTAGGATCACCACCTTCTAGTTTGGTGAAGTGAGACCAAACTATGGAAGCAGGTTTTTTGTTAGGCTTGGGGGTGGGGCAAGGGGTAGGGGTAGGGGTAGGGTAGGGGTAGAGGCAAGGCTACCCTCAATTGGGGTAGGGGTAAAGGCATTGGTACCCTCAATAGGGGAGCTCGCACTAGAATCTGTCGGCAATTCCATGAACTCAAGCAAACAATAAATTTGAAATTATAGTAAACATGAAAAGTATCAACATCCAACGATTCCAACCAAATAAACCCAGTACTACAAATATTTTGTTTTGTTTAATTTAATCCAATCTTTAAATTGAAGTGCATGACGTGTAAATAAAATTCATTTCCATAGGTCACATACAATGGAACGATTTCAAAATCGACTATCTTCATCTATCTCAACTTAGATAACTATGTTCTAAATACAACTTCTATCAGATAAAAGCTATAAATAAATATAATAAAGCTTTTGTAATGTTATTAACCTTTATTTGACGTGGACTTGTGAAAAAAAAAACATATTTTTGTCATTCTTAGTGACAGTATTTTACTAATATATAAGATAATAAATAAATAAAAATATGATTATTTAAAATCCATTTCCATCCTGATCTCACCCATATTCAACCGGGCCATATAATTAACCTTGAAAAACATCATTTAATGGGTTGTGATGAACTCGAATGAAGCCCAATAGGTGATGAACAAGTATAAGTTTTCCGGGATTTTAAACAATAATTTTATATCAACATCAATAATGTAAGAGTTTTGAATCAACTATATAAATATATTATATACACGCATGTTCTAAGATGGAAATATACCACATTTGCATTCACTAAAGATTCCCTCCAAAACCATTTAATGGAACTGAGCTAATCGTATTTAAATATTAATGAAAACCCAAAAAAATAAAAAATAAACCATAGACAAATAAAAAAATAATAAAAAATAAAACATCATGTGAATAATAAAACACACACACATACACGCATGTATATATATATATATTACCAAACACAGGTTCAATCTTGTGTGTTTTCGCAAATATAAACTGCTTGATTTTCAGTACATGACCTCCATCTCCACTGATTTTCAGTACATGACCTCCATTTCCACACGGGTTTTATTTTAAAGAGGGGGGGTTTTGTTGAGGATTTTAGGACAAACCCAAAACGGTGCAATTTTGGGTTTGCCTTTTTAAATAAATAAAAAATACTCAAGTAGCCAAAACGACGCCGTTTTGGACACCTGAGGGGTTTTTTTTTTTAATATATATTATATATATTAATTAATTATATATATATACCACTGCTCACCCCTAATAAAAAGTGTTTGTGGTAAAGCTCTAGACTCTTAGGCTAATGTGCTTTTTGGAAAGTTTGATCTTTGGGGATTCTCAATTTCAAGACTGATCTGTCAAGGCCTGATTTTATGTAACGTCCTAATAGAAAGCTTAAACCACATGGCCTANAAAAAAATTACAAAAAATCAAGATTCAAAACACATGAACAAATTAACAATCGGATCCTCCACAGCACAAAATCAAAGCACATGAACAATTGGATCACTCATCACAGATTCACACACATGCACATTCAATCCTTCACAGCACACAATTCCAAATCTCATCCTCCATCTCTATTAATCTCATCCTCCACTAAATAAACAAAAAATTTAAATTTAAAACAAAAAAAAAGAGAGAGATGGATGTACCGGCCGACGAGGTAGCTGCAGACCTGCGGTGGCGATGGGGGGAACGGCGGCACGATTTCGCACTGGGTGGCCGGCCAGAATTGTCCGACGGGGGGGGGGGGGGGGTGGCCGATAGAAAGCTTAAACCACATGGCCTATATTCCAAAAGGACTAGTCATTGATATGATTGGAGCCCCATTAGAACCCTATAAAGAGCAAGAACTTCTCCTCTCAAACAATGTGGGATCCCATACATTATCTACCATTATCTTTTCATATGGGGTATCACATTTAACGATTTACTTGTGTTTCAAACTTTTTATGAATTAGTTATCATTATGTTTAAATGTAATAAATTGATTGGAATGCACTAGAATATCAACAACATACCTTGATATATGGTATGAAAGATCGTAACCAAAGTTTTGCTTGACCAATTAGAGGCCGGCTATACGTTCGTCAATTTGTTTTCAAGAAAGAGTTCCTTTTAGTACCTCAATGAAAGGTTTTTGTTTGATCTCGAGCATTGGTAATGGCCTAGTCAAATGTCAATGCAACTTCAAATGTTAGCTAAATGTGCTTGGCCACTGAAAAAGCTTCCACATTAGACTAATCAAAAGTCTAAGATTGTGCTTGGCCACTGAGAATTCTCATATGAAAATTTTATGTTTTAAGATGAAATATTAAAATAATTATATTTTAATATTATTATTGTTTTAGGATTTGAAAAAATTAACAAAAAGTTGAATAGTTTATTATATTTTATATGAAGATTTGGGAAAGTTGTAATGATGAGATGAGAATTTTATGTTTGAGATAAAAATTTTATGTGGCCAAGCACAATCTAAAACTCAATACTTGAGCTATAGTAATTCTTGGATGCTCTTTATTGTTGGCTAGTCACTATTCATTCTCTATCAAGCTATTTTATTATTTTTATCAACCTCCCGCTCTCTTTCTCTCGTTCTTTGCATAGCCATTCATGATAATATGTTTACCTTTTCTTGCCGCTCTTTGCATAGCCATTCATAATAATGTACATAGGACGTAAACATGATTAATTTTATCTAAATACAACTGTGAGTGCCAAAGGGGTGATTGAAGTACAACAAATTACCACATTGAAATAAATTATCACATTTTATTTTTTAATAAACTTATTAATTAATATATGAAGTGTATTTGTAAAATATTAAAAAATATATCAAATACTATTAAAATATCTAATATTATATTTTTATTTTGTCTTTAAGATGGCTAGTCCAATGTGAACTCATCTAGTTAAAAGTTGATGCTATGGCCCAAAAGTGAGATTCTACCTAAACTTTAGACTTGGCAATAGCCAATTGGCTATGCTCTTAGTCGAATAAAATGCAGTGTTGCCTTTGATGTGAGCAACCTTCAATCTTGAGTCTAATGGTTCTTTATTACTTATGGTGAATGCATTCCATGAGTCAGAAGAGAATGCAATTTTGAAGGTTTATAGTGGTAGGATTAGCAGGCTTACATCAAGCAACAAATATTTGTCCCTTGCCTCACTGGACACTTCAATATACAGATCATGATGTACGTGTGACGTGTGGTTTAGGGGGCTTCAATTTTCATGTAATGTAGGCAATCTCCTAATTTATATGTCCAATTAGTTGCTGGCAGCTCAATTATTATGTGTGCCAATTGTTACGTACAGGAGACATTATGATAAGAACTAAAATTTTACATCATCAATTTGGATAAACTGCATTAGTAATTATATATTGTTGAAGGAATTGTGTATTTTTATATGCAGGAAATGGGTATTAATTAAGTACCACCTGCATGCCCACTATAGATCACTACTAGTAAATATTTTATACTAGTTTTTTAATATATATATATATATATATATATATATAAATTGCAAGCAAGTTTCATCAATCACATAAAAGCCGTGTAACATCCTTTTTTTTTTTTTAATTTGTATTATTGCATATACTGATCCTTTGGACATTTTCTTTCACAGTTGGTTTGTCTAAAATTCCATTGGCCTAAATATATATATATATATATATATATATTAAAAAACTAGTATAAAATATTTACTAGTAGTGATCTATAGTGGGCATGCAGGTGGTACTTAATTAATACCCATTTCCTGCATATAAAAATACACAATTCCTTCAACAATATATAATTACTAATGCAGTTTATCCAAATTGATGATGTAAAATTTTAGTTCTTATCATAATGTCTCCTGTACGTAACAATTGGCACACATAATAATTGAGCTGCCAGCAACTAATTGGACATATAAATTAGGAGATTGCCTACATTACATGAAAATTGAAGCCCCCTAAACCACA
>QGSO01000606.1:0-330462 GCA_011037825.1 Carya cathayensis
AAATCACAGTGTGAAATGTCCAAATTAGGTTAGAGAAGTTTTATTTGGACACTTGGCAAGATCTTAACCACACATAATGAATAGTATTAGATACTTGGCACAAAGAGAAACCATTAGATGGATTTGTGAAGGAAATCAATGTGTGAGATCATGCCACCTAAGCAAAACAGTTTTTTTTCATCTGATCAACCAAATTGAGTTAGATGAAGAGGGTTTCAACCCTAGTAAAACCCTAAATGGTTGGAATCCTTTTGAAACCCCAAAAACTTGGTTGAAACCGAAACCCTAAACGGTTTCCCCAAACCCTAAAGTTGGCATTCAAACCCTTTTTGATCCAATTTCTAGTATTGTGTTTAATCACTTGATTAAATCACTTCCACATGCTTTTAATTTCTCAAATTCCTATTATGACATCTTTATCCAACATTTTTAAACCTTAGAAATTTGATTGGGCCAAGAAAAATTGAATTTGGGCTTGATAGCATCTCAAACCCTAACCAAACCCCCTTTAAACCCCAAATTGAAGCCCACTTGGTTGAGGCCCACTAAGGCCCACTAAAGCCCACGAATTTTGGCCACCTTGGCATAGCTTCTTGGAGAAATTTCCTCCCCCACTTGGCAGACCATTCATTGCATCAAGTTGCACTCATTAATATGGAGGAACCCACCCCATCAAGTCTCATGTCTCATAGCCTTTGTAAGTTGTCTTTTGCCCCCCACTATCCTCTACATTATGTCACATGTCTACACCTCCACTCAATGATCATTAAGGTCCAAATATTCCCCCTACAGAAGTCTTGAGTCGTGCAAGACACACTTGTTTCACTTTAATCATTTCTTCACCCCGTTCTTAGAGAGAAACCCAAAAGAGCTCTCTCGGGCAGATTTCTGGGTCTTTTTGCGTGGAGTTTTTCGACCCTTTGTAAGTATTTTCACAGATGACTCCTTCATAAAAGTTGTTCCTCTTTGAGTCTAGTTTCCGTAGATGTATTTTTCGTATCATTCCATGGTCATTTGGTCGGTCAAAAGTATTTTTAACCATGGAAAGGTCATTCTGGGCGTGAATCTGGAGAGTGTGTTATGTTTTGGAGTTTTTGACCAAGCTAATGGACATATCTTGGTCCGAAAATTTTATGGAGTGTTCTTAGAATGTGTTTAAGAGTTTTCATTGAGGTTTTGTTGCATGAATAAAGATTTTGATGATAGATTTTATTAGATCTAGAAACATGAAAACTGGAAGTGGCAAAACAGTTTTTATTTGGATAAAGTTTGAATATTTCGAGGTTTGATCTTACTCTAAAGGCTTTGATATTTTTATATGATGATCCTAAGTCTCTTATTTTCATGTTAGGATGTTATTTTGGAGATATTTAGTATTAGTTTCAAAGATATGATTTTTCTATGCAAGAGAATTTCGGTTAGGCCTAAGATTTGATGTTTTTAGGTTAGATCCATGTTTTATTGGGTTTTAGCCATGTGATTTTAATTTTGATGGTTGGATATTCTTTAGGACACGTTTTTAAACCATGTGATACTTTATTTCAAAGATCTCACCTTCTTAAGCCATTGATCAAGAGATTTATCAAAGCTAGTTAAGAAAAAGTTTCTGTTTTTGGACTAAGTGTAAAATCAAAAACTTCAAGTGTTATTTTTGTGATTTTGGTGACTTTAGTTTGATGATTTAAAGCATGGTTTATCTGAGGATGATGTTATGAATATGTTAGAAGTAAGATTTGATTTTTTTGGAATTCTTGGAGATGTTTTGATTTAAGGACAAAGCTTGTGATTCAAGTGTTTTGATCTTTTTACAAAAAAGTTTGGTGTTGATTATTAGCTTTTTCTAAATGGATGTTTTAAGTATGGTTTTAAACTTAGGATTGGAAGATGTTTGTTGTAAAATTTTGGTTTAAGCATGAGTTTTGAAGTTGGAAGGAATTGTAACAAAAATCAAGAGAAATGGCCTATGGATGTTTCGGCCATAGTGTGTTTTCCATAGTGATGTTTTGTTTTAAATTTTTTCTGAGTTGATATTTGAGTTTAGAACAAAATTTACATGAGGAATGTAAATTTTGGAAATTTTTGGAGTTAGGATATGAAATCCTTAAGTTATGGGTAAAATGGTCGTTTTCCCACATGTAGAGGGTAAAATGATAATTTTACTCTAAGATAACTTGTTTCCATGTTTCTAATTGTTAGTAATTAAATTTCTAACTTTTAGAATGACCTTTTACAGTTTCTCGTATATCGCACTTTATTCTCGTAGAACGTGACAATCGAGGTAAGTTAGCCTCTAACTTACTATCAGTTTATTGTGTATGTGTGATGGGTAAGAGAACTACAATTTATGTATGTATGTTATCGTATATGCCATGTCATGCTATGTCATTACATGTTTATCTGCTACGTATGATTTAATCTCTCATGAATAATTATCTGTTACATAATCTTTTCTATCATACAATGATGTATGTTATAAGTATGCCATGTTAAGTATGCCATGAAATGTTATGATTAAATCATATTGTGTCATTTACAAGTATACGCCATGTTAGAAAAGTATATGATATTAATTAATATCTCATGCATAAGAAAGATAAGACTGTTATGTTACGTATAATACGTGGGGCCACAACAACTGTGGAGTACGTATTATATTTTTATGTTACGTGATACGTGGGGCCACAACAACTGTGGAGTACGTATTATATTTAATGTTACGTATATACGTGGGGCCACAACAACTGTGGAGTACGTATTATATTTTTTATGTTACGTGTATACGTGGGGCCACAACAACTGTGGAGTACGTATTATATTTTATGTTACGTGTATACGTGGGGCCACAACAACTGTGGAGTACGTATTATTTTTATGTTACGTGTATACGTGGGGCCACAACAACTGTGGAGTACGTATTATATTTTCTGTTACGTGTATACGTGGGGCCACAACAACTGTGGAGTACGTATTATATTTTATGTTACGTGTATTCATGGGGCCACAACAACTGTGGAGCATGAAGTATGGGGCCACAACAACTGTGGAGCATACACTACGTGAGACACAGCAATTGTGACACGTAGAATACGTGGGGCCACAACAACTGTGGAGTACGTATTAAGTCAAGTTTCAGATCAAGTGCATGATAAGTCAAGTTTCAGATCAAGTTCATGTTTTGTTATGTACACGTACATGTTATGTTCATGATCAAGTTATGTTCCAAGTTCATGTTCACATCATGTTAAGTTCACGTTTACAGTATGTCTCAAGTTCACGTTTATGTCATGATATGTTCAAGTTTATGTTATTTTCAAGTTCATATTTATGTTATGCATGTTTACGTTCATGCTACATTTCAAGTCCATGTTATGTTTTAAACTCAAGTTCATGTCATGTTAAGTCAAGTTCAGTTCACGTTTAAGTTCTGGTTATGTCATGTTATATGTCAAGTTATGCTATGCTTATGTACGACTTTACTTATGCATTTATGTTTTTACTGCCATGCATGCATCTTTAACCTGTGTGTGAGTTTTATGTTAACTTACTGAGATTTGTAATCAAATCTCACTGTGGTAGTCCCAACTACCATTCCCCCCGAATGGTAGATCTTGTTACAGGACCCAAAGAAGAATTGGAATCTGACCATCTGAATACGGTCATCTAGGCTACGGTGCGATGTTGATGATGGTATAGTATTTAACTTAGGTTAATGCTTGTACTTTTGGAGTTGTATCTCAAGTATTCTTTTGATCACAACCATTTTGGACTAGTGTAGTGATCACGGCTTTTTAGTATGTTTTTATGTATGAAATATGTTTCAAGTATTTGGATATTTTTAGTTTGGTGCATAGTATTGCTAAAGAAAGAAAAAAATTATCCGCTGCGAATATTGCATAATGCTAGATGCATGTTAGGAACATTGCATCTTATATGTCATGAACGGGGGCAGGTAACCTTGTGTTGCATGTCTCGACGCTTCAAATGTCCGTTCAATCCCAAGCGGAATTTGGGGGCGTCACAATTATAGTTTGGATCAACTTCGATATATTTCGAAATCTGTGACGGTGCGTGGTGCCTTAACATTTATTTTCACTAGTTTCTTCAACATTTTCAAAACCGATCGAGCACGTCCGTACGTGCATTCACGCCACTGCTCATAAGACATTGCAACCGATCGAGCACATGTCCACATTACACGATATTATCAATGCAACCGATTGAGCACGAAACATTATTGCACGAAGAAAAAAACAGAGACGGAAGCTTCGATCCGGCAGGGAAGCAATTTATATACATGCAATATTTAAGAATGCATATTGTGACATGCAACATGCAACAGACATGTCCTTTTCGTGATTGAAAGGGTCGTAGTTGAGTGCATGCCAAACCTGCTTAACCTTGGTTGGTAGAGTTTCCTAGATTCTCCTATTATATAATGACATAATAACCCTAGAAAAATAATGCAAAAAAAAAAAAAGAAAAAAAAGGCGAAGAATATTAGGAATATAGAGGGTCTATCAAATCATAACTTAACCTACCAATTGCAACACAGAATCAGAGGCAAACCTAATTAGAAATTATGGGCGTGAGGTTCATCCAAATAGTATTCTTGTTTATCCAATAGTTTTCAACTTTTGTTAAGAAAAAATATAAATGGCCTCATCTTCTGATCATGAGTATTAAATCTACTCCTTCCTATGAACATTAAATCTAATCCTTTCTATTAGCTTAAGTTTTTAAAGAAGAGTGTTAACACAGAATATAAATGATTAAGGGCTGGTTTAGGTGGTGAAGAATACTTCACTACTATTAATTATTTTATCATTATTTTTCACATTCTTTTTACTATTTTGTACTACTATTCAATACTTTTTCATTAATTTTTCACTACTATTCATAGAAGTGTAATGCTACATACAGTGGTGGAGCATGCAAACGCTACGCAATCACTTTGAAAAAGAGTGGAATTCACGATTAAAAATTTAGTTTTTTTTCATATGGGTTCCGTATTAATTTACTTTTTTTAAAGAGACTGCGTAACGCTTGCACAACCACAACTACAAATATCATTTCTCTTAACAGAATATATGAGATCACTTCATTACTCAAACACAACCTAAATCGACGTATTCCCATAATACAAAAAGGAGATTTCAAAGGTTTTATTGATCAGTATATCTTCACCACGTGCATTAAGTTATGGCACATATATGCCAAGCATTTCATTAGTACATGATTAGGACTTTAAGCAAGATAGATAAACACATCAAATAAGTTATTTCGGATAACATCAACTAACAGCTCAAGAAATAGTACTACTTCAAGATCACTCCCTTAATGTGTTTATTACATTTTTATTGAAACTCTCAAGTTCGTGAAGTATCTTCTCTCCCATGTCGCTCTCTTTCCCACCAAATCATCTAATTCCATAGACTAGAGAATCTTCACACAAATCCGAACTGTCAATCAAAGACAAAGCGAAGAATAACATCGAATTATTTCTTATATATAACTACACGAACCTACCCAACAGAAATACTTGTCCCAATGTTAATACAACCATAAATAAAGAAACAAATAGAAATTATTTTTCTCTAATTTAAAATAATGATCGTGAAGGAGTCGGGCAAAACGTGATCAAGTAATTCGACCCAGAGCAAGTGCAAGTGCTAGAAGCATCATCGTACGCATAACTATACGCGGTCGGGCAGGCATTCTTGAACATTTCCGAGTATTGTGTCGGCGGGCAAGTCTGTGGCGTCGAGTGGTCCCCCGTGCAGCAAAATTCTGCCGTGTTAAATGCCGCGCACGCGCTCTTGCAGGCCACCACCGAGCCTGAATCGCTTACCACCTGCAACTGCGACGGGCATTTACCGTTCAAGTCAGCGACGCAGCCGGCGTACTGACAGTCGCCGCTTCCGCCGGTCGCCTTGACTCCCATGCCGACGTTGTAGCCGTCGACGAGGCTGACGTCGTAAAAGTCCTTCTCGGTGGAACCCAACGCGATGGTGAACTCGGCTAACGTAACGGGTGGCTGTCCACCGCCGACGCATTTCAGCGAGCCGCAATCACCGGTGATGCATTTACCGTTGCCGGATGAATCGAAGTTGCACCCTGTTCGAGCCCAGAACCTACCGGACCAACCTGGTTGAGCCGTGAGCTGAACGGAGTTGCCAGGAGCCAAGGAAAAGCCGCCGTCCCCGAGAACCGGCCCGTTTCCTGAGAGAGTTCCAGGCCACACCGTGTAACTGCATTGATTCTGGAGGGTAAATATGGTAGCTGAAGCCACAGTACCTGCAATATGAAAGCACGCGAAAGAAAATGAAACCAATAACCGAAGAACTAGCTTTTAATTCCAAAGTTAAAAGAAGGGTTTTTCAAATGGGACAGGAACATGATTTACCTAACGAGAATAAAAGAAGAAGATGGAAAGGCTTTGAGCTCGGTATCGCCATTGATGTTTCTTTGCGAGGAGGAAGAAGATGAAGATATTAATGCGGGACGAAAAACAGGAGTCAGGGTGGTTGTGAGTAAGGTAGGACTTTTTCGTATTTATATATATGTCCCCGTGAATCTCTCCTCCATTATCAATACGTCCCTTTCTTTACGTGAGCATTATTGTATTGGGTGAATTTATTCTCTGTGAACGCCATCAGGATGAGTTTGAAACTAAAGCCAATGGCAGATTGCCACGTAATGAGACTACATGATGATGACTACTGGGAAATCATGATGTGTCAATATCCTCCTCCCTGTTAAATCCGCCACAAATCAAAATCACAATTATTTAGTTTAAATGTATTGTGAGGAAAAAAAAAAAAAACTCACAAAATGGTTAATTAATTGACTTGATGAGGTTTAAGCAGGAGATCTTCACAAACCGGCTGGAATACTTTTTGTGCACAAAATCGAAATCGAGACAGAGAGAGAGAGAGAGAGAGAGATCAGAGAGAGAGAGAGAGAGAATCTGCAAGGCATGACACCCTCAGCGAAAAAATGGGATCTTTTTATTAATTGCAATGATTCTCTGAAATTATTTAGTTATTATATTAGAAGAGTTAAAATATTCCTATAATATATATATCTGTTTTGGAAATTTTATGTAATTATAAGAGATTACATAGATTCATTCCATTGGAGTTAAGATTACATTTATTATATGTAATTATAAGAGATTACATATGTTATAATGTTAGTGTGGAACTTAATATTTGATCAAACATTGGCTTAATAATTTGGTGTAATTCATGCAACAGGTCACCACTAAAGTGGTAGCTTAGTTGATACGTACGAATAGGTATTTTATGAGAATTTAAAAATTCGAATCAGGACATAAGTTGAAACCATTTGTAATAGTAAAGTCTAACTTTAGAGGCATAAGATAAGTTTTAGACTAGTACATGTTTGGGATTGTGGTGGGAAATATAGTTTATAACTTTAGGACTTATAGCTTTTAACTTAAATAACAAGCTCTACTATTAAAAAGTCATTTACTGTTTAGTAATCATGTCTCTAAAGTATTTTTAAAGTTAATTATATTAGTTTTTTTAAAAATATACAGTTATCTGCAGGAACTTTTCGATAAAAGCTTCAATTTGATACTTTTTAAAAAAATAGATTTTCAGCTTTTTTAAATGATTAAAACACTTTTTATAAATTTACCAAACATATCATTTTTTCTTTAAAAGAATTTTTAAACAATTAAAAGTATTTTTTAAACTTTCAAACTCAATTCCCAACAGGCTTTAACTAGATTATTTTGGAGTGTTATAGTGACAAATTTACTCTTAATAAAGTAGTTATAACTTTAAACTAGACATTCCGCGTTAAAAAAAGAACTCTTATAGTCAGCCGTTGCTATGCAGGTAGTCTCCACCTCCATTTTCAAAATAAAAAATAAAAAATAAACTCATGCATCGGCTCACATGATAACGGCTGTTTCCTCAGACAACGGGTGGAGGAAGAGGGTAGGCAGAGATGCAGTACTGGCCCGTGCACGTGTTGTCTGTTGTCAAAAGCTCCAAAAATCCCAACGTGGAACAACATCAGCAAAACAACCGGCCACTGATGATCTTGCACGTAGGGAAGCAGTTAATTAATGAAAGCATGCACGTAGGCCCTGCACTTGATCGTCTCCAGTATTATCGCATGCATCCAGACCACTTCAACTCATCATTTTCCCTCCCAAAAACATCATCTCCGCGTACAATCAACTCATGATCACCCCTTTCAAATAATAATAAAAAAACTCATGATCACCACGCACCTCGATCAGTGCAAATAAAGCAGTGATTAGGGTGATTTGAAAATCTTCCCTCTAAAGTTCAGTGGCAAATTAAGCAACTCCGGATGCCGTGGTATTGGCCCGTTGGGTCTCCCACACTATAATTAAGCTGGTGGCTAGCTGGTTCCACTCTGCAATATTCTATCTGAAAACACCAACTTTTCTCCTTCAAAAAAATTTGCACAAAATTTGTATGCTTGGCTAGTTTGAGTATTGGAATGAATTGAGATCATTTTAATATAGTCTAATTTTAAGTTAAATATAATATTTAAATACATAATTCTTAAATTATTAAATTTATCTTAATTCATAACTTCCTTATACATAAGACCCACAATATTTTTTAACTTATCATAAATAGTATTAAACTTATCTTAATATTCAAATACATTTAAATTCATTTTAGATAGACTCACAGATCGAACTCACTCCACTATCTCAATTAACTGCTATTAATAAAAAAATAAACTCATTACAACATTCAAATGTAGCCTTAAGCTTGTACTACTATTCTATAATGCAGTTCGTGCAGTTGTTTTATAAAATTGTATATCTTATTATATATGAAAAAATATAACTTTTTTTTTTATTTAAGTGAGATTTATTTTTATATAATATTTCTGTATCAAATTTGTTTACTTAGAATTTTGACCTAATATTACACATTAGATAATAGCTAATTAACTACGTACGAAGATCTTTCGGCCACAACAGTGCTTCTCATGCATGACGTTGTAGCTTTTTACTTAACCACTTGAGAAAACTAATTAATTATGAAGTCAGTAGACAAACAAACCTAACACACGCAAAGAAGGACGTTGGCTGGTTTGTCAAAAACCCAACCAAATGTTTTATCTCAACAAGCCCGATGATGAGGTGATTTTCAACTCAACTAACCACGTATCCTTTTTTCTGTTACTTCTCTGATTCTGACATTATCATTTATCATATTTAGAACGTTTCCGATTCCATTGCGAGTGGATAAGAAAGGATTGGCCAAAAGCGAGAGGGTGATGATCATCATCATGATGAAGTGAAATTGAATGAAATCTAAACATGGAAACAGACATTCGTGGGCTTCTAAACATAGTGATGATATATGTTGAAGACGTGTCTCATACACCGGGGCTAAGCTCTAACAACCCGGGCCATGATCTTTCTACCAGTAATTAAAGAGAAGAAGGTGGGCTTGGTAGTGGTCTAGGGAGCCTTCGATGTCAAAGTCAGTAATTCTTCTTTTTGGAGAATTATAGGAGAATTAGAGAGTTTAGATAGAATTATTCATACCTAGAGTTTGGCTTTTATACAAGGTATTGAGGTAACATCCCATACCTTGTGTCAGGGTCAGCGTCATGCCCACAATTGCCAAAGTCATGGCCTTTAAAGTAGCGTGGCATTTGAGTTGGTGCCATTAATGCGGCGTGACTCCCCGAATGACATCTTAACTGTAGGCAATCGATGCGATTGCTTCTTGTCCTCATCCTTAAAGAAGGTTGTCAGTGTTCTCCGTTTACTTGTCGGCATAGAACTTTTAATGCTAGGTGTCACAGGAGACTTGTTTCCTGCGCGCGGTGTATCCCCTTTCTTCTAATACAACTTGTTGGTCGATTTCCGTTGGTAATTCCTGGGCCATAGGAGATGAGTGATTCGAGCTAAGATGGGCCTTAGTGTCTTGCCTAGGCTTAACCCAGTGGGCAGGGAGGGGAATATCCCCTCCAGTTACCCCACCAATTCTTATCGAAAGAGTATGGTGGAAATTCTTCTATTTTCAAGGATGTTTGGGCGGCACGTCTTTGACAGACTAATGTGCACTTGAGTGTGCCTATTTGGCTTCCCTTGTCTGGGTAATGACTGACAGTTCTCCTCCTACATCACTTTTTGCATCGCATATGACAGGATCTGCGCCCTGCCCCCATCCTATTCTGGTCTGTTTGCTTTCACTCTCTCTTGGAGTCTTTGACTCCTTGTATTCCTTTTCTCTGACTTCCTTACTTTCTTCTTCTGCTTTCCACCCCTTTCAGCCAGTTTCTTTAACTTTCTTCCATGGCTCCTGATTGAGCTGGAATATTGCAGATTTTATACATTTAGAATTAATATATTTTAATTATCTCATGACATTATTATTGATTTTAGATGAAAAAATGGTTAATAAGCATAAATACGAGTTGTGATTTTTAATTGATTAATATCATGCTTATGCTTAATTTTATAACTATGATTTAATTGGATAATATTTCCTCACATGCACAACCCATTTTTTTATGTTCTATTCTTCTTTTAAATTGATCTTTAGATTTCTATTTCGAGTGCATTACTTCTTTTCCTTAATTCTACTGCTTTTAAATAAGACTGATAATTTACTTTCTTTGCCTTTTTTATGTTAACATGCAGTGCAATAAGGAAAGTGGGATGCAGCAGTTGTTCTGTAGAGCTAGTAGGAAGGGGCACGCTAAAGACATTGCATTTGAGGTGCAAAGGAGCTGTGGTTTAGAAAGGGGAGTTGGATTTTTCTCATTTTGGGATGGAGACACAGACGACATTTGTTTTGGGGAGTGTTTTACTGAGAATTGGAGAGGGAAGGCACATCTAGTTTGAAGGGAGAGCAAGAGGGTACTGACTTAGAGAGAGCGAAGAAACCGAAGGAGGGGAGTTTTTTTCTTCTTTTTCGTTAGGGTTACGGAGGAGTTTTTATTTTTTATTTTTTTGGGCTGTGAGAGCTAAAACGAGAAACAGAAGGGGATGTTGGCTTACTTTATTGATTGGGAGCAGAACGAAACTGAACGGACAGAGAAGTCGGGGACGCTCTGTTCTGGCTTTGTGACAGGGGACGAAAAAGTAGGAGAAATGAATGGAGGAAAAAGGTGAAGGGAGAGAGGGAGATGACTGACTTATGGAGAGAAGAGGGGAGCCTGAGAAGTGTTGAAGGGGAGAGAGCATTTAATGAAGGGACCCTCCCTTCTTTGGCCCACAAGCTGAAGCATTCCAGTCAAAAATGAAGAGAAGGGGAGAGAGAGAGAGAGAGAATGGAAATTTTGTGGCTTTCTTCATTTGAGCAGTTAGACAGAGACGCTAAATGACCGGAGTTTTTTTTTTTGGACTTTATTTTCTCTCAGTTTTGCTCTCTTGTCCAGATTATTTTTCAGTATAATTTTGTGTTTTATTTTAGTTTTCTGATGGAGAATATTTATTTGATTTCCATGACTCTTGTGATGAACATGGTTGGCTAAATCTTTTGTACTAAGGTTAGAGATGAAGTCTAATGAGTTAGATATTGTTTCCAATCAACAATAGTGTTTTTATTGTGAGTTTGATCGATTGAATGATTTTATTATTAAAAACTTTGACTATCTATATATTTATTTTGAGCCATTGTGATTTCCGGATATATTGGATGCTTGAAGAATCCATGTGATTTTCAAATGGATTTGTAAATGTTTTAATCATCAATTGTTTATACTTAATCTTTAGTGATTAATTTTTTTGATCTTAAATGCTAAATCTTCCAATTAAATGGAATCATTATTCTAGTTTAATTGAAGTAAATCGATTGGAAATAATATTCTAAATTATTAGACAGATCCTCGAAACCTTAGTCATTCTCCATATCGATTTACTTTATCATTTTAGTTTTATTCTGTTACTTTAAAAATCTCTATCTCAGTAATTTTTTTTTCTATTCGATTGTACTTTCATTTTAGTAATTTATTTTCATTGTTTGAGTTATTTTTTTTTTATCACATAAGTTAATCCCTGTGGATTCAACCCTGTTAGGTACTACAATACCTGTATACTTGCAGGTAAAACTGCTGTAAACTTTTGGTTCAGTAACTGCTCTAAACTTTTGGTTCAGTAGTTTGAGTCAAAGTTTAGGTGCAACAAGTTTTTGGCTCCCAAGAACACTTCTCATGCTGCTTAGCGAGGCTCACACTCTGCTAGCCTATCTGAGTCCTACAGGACTCCATGGGGCATGGACCCTCTAGAGGTTCATATTGAGTCCTAGCATTTTGAGGGATTCAATTGGAGGTTGGAGGTTTCTTTGAGGTCATTGAGGGTAGGGGTGGGCTTCGACTCTAACGGAGTTGGAATGCCCACCTCCAACCTCTGACTCTGTAGAGGTCAAAACCCCCTCCGACTCCATTCGACTCTGATCGGAGCTCCAAGCTCCGATTGGAGTATAAGTGGGCTTGCCCACAATTGGGCCCAATTGCCCTACTTAGATTGGGCTGGGGCATCTAAAGGGCCCAATTTGAAATTCAGATTGCCCACCATTACTTAAAAATATTAAAGAAAAAACAAAATAATGTAAAAATATAATTAAAAAAATCTAAAATACTATGAAAAAATAAGTTAAAAAGTTAAAATTTAAATACAATGACTAAATCAATCTACAGATTGCAAACGATAAATTTCAATTTAAAACTACAAATCACAATAAATTTAAATTTACAGTAGGAAAATATTAATATGAAATAGCCACAATGGCTCAATAGAATTGATATGAAATAGTCTTGGGTCTTGACAGTCCATACTCCATGCATTTGAGTTGATGACTCGATAGTGATTTTCAATTTTCTTGCATGAAGTTTTATTGATCAGAGGTACTATCTTTTTCTTTTTCTTATAATAGGTATCTACAATAATGCACTATAAAACTTGGTACTGTACTATTATGACGACAAAGTGAAAAAGAAAAAGAAATAAAAACTTAATACGACAAATAGTAATCATGAACTCACCTCCACCTCTAACTCTGATGAGTTTCCCGTGATGGTAATCATGGTATTAAGTTTCTCACTAATAAAGGGGCCATCCTACGGTGCGTCCATCTCAATCATCCACAATTAGTCTGGGGTTCACAGCTAGGTCGACAAAATTATACAAATTATAAATTAAATAATAAAAACATTAAAATTATGTAAATAATCATTTAAAATCATAAAATTACCTATCGGCATCAACAATTTTTATTCCAATGGGTATTGAACTTAACCAGTTCTATGTGCAAATGAGAACCTCGACAGTGATCAGAGACAAGGAACTTCGATAAGCATCACAGACATGACCTCCGGTGCTAAATGCCAACTCAAAAGCAACCGTAGTGATATGAATGGCTAGTAAATCACTGGCTATTCAGGAAAGGACTGAAAACTTGTTAGAATTCACCTTCCACTAAGTTAATATCTTGAATGTATCCCTAGTTGCCTCGACATCTTATATAAAGTAACGCTCAACCTCAAACTTACACTGCATAATATTCCTTGATGCACGGTGTTAGGGAAAAGTTTCGTTAGGGGCCTAAAGCCCATGCGAATAGCCCCAAGCCCATCACCTTCCTTGGGCCCCATGAGTTAGGTAGTCATCGGTCCAAGCCTGCGAGGGATCCCCCCAGCAGCTCGGGGCAAACCCCTGACCCGTACAGGTCGAAGGCAACCACCTATGGTGAGATGGGACATTATAGGAACGGTGCAGGAAACCAAGAAGAAGGGACGGAAATGGGCAATAACACCAGAAGACCACGCCACATCTAATGAAGACACTAGAAAACCACGTCGCATTAAATGACTGACACCAGAAGACCACGCTGCATTAAAGACAGCATGCAGTGGAGTCTCCGGGGAGGCCTCCTTCTTCCCTAGAACGTAGGGTATGGCCTCTTGATTGAAAGAGCCGAGTATAAAGAGACGCCCAGCATTACGAGGTAAGGGGTTCTATCCTTGAGAACAAATTATTATTAGACTTCTACATTTTCCTTTGGAGCATTTCTGAGTGAAAAAAACTGACTTAGGCATTGGAGGCTTCCCAGGCTATCGAGAGCCACCCCTTTCCCCATTGCAGGATACTGATCGAGTAAATGCCTGGACTGCTGAGCAGCCCGGCCCAAAGGCGTACGAAACAAGACGTTAACAGTTGGTGCCGTCTATGGGATTCAACAAATCTTTAAGTCGAGAGTATCTTTCGTATGCTTCTAAGGACTCGTTCTCAGTCGGTGCGGGATCAAGACGAAGAGATGATGAACGATATGGAAGAGAGGTTGGCGGCTATGGAGCAGCTCGTTAAAAGGCTAACAAACGAAGTGGATGTTCTTCGGGAAGAAAATCATGCCCTCAAGGACAACTTTCGCGAGTCGACTCGTTAAGAAGGCCCCAGTGCCAGCGAACACCAGGAATTTAGGAGAGAAGTGGAGGGCGACAATGCCTTGGAAGAAAGAAAGCGCATGCAGGATGATCTACGTAACCTCCAAGGAAAATATGAGATAATGAGAAAAATGGGGAGCTCGTCCATAGTAGATCAGCTACTGGTCAGCACGGGCTTGCCGTATAGTTTAAAGGTGATTGCAGTCCCATTGCCACCGAAGTTGTAGGTCCCACCCATGGAAATGTACGATTGGACCCGAGACCCGGTCGAGCACTTCGAGCCCTTCAAGGCCCTCATGACATTGCATGGGTTTCCTGGAGAAGTGGCGTGCAGAGCCTTCCCACTGATCTTGAGGGGACCTACGAGAACCTAGTTTAGCTCCTTAGCGCCTGGTTCCATCGAGAACTTTGATGAGCTGGCGCACCTATTCCTCACCCATTTCATGGCTAGCCGGAGAAGAAGACGCCTGGCTGCTTTTGTCCTCACCATTAAGCAAAGAAAAGATGAGAACTTGAAAGCTTGTCTAGTCAGGTTTAATAAGGAGTGAATGACCACGGAGGGCCAGGACGAGAAAATTACGCTAGCAACGCTATTCGGAGGAGTTTGGCCCCGATTGGCATTCATGGTGGAGTTGACGAAGAAGACTCCTGCGACTCTCCAAGAATTCATGGATCAAGCGGACAACTTCATCAACGCCGAGGATACCCTCCACACCTTGACCAAGCCCAGACGACGAGAGATAGAGGAGGCCCAAAAGAGGGGAAAGGCCTTAACCAAAGGTCACACCTGGGAGAATACGGAGCATAAACAGTGGGAATCATGAAGGTTAGAGCCCATTGAGAAGAGGCACACAACACAGACACAGTCGCTCGACTTTCACCGTTACAAAAAAGAAGAACTGGCTAACCTCAATGGAACGATGTTACTACACCCACCACCAAATGACCCCCACAGTATCGGACAGTGCCGATCACCTCAGAATGGCTACGTTCCACCATAGTATCCCCCTTTTTAGCGGCTGGAGTGGCCATGGAGAGGAAGCTCCTGGGAAAGGAGCCCTGCCAGAGAGTATCGGTAGGGGGAGGCGGGAGAGCCTGAGGCAAAGGGAGGGACGTTGAGTGTGAACCACCATGCCCTCCCTCTCAATAGATGCCCGCAGGGGAGATTTGCACCATTGCAGGAGGGTTCATAAGTGGAGGGGCAACTTCGTTTGAAAGGAAAACCCATGCTAGAGAAGCTTGATACCGTGAAGTCTATGCAGCCTCCTACTACCCCACGAAGTACCTTAGAACTGAACTTGCTCCTGTGATCTCCTTTGGAGAGGCCGACAAGGTAGGGGTGCTCTATCTGCATGACGACGCACTGGTAGTCATCATGCAGATCGCCAACTTCACAACCTGGAGGATCCTTATTGACAACGGTAGTTCTGCATACATATTGTTTTGGGAGGTATTCACTCTCATGGGGATAGACACAACTCAACTTTGGCTGGCCCCGACACCTCTCAAAGGTTTCTCTAGGGAAATAGTCCAATCGGCAGGGACAATCACCCTATCAGTCTTGGTGGGCAACCCACCTTGCATTGATATGAAGGCTCCCTCCTCCTACAATGCCATCATTGGCCGTCCAAAGCTCAACAAGCTAAGGGCCATCACCTCCACGTATCACTTGAAGGTTAAGTTTCCGATGATCTGGGGAATTGGGGAGATCCGAGGAGAGTAGACCTCGGCACGAGAGTGCTACATGCAGGAGCTAAAATCCACAGCAGGAGGAGCGACACCCAGTATGAGCATGCGCCACTCATGAAGTCATGATGAGCTCCCATTAGGATGCGTGCCATCTCGACTAGGAGGGGGGAGGAGAGGTGCACGCTAAGAAGAAGGATAGTTGAGGCCTACCACGAGTCTTTTTTGTTTTTGTAAATTTGGTTTTCCCTATTGGTTAATGAGAATGCTAAGTCTCTTTCAGGAAGCTTAAGAAACTAGTCTCCAACTGTAGTCACTTCAAAACTCCCTTGAGAGAATGATGAACCTCCCCCGAGGAAATACACCTCGTAAGGGAAAGCTCCCCGGCTTGGAAATGCTCTCATGAGGGAATGACGAACCTCCCCTCAGGAAGCACACCTAGTGCAAGAATGAACGAACCTCCCCTGAAGAAGTGCACCTTGCCCAGGAAGGCTCCCCTGAGGGATTGCTCCCCTAAGGGAATGACGAACCTCCCCAGAGGAAATACACCTCGCGTGGGAAAGCTTCCTGCGTGGGAATGCTCCCATGAGGAAATGATGAACCTCCTCCGAGGAAATAAACCTCGGAAGGGAATGCTCCCTTGAGGAAATGATGAACCTCCCCAGAGGAAGCACACCTCGCACAAGAATGCTACCATAAGGGAATGAACGAAACTCCTCCGAGGAAGGGCACCTAGAGCGGGAAAGCTCTCCGGTGCGGGAATGCTCCCTTGAGGGAATGAAAAACCTCCCTGGAGGAAATACACTTTGCACGAGAAAGCTCCCCGACGTGGGAATGCTCCCTTGAGGGAATGGCGGATCTTCTTCGAGGAAATACACTTCATGCAGGAAAGATCCCATACGTGGGAATGCTCCCTTGAAGGGATGATGAAACTCCCCCCCAGGAAGCACACCTCGTGCAAGAAAACTCCCTCCCCAACATGGGAATACTCCCCTGAGGGAATGACAAACCTCCCTTGAGGAAATACACCTTGCGCGGGAAAGCTCCTCTGAGGAAATGCTTCCCTGAGAGGATGAATGAGCCTGCAAAGACCTTGGAGTCTCACCGCATCGAATCAATGAACAAGGTTGGTAATTATCAAGTAAAGTATACATTTCCAGGTTCTGATTTTGCCAAACGTACACGAATGATTTGGGTGAGTTTGGCTTACGTGGCACTCGGCCCCTTTCGTAAAGTGCCAAGATCGACTAAGCCTTGTCGGTTCTACATATTAGAAGGATTTTTGTTGCGGCTTTGACTATGCAGCATGCTCAAGCAAAATGGGGGCCTTGCGTACAAGATCATGGGCCAGTTATGCTTTAAGGGGTCTCCCATATCACTATGTGTAAAGGGTCAATCGTATTCAGCGGGGAGCCATCGGAAAGGTTATCAATTTGCCATAGTACTGGCAAGCGGCTAGCACATCGCTACCCATGAAAGGCATACACGATACAAGAAAGTTTTGCAAAGAAAGACGACATAATAGGAAAACATAAAAAGAAGAGTATTTTATTCATCAACTGCCAGAACAATTACAATGCAAGGACTACAACATAACAGTGAGAAACCATGCGAAGAGAAACAAAAGTTAAACATAGTTCAAAGGTCTGAGTTGGACTCGGTGGGCTATGACACCATTGGAAGTAGGGCTCAGCGGGGTACGGTATCGTTGGCAAAAAGAGGCAAAGACTCCTGGGGTCCAAATAGCAACTCCAAAGAGGGACCATCCCAGAACTGCCAAAGTGAAGCTGGACAGAAATCGACTCAAAGGGGGGACTCGGTTAACCCGAACTCTGTGGACTCACTCGAAGAACAGGGGGCAGTGAAGAGCTCGAGTTGAAGGTGAGACCCACTGTGGTCTCCATAAAAGTTCCCCCCCCCAAGTGGCACAGGTCTCCTCTCCTACTCCTCCCCAGGTCGGAGAGGAAGCATCTGTGCATGAGTAGACTTAGAACGCTCGAAATCTCCTTCGATAATTTGGCCAGGGAGGGAAGCCCCATTTTTCTAGGGTGCGAAGGCAACTTTAGATGTAATGAGGAACAATGAACTGCTTGAGGAGTTCTGAGGCAGAGAAACCTATTGAACGGCCTACCCGTGAGGCCGGGGCACCCTTTCTTTTCAGAACATCTCTTGGTAATGAAGAATGACACGACTTTTGGAAAGGCATCCTTTAGAGGTTCGAAGGGATTGCCACGCACATATCTCCGCAAAAGCTCACCGTAGGATTTGGCATCACAAGGCCAGCTTTGAACCATAGTGTCCATTGAAGTCAAGAAGGGCTAACGCGATCACAAAGGAGAGGAAGGGGAGACAGAATTTCAGAATGCTTGAAAAGCAGGAGGGGAAGATTGATGGCAAATAACGAAGATGGGGAGGCCTATATATATAGGCTGGGAATGATAGCTCACCTCTTGAAACGCATGCCACATGAATATTTTGAGGGCTCCGTCAGATTTGGTGCAAATCTCACAGAAAAATCCTGCATAGATTTCTTAGCACGCATGGGGAAACATTGCCCATGCCATAAAGGTAGAACAACCGATGAGCTTGCAGTTAATAGCTAACTGTTCAGAATCATTCCAGATCCGTAAAAGGGACGTTAGTCATTAACCCATTCTCTTAGGAAGACTGAAAGACAGATATGGCAATAAAAACAGAAAGGCAGAATTCAAAACGTCCCTGTGAAGAGAAAGACACTACAAGCAAACAACAGAGGAACAAGCTGAAAGGAGAAGACAAAACGTTGGAAGATGATCAAGGCATAAAGAAGACTCATTTTTATTAATTCATTTACAAAAGGCCACGTGGCATCCATCACTACTACCAAAGCGGCCTAGTATACAAAATAAAATAAAATAAAATAAAATAAAATGAAGAACTATGATAGTAAAGGGGGTTAGGAATGGGAGGCTCTCAGCTCCCCTATGGGTCATCCTCAAGATTGGAGCCTCGAGCCAGTGACAGCATTCCCCCCATGAGGGAGACCAGCAGGATCATCATATTCCAAGAGGAAAGCATCTGGAATCATCTCTTGCCTCAGCTCGCCGACGTGGTTGAGGGTCGTGGCGTCAAGCTCAAGGTCCTTGAAATTCATTGCCTGCAAATGCACCTCCAACGCCTCTAAGCTATCTTGAGGATTGAGGATGACGTAGTCATGCATCCTCTCCAAGCCCTCCAAGTACCCGTGAGACCACGCTTTGTCACGGACATAGAGAGCCTTGCCCAGTTGTTCACTTGACCGTGTAGCCACCTCTTGCACCTGCAACAGGTTGTTGCGCAGATCCCTGATGACCACATCCTGGCCAGAAATATTCTTATGGGCTGCCCCTAAGTTGGCCAGTACTTCCTCTTGGTGGATCCTGGCTGCAGACAGCAAGGCCCCATGGAGAAGATCCTGCGACTCTTGGAGCTTACTCAGTGACTCCTGAGCCTTCAGGGCCCAATCTCTGCCACGGTCAGCTCTACTTCTAAGCATCTTCACTCCTCCCTCTCTTGCTCCACCATAGACCGAAGGCTCCGTACCTTATCTTGGGTGGCCTTCCAGCCGCCTGCAACATGCTCGGCCAACACTTTAACTCTTTGCACGGGTTCTAGGGTTAGAAAGAAAAGACAACAGACTAAAAAAAAAAGGAAAAAGAAAAAGAAAGCAAAAAGAAAAGAGAGACCTCAGAAAGAAACTTCTGCATCTGCTCCACCTCACGGTCTATGGCATGGTCCTCTCGTAGGGCCTCGCCTGCCTGTATGGGAGGAATAGCTTCGCCTGAGGTCTCCAAAGGATGCCCTTCCCCTCTTGGGGGTCTAGCCAACATGTCTTCGCCGGACCCACATCCGTGGAAAGCAAGGGTTCCCTCACTCACCGATAAGGCCAGGTGGGCTTCAGCGGATGGACCACCCTCGTCCTCTCATCTACCACCATCCCATTGCGGGGGATTTACTGCCCCCGCCATAGCCTTGTCAAGACTCGGCGGGGTGGAAAAGCCATACTCATCCCTCAGTCGTCCTTCGCCAAATCTGTCAGCATCTTCAACTGCCTCCAGCTCGGTCTGAACGGCAATGAGTGAGCCCTCACATGCCACAACAACGTGTCCAGGATTGGAGATGCATTCATCAGTAGGCTCCAAATCCACTTTGAGGTGGCCCAAAATTCCTTTTGTATCAAAAGCTTCCACCAAGGATTGGGTGGTGGACATTAGGGAAGGGGACATCTCCATATTCAGCTCTAGAGGAGGCTTCACAACTCGAGTTTGGCAAGCCACCCTATCCAGAAGGGCACCCCAAAAGTGCATACTCACCGTGTTCGCCCTTCGTGAGATGTATGTCATCTCTGCTGAGGTATGTGGGCCCCTGTGGCTAGGATCCCTCATGGGAACGACAAGGGGAAGGGACGTAGAGGTTGTATCAAGCTCGGCAACTCCCCAACCCCCCAGCGCTTGGCTGGTGTCACGGAAGAAGAAGGGTTGACCGTTTCCAGGGCAGGGATGGGCCACACTTACAGTCCGAGGAGCCGAGGCCTTCGGAGACATCAGGACATCCCCCCTTGGCTCCAAGCAGACCCTCTTCCCCTTATCTTCGGGAGAGGAATCCACAGCCCACTTCCTCGAAGAGTATGGCGACGAGTCAATGGAAACACCCCTGGCAGAGGGGACAACATGACTTAATGGAAGAAGGAAAGCGGCCAAACTGTCTTCCCCAAGGAGAACCTCGGAATGGACTAAGAGTGGGAGCTGGGCTGCCCAATCTAGCACAATCATGATGCAGCATATCTCGGCTAGTGTAGTAGTGGGGCACATCGCCTTCTCACTCGGCACTACTCCCCAGGATGCTTTTATTGGGAATTCAGCCTGGGAAATCTGTCCCACCTTGAATTGCCACCCACGACCGACCAGGAAAAGGCATTTTTTGGTCCAATCTGAGACCTTGCGGTATCTTGACTTCAACATGACCAACGCGGGCGCCATTCCCTTGAAATTGTAGATCTCTCCCATACTACTTTTTTTGTGGTGAGTCAGGAGGAACTCGCAGTAAGTGAGGTCGGCACCCTCTGGGTCTAACTTCGACAAGGCCCACCGACATAGTACAATAGCACATCAAAATTTGCCAAGCGTTTGAATGCAGTTGGGTAGGCGCCAGCCCCAAGTGGTACATAATTTCACAGACAGGGTGCGGAAAGGGTAATCTCAGCCTGTAAGAAAACATATTGGGAAAGAGGGCACCCACGCCGAAGTGTCATTAGCATTCACAACCCCTTCACGCGATCCGGGAACCTCCAAGATCACCAAGTCTAGAATGTGGTAGGTCAAGGCCAACGACTGAAGAAAAGCCAGACTAGCCTCAGAATGCCAAAAGTGGCTGGCGAACCCAGGCTCTGATGAGACAGCCTCGGGGCGACATTTGAAACTAGTCAAGTTGGTAGATTTCTGGGAAGCCATCTGGGCAACGAAAACTAAGGTATGTGAAGAAGGGATGAAGTTAGGGGGAGAGGAGATGATGGGAACAATGAAGAAACAAAGGCAGTAGGAAGTGCCCACATGCCATGGATGAGAAAGGGGGTCAGATTTAGAGGTACAATATGGTCGCACAGTCACCGAAGGGAGGTAGCATCTGACAGCCTACCTTGCAGGGTATGTGAAGTGACGGGCACCATATTCACATCCCAGGAATAATAATGGCATGATCTACATCGGATACGTGGAATGACCAACCTGCCCATAGCGAGGAAGGTGACTGATTGCAATGAATAAGAGGCTATAGAAATTCCCATCGGGTTAGCCTTATGAGAATTGATGAGGTAATTGTTAGGAAAAAATTTCATTAGGGGCCTAAAATCCATGCAAACAGGCCCAAGCTCATCACCTTCCCTGGGCCCTATGATTCAGGCTGTCACCGATTGAAGCCAACAAGGGATCCCGCCCAACAAGGGATCCCGTACGGGTCGGAGGCAAGCACCCTTGGTGAGATGGGATGTTACAGGAATGGCGTGAGAAATCTTAGTCAGAGGAAAGGAGAGAAACATGCCAAGAAGAAGGGACGGAACTGGGCAGTAACACCAGAAAACCACGCCGCATTTAATGAAGACACCAGACAACCATGCCACATTAAATGACTGACACCAGAAGACCACGCCGCATTAAAGACAACATGGCTGTAGAGTCTCCGGGGAGGCCTCCCACTTCCCTAGAACGTAGAGTATGGCCTCCTAACTTGAGAAGCCCAGTATAAAGAGACGCCGAAAATTATGAGGTAAGGGGATCGATCCTTGAGAAAAAATTGTTATTAGACTTCGACATTTTCCTTTGGAGCATTTCTGAGATAAAAAGATTGACTTAGGCATCAGAGGCTTCCCAAGCTACCGAGAGCCACCCCTTTCCCCGTTTCAGGATGCCAATTGAGCAAAGGCCCAGACTGCTAAGCAGTTTGGCTTAAAGGCGTACGAAACACAACGTTAACACACAGTTTTAATGATACTGTCATAGCTATAATAAATTTAAACTTTATTCATGTGTGTCATCCCAAGAAGATGCTGAGCTGGTAGGGCATGAGGATCTACCACCTTCGGTTGAAGGCTAACCAATGCTGTTGTAATGGCTAGATAAATCATCAATTTCAAATTTAAACAATCTAATAAATGGATTAGCATCCTCATCACCGAGGATGTTGCTAATCCAATTTGCTATAATCGTCAACTTATATCAAAGGTCAAGGATCGCAGCCACAGATAATAATCTATTTATCTTCTCCATATCCCCCCAATATTTATTATATTTTTGTTTCATCCTCATAGCTATTGCATTCAACAAACCTACACTGTCAACACGACTTTGTTGCAAGTGGTCATAAAGCCCCAAGTGCTCCTCCAAGTATATGTTCGTAGTAAGATATTTTATACCAAATAGTTGCATAATTATGTCATAAAATAACTTTAAACATTGAACAAAATACCTGACATGGACCCAATCAACTGTCCGGCGCACCGAGTACCCTTCTCCCCCCAACTGACTCCAGCAAAGCGTACCTCATGCCCCCATCCTCAACCTTCATTTGCTCAAACGCTATTTGGTACTTTTGTGCTACATCCAACTTCATGTATGTAGAGTTTAATTGAGTCAGAACATCCAGTTTCAACATACTGGAAGATGGAATCTCAAGCTATTTAGCTATTGCCTTAAATTGGCGGGGTCGTTTGGGGGAAGCCCTCACATATCTCACAAGGTTCCGGACTTTAAGAATGGGATCATTAACCTCCTTGAACCCCTAAGAAACTATAAGGTCGATGATATGGGTACAAAATCGAACATGAACATGAACAATTTGCTATAATCGTCAACTTATATCAAAGGTCAAGGATCGCAGCCACACATATTAATCTATTTATCTTCTCCATATCCCCCCAATATTTATTATATTTTTGTTTCATCCTCATAGTTATTGCATTCAACAAACCTACACTGTCAACACGACTTTGTTGCAAGTGGTCATAAAGTCCCAAGAGCTCCTCCAAGTACATGTTCGTAGTAGATATTTTATACCAAATATCTGCATAATTATGTCATAAAATAACTTTAAACATTGAACAAAATACCTGACATGGACCCAATCAACTGTTCGGCGCACCGAGTACCCTTCTCCCCCCAACTGACTCCAGCAAAGCGTACCTCATGCCCCCATCCTCAACCTTCATTTGCTCAAACGCTATTTGGTACTTTTGTGCTACATTCAACTTCATGTATGTAGAGTTTAATTGAGTCAGAACATCCAGTTTCAACATACTGGAAGATGGAATCTCAAGCTATTTGGCTATTGCCTTAAATTGGCAGGGTCGTTTGGGGGAAGCCCTCACATATCTCACAAGGTTCCAGACTTTAAGAATGGGATCATTAACCTCCTTGAACCCCTAAGAAACTATAAGGTCGATGATATGGGCACAAAATCGAACATGAACAATATAGTTCTCATGAATGACATCCTCCTTTACCATCATACTTTGCCTAAACCAATCAATGAAGTGTCATTTGTACTAGCATTGTCAACCGTGATACATATCACTTTTTTGATCCCCCAATCCTTTATACAATCATCAATCTCCTTGCCAATGGATGAACCCTTGTGATCAACAATTTCTTTGAAGTCGATAATCCACTTGTGCAACGTCCACTCACTATTAATAAAGTGGGAACAAACATTTCCTTCATCGCTGCCTTTTCCTTGGCATGCCTCTTCAAAAAATTGTGCATCACAGTATACCATGAAGTCATGGGAAATCGTGGTTCTAAAGTGTGCACAAATTTATGGAAGCCTACCTTGTCAACCGTGGTAGAAGACATTTTATCAGTGATGATTATCTACGCAAGAACATCCCTTAACATCTTGTCACTGTATTGAGGAATTGATAGCTTTTTAATTTACGTACCATCAATGGCCATAGAAGTCTTATAACTCAGCTTCATCTGATTAGTTGCCACCAGCTCTTTGTGTATCTTACTTACATGCCTTGCTTCTTCGAATAACAACCGCATAGTTGCCCTTAGTAGTGGCGTCGAGCCTGTGGGTTCTCACTATCACCAGGAACTTTGGTGAAATATTCCATGTTTGCGACCTTTTTTTACTAGGTCGTGCTGGTGGATTGGCCTCAACATTCGTAAACTCCTCCTCCTCATTAAGCATATCAATATCTTCTAGATCTATTGGGACTCAATTACTTGGATAGGAGGTAGCTACTCTAGATGGGGGGTCTACAACTCAAAGTACCTGTTGGTGACACCAACAACTATGCGTCATTCTCTTATGGAAAATCGTGACGAGATGGTGTAGCATCCATAATTAGAAAAATAATCTGAAACAATAAACAAATAATCGTCATTTACTATGTTATGAAAATTATCTACAAATTGGCAATACATTGGAAAGGAATAACATATGTGTTTATTTGTGTTTGTGATTTTAAAAATAAATAAAATACAATAAAATGAAAGTTTGCTCAAGTAAACAATTTGTGTGATGTTCACTCGAGTCACACTCGAATAAAGGCTTGATCGAACAATCTGTGTGATGTCGCTCAAGCCACACTCAAGCGAAGTCTCGAGTAAACAATCTATGTGATGTTCGCTTGAGCCACACTTGAGTGAACAATTTGTGTGACATTCACTTGAGCGATACTCGAGGGACACTTGAACGAAAGTCACCTGAAACAAAAACACTCGATTTATCCAAAACCTAAATCCCTCAATTCCTAAATTTACCTGTCTAAAAATTGAAATCATTGAAATGAAAATAACAAATCATTGAATGACCATAAAATCATACACATTTCACAAATTTTAAACCATATTGTGACAATTAGATGATTTTGAAACCCTAAAATTCTACAAAAAAAAAACTGAGTGGCTTACAATTTGTGATGCATTTGTTCTAGTGGCTCTCGGCGGCCTCATGTGACGGCAGATGGAGGGGGGGACTTAGGGAGGTGAAGCACACTATGGAGACTAGAGTTGGAGACAAAGGGTCAAGAGTCTCGGAGTCACTCTGTTGTGTGAAAGTGAGGGGGGAAGAAGGGTTCTTGCATTTTTTACCTCGATCTTTACAAAATGACATCGTTCAACTTCAAGTGGAATGACGTCATTTAGCTCACTTGATCCCCTGCATTTTGGACCTGCTTGAGCGAAACGACGTTGTTCCTTTTAAAATGGAAAGAAATCATTTTGATTTGTTGTTTTTAAAAAAATAAAAATCAGTGTTCAGAGCCCATGTAAGCTCCGACTCTGACTCTGAATTCTGAAAACTCTGACTCAATTAGAGTCAGAGGGTCATTGGAGCTCGGACAGAGTCAGAAAGTCAAAAATTTTGCCAGCCCCTAATTGAGGGCCTCTTCTGGAGTTCCTCACTCCGTCGTTTTTGAAGTTCCTGAGGCCCGCCAAAGGGCCGTAGTTTTGAGGGTTAATCCGCGAAGGTAGAATTATACATCACTATGTTTTTCAACGAACTTTGTCTTCCTTTTTGCCTGCTTGTTCATGATGTGCTGGACTACCTCCGTTTGGCTCCTACACAGCTCCATCCCAATGCATGGAGGATTCTAGTATGCTGCTGCATCGTTTGGTGCCTAGTGCTGAAGGAGATTGACCTAGCCCACTAAGGCAAAAAGGGAACTATTGTAGTTTCCATTCACTTCAAGGGCAGACGATTGCCTGTTTAGAGCCACGATTTTCCTGGGTCTATGATTGGATTGTCAATGGGTGGGAGTTACCCACTGAACAGACCACTCAACAAGAGTTCTCCGTATGCATTGTCTGGGGGGTCGTGTTAGAGGACAAGGAGGTTCGGTCAAAACCAGCTAAGGAGGATAAGGCTCGGTTGAAGGCTTTACCATCTTGGATGAAGTCACACCAGCATGATGTTTACATCGATGCCCTATTGGATGAAGTTAGCTTAAGGCAATACTTGGCATAGGGGTTGATTCTGCTCAACCTCGCTACGATCATCATTGCATCTCTATACGGCCAACAACCTATCAGGATGGTAAAAGGCCTAGGAGTCTAGGGACTGCAGCTCTGATTTTGCTCCATCGCCCTTTGTCGGACAATCTTCTTGTGGCAGGCAACATTTATCCAGCTATCAAGGGGCCCCTCTAGTGCTCCCATCATCATCTCTTGATTAGGACCATCTCCAGTTGTTGTAGGGGTTGCTACATCCATCGCGCCATCTCCTGCTCCCAAGACTGCATGCTTCCTCACCCCCATTGAGCAATGGGGGTGTTGTGGGCACATCCCAGGGGGTTTGGGTCAAGCCCAATATGGCTAAAGTCCCTTGGCCAATTGTCATCCCTTTGGTCTTCAAGATTGCATCATCTCTTACTCCTCTAGGCAACTTGGGGAAGACGAAGATATTCACTTTGACAGAGGAGGAAGGCAACGTGGGAAAGACGAAGATCCTCAATTTGGCAGAGGAGGAGCTCGAGCTGTGGTTTTCTTTACTTTTTTGGAGCGTACTCCCAAGGAGTCCCAGGTTGTTGTTCCACCGCCTGAGATAGACATAGGGATGATTCCCTCACCGTAGGCCGAAGGGCACATTGTAAACGACAAGGGGTTCTTAGCTGCAGGGGAGCAGGCACATGGGCAAGGGTGAGGATGCCTTCATCTTTGTAAGGACAAGGTCTCCATCCCCAAGTTCCCCTTCAATTATTCTCTTGAGCATGAAGTCGGCTCGATAGAGGTGCCCTTGGAGGTGGCCTCCTCGATTGAGGTTAGGGTGTTGGATACCTTTTCGATGGAAGTCTCAAAGTCAATAGGTGTTCTACATTCCATCGGTGCGATAGCTCTTTCTCTTGAGAGTCTCAGAGTCAATAAGAGCTCGGGTGGTTGTTGGCGGTGACGATGTATGGACCTTCCCATTGTAGCCTAGCTTTCCTTCTTCCTAGGTAGTTGTCCTTGTTTGTCTTAGCACTGGATCCCCAACCTTAAAGGACCTTGATCTGACTTTTTTGTTGAAGCAGTTCTTGGCTTTCCTTTCGTTGATTGTCATTCTGATCTCAACCTCTTACCTCTTCTCCTCTAACAGATCGAGTTGTTCTTCCAATTTCTTGTCATTGGTGGCTCGATCGAAGGGGTGGATCCCCTAAGTGGTCATCTCAACTTCAACTGGCACTGCTACCTCGTGTCCATAGGTGAGGGCAAAGGGGGTTTCCCCCGTCTGAGTTTTGACGTTGGTCTGGTAGGCCCACAGCACCCTGGGAAGTTCATCTACCCAAGCTTCTTTTCTTAGAGCCTTTTCTTTAATTTGGCGAGTAGTGTTTTGTTGGTTGCCTCAACTTGCTCGTTGACCTATGGGTGTCCTGGGGATGAATATTTGAACTTGATTTCCAAGTCCCTACATCGATCGTGGTAGTGGACTGAGTCGAATTGCCTCCCACTGTTCGAAATTATGCAATGAGGGATGTCGAATCTGCACACTACTGTCTTCCACAAGAATTGGGTGTTGTTGATTGTCGTTATCATTGCCAGTACTTCAGCCTCCACCCATTTGGTAAAATAGTCAACAGCAACGATTACAAACTCCACACCTCCTTTTCCTAGATGTAGAGGGTTGACTAGGTTAACTCCCTACTACGCGAAAGGCCATGGTGACATGATCGACGTTAGCTCCTCTAGTGGGCAGTGAGGAATGGGGGCATATTCTTCACACTTTTGGCATTTCCGAACAAACTCTTTTGCATCTTCGAGGGCATGTGGCCACTAATATCCCGCCTTTAATAATTTTCCTGCCAATACTTTCCCACCTGAGTGGTTGCTACACACTCCTTCATGTATCTTCATCAGGATGTACTGTGCTTATTCAAACTCTATCCACACAGGTGATGTGGGTTGCCCTGTTCTTGGTCTTCCTCACCTTGCACTTCTCGTCGGGTAGCTCATTGGTATCCATATATTTGATTATCTGTGTGGCCCATCCTGGAACCCCTTGACCTTACTTATGATAATTCAAACCTTATTGTGGGCGCATCTACTATTTTGATCTTCCTTCCCAGACGCAGCCCTTACAAACCTATTGGCCTTCTGGTTCTTATCCCTAGGCACCTGCTAGATTTGAAAATACCAAAACTGGTTGTGTCTTTACCCCACCAACATCAAGTGTTCATTCAACTTTTCACTCTTCCTGGTGAGCTCTCCTCCGACTTGGTTGACGACCACTTAGGAGTCAGCCCTTACTTCCACTTTGTCGACGCCCAAAGACTTGACAAGTACTAACCTGGCTAACAACACTTCATATTATGCTATGTTGTTAGAAGTTTTGAATGCCAGTCTTATGGCATAGTTGTGTTCTTTTTCGGTGTCCATGCCAATATGCACCCTCACTCCCTTGCTAGCCCAGCAAGACAAGCCATTGACGAAGACCTGGTAGGGCTTCACAAGAGATGTATATCGGAGCTATTATGGGAAGCCAATGAACTTTGTGACGAAGTCTACCACCACTTGTCCTTTGATAGCATATCTGGGGATGTACTCGAAGTTGAATTCGCTTAGCTCTATTGCCTTGTTCATCAACCAGCCGAAGACATCTAGTTGTTATGAGTTCTTTTTAGAGAAGATTTAGTCAAAACCTGCATTGGGGTTGCCTGGAAGTACAGTCTTAGTCGTCACATAGTTGTTACCAGGGCAAAGGCTAGTTGGTCCATTTGAGGGTATCTCGCCTCTGCTCCTCAAAAAGCGATTAGTATAGTATATTGGCTTCTGGGAACCCTTCAAGTCCCCTATCAAGGTTGCGAAGACTGCGTGTGGAGAGACAGATAGATATAGGCTCAAGGCTTCTCTTGGTTCTGCATGACTGAGTAGTGGTGGGTTGGCAAGGTACTATTTAAGGGTCTTGAATGCCTCGTCGGACTCGCTGTCCCATGTTTGCACTTTATGCAGTACCTTGAAAAATATAAGGCACTTGTCCTTTGAACGGGACTTGAACCTTGAAAAATAGAGGGCCGCCACTTGGATGGCAAGTCTCTGTACGCTATTAAAGTTTCGAGGTGGGGTCACGTTGAGTATGGCCTCCACCTTCTCTAGCTTGGCCTTTATCCCTCGTTTGGAGACATAAAGTGTAGAAACCTTTTGGATTTGATGCCAAATGCATATTTTGTCGGATTGATCTTCATCTAGTAGCGTCGCAGCATTGTGCAGGTTAGCTAGGTGTTGTTCTGGGGTTCTGCTCTTGATGAGTAGGTCATCCATGTAGACCTCCATATTTCGCCTGATCTGTTCTTTGAACATGTGTAGACTAGCTGGTGGTAAGTGGTCCCACTTTTTTTAGGCCGAAAGACATGGTTGTGTAGCAGTATAGCCCTATTTATTTGATAAATTATGTTTTTTCTTCGTCATCGGTCATGCAAATTTTGTTGTACCCTGAATAAGCACCCATGAAGCTCAGCATACGGGAGCCCTTGGTGGAGTTCACTATCAAGTAGATCCAAGGTAGCAGAAAGCTGTCTTTTGGGCAGGCTTTGTTCAGATCGGTGAAGTCGACACACATTCTCCATTTGCCATTGGCTTTCTTCACCAGCACGACGTTGGATAATCAGTCTGGGTAGTGTGCCTCCCATATGAACGTTGCTGCTAAGAGGCGGTCGACCTCCTTGGTAATGGTAGTACATTTCTTGGCTCTAAAACTCTGGTAATTCTTCTTGACCCACTTGGCCTTGGGGTCCATGCACAAGTGGTGCTTTATTATGTTGGGGTCGAACCCAAGTATGTCCTTGTGGCTCCAAGTAAACAAATCTTGGTGCTTCGCGAGGAGCTACTTCATGGCTTGCCACATATCGAGTCCCATTCTTCTGTCAATCCTGACCTTGGTCTCAAGGCAGCTTGGATCCAAAAGAGCTTCCAATGGTGAATTTGGCTCCACTTTTCTGAGGTCCTACTTGTCCCTGGTCTCTTTTTCTCCAGTTGCAAACTCGAGGGAAGTTGTAGGAATTTTGTCATTGCCCAGGGCTTCAACCACATGGAGCTCCTCCTTCACCGGCTTCAGCTTCTGCACATAGCACTCACGTGCTAATACCTGCTTGCCTTAGATTTCCCCCACTCCCATGGTTGTCGAGAACCTCACTTTTAGGTGGTATGTTGAAGTTACCACCTTTAAGCTATTGAGGGTTGGCTGCCTCAGTATGGTGTTGTATGATGAGGGGGCCTTTACTACTATGAAGTCGGCCATTGTGGAGGCTGTGTGAGGGGCTTTGCTGGCCAGGATTAATAGGGTGATGGTTCCCATTGGCTGAACCATGTCCCCAAAAAACCCTTCAAGCGACATGGGCATCGGCTACAGCTAGGCAAAATCAATCCCCATCTGGGTGAAGGCATTCTATAAGAGAATGTCTGCAGAGCTGCCGTTATCGATGAGGATTCTCTTGGTAGTGAAGTTGGCCACAAGCATGGTCACCACTTGGGCATCATCATCGGGGTAGAGGACTCCTTCTTTATCAGTTTCCCCAAAAAAGATGACTGGTGCATTTGTGCCTCTTTGTTTGGTCTGGCGGTGGTCAACTAGGTACATTTCCTCATATCGTGCCCTCCTGGTATATGCTTTCCTACTAGAGGTGGTTGGGCCGGCACTGGCAAGCCCTAGGTGATGGTTCTGATCTTGCCCATAGGTTTCTTTTTGCAAGCCGGCATCTGAGGGCGATTCTTGGCTTTTACTCCTTAATTGGCCTGCCAAATCTTCCTCGACTCAGATCATGTTCCTCTTTCTAGTCAATATGGCGCTAGGGGTTAGGGTGCTCTGCCACCAGTCTTCCTCTTCCTTGGTTGTTAGCTTCCTGGGCAGTTGATCTGCTTTCTTCTTGTACAAACAACGTGACTTTGTCATATCGGGGTCCTAGGCCTCTTGACTTAAGCGCCTCATCCTGCCTCCTATCTTGTTATCCCTTTTTGGCCTTCTTGGGGACTTTGGCTTTCCCCGACGTTTTGGGCTTCCTGTCAGCCTATTCCAATTTTGTCTTCTTGGGGTCGGTCAGGGCTTGAACCGTGTCTTTAGCATTGATGAAGCCATCAGCTTGGTCCATGAATTCCTGTAGCATGTTGGGAGTTCTTCTTGCCAACTCTTCCATAAACGGGTTCCATCACTAGGGTGTTTTTTCATCTTGGTAATCCGTCATCATACGCTCTTTGTTAAACCTAGCCAGGTACGCTTTCAAAACTTCATTCTCTGTTTGTTTGACGGTTAGGAGGTACGCTGCTGAGCACCTTCTTCTCCTACTAGCCATGAATTGGGTGAGGAACAGGCGGGCCAATTTCACAATGATGCTGATTGACTGGGGTACCAATGACCCTAACCATCCCCTCGCAGCCCCCTTCAAGGTCAATGGGAAGGCCCTACAAGCAATTTCCCCTAGGAAACCATGCTGGGTCATACGAGTCTTCAAGGTTTCTAGGTGCTTAAGAGGATCCCTGGACCCATTGTACATTTCTACTTGGGGAACTCTGAATTTCAATGGTAGCGGCACTGCCATCACTTCAATATTGTAAGGTAAGTCTGTGCTAGTGAGCAGATGATCCACTGACAAGGAGGCGACTATCTTCCTCGCCATCTCCTCATATTTGTTCATGAGCCTACGTAGGTTGTGATTCTTTCTTTCTTCTTAACAAACGTTCACCCCCGCCAATGCTCTGGGATTCTTCATATTCATTCCTACTCGGCCCTGCCTCATCTTGCAGCTCAGTGGTGTTTCTCCCCAAAGATTCATTTTCTTAGCGAAGATTCTCAACTTCTTCCACCATCTTCATCATGCGTTCCTCCATTTCTACAAATCGTCTTTCCATGTTCATCAATGTTGCTTCTTGTCCGCAGGTTGACTATGAATGCATAGTAGCTGGCATATGAAGGACATGTTGCGTCTATAGAGATGCTATAGACGACGCCACTATTAATGACGTGTTTCGTACACCGGGGCTAAGCTCTAACAACCCGGGCTGTGATTTTTCAACCTACAAGTAAAGAGGTGAATGCAGGCTCGATGGTGGTCTGGGGAGCCTCCGATACCAAAGTTAGTACTTCTTCTTCCTAGAGAATTATAGGAGAATTAGAGAGTTTAGAGAGAGTTATTCATACCTGGAGTTTGGCTTTTATACAAGGTATTGGGGAACATCTCGTACCTTGAGTTAGGGGTCTATGTCACGCCCACAGTTTTCAAAGTCACGGTTTTTAATGTGGTGTGGGGTTTGAGGTGCAATGATTAATGTGGTGTGGCTTCTAGGGTGGTGTCTCAATGGTAGGCAATCGGTGCGGTCACTTCTCGTCCCCATCGTCAGAGAATGGAAGATTGTCTATGTTCTCCATTTATTTGCCATTGTAGATCTTTCAATGCTAGGTATGACAAGAGAGTGTCAGGGTTGGTGTGTGCCGTCTGCCTTGCCCCCTCTCCCCTGCCTTGTTTTTTGCACGGTGTATTTCCTTTCTTCTAATACAGCTTGTGCGTTGGATTCCATTGGTGATTCCTAGGCCATAGGAGAGGAATGATCTAGGTCGAGATGGGCTTTAGTGTCTTAACGGAGTCTAACCCAGTGGACCAAGAGGGGAATATCCCCTCCAATATACTTTTTGTAAAGATAAAAGATGCTTTTTTTATTGATAGTTCTTAGATATGATAATAATAGAATGCCAAATTAGTTATTGCCACCCATGCGGGGGTGTTTGGCTGCAGGGTAGGCAGAGCGCTGGCCTTTAAGATGGAAGAAAATTGCCTATATGTGACACAATCTTAATGGATAGATTTTAGAGGAAAGTAAAAAAAAAATGTCATATTTTTGTATATAATCCGAAGATACAATGTCTTTTTTGTAAACTGATCCTAACAATATAAAAATGCAAAGTGTGTCAATCCTTATTTTTAATGATATATGTGATATCTTACAATATAGGATGTGAGTATCTACACTCCGGTAAGACCTAATTAATAAGCAATTACCTAATCGAAAGAGAGATAAGAGAAAGCCAATGTGAAAGAGAACGATTTGTATAGTATTTAGATTGTTTGGTGGATACAGCTTTTACATATGAGACTTTTGAAAACTTTCGGAAAAGAAGCATATATAGTATATGCATACATGAACTCAATCTTTATTTTCTTTTTCAAAATCAACTTGTCAAAACTCAAAAGAATTAAATGTAATGCACTTCATATAAAATACATAACTCAATGAGGAGTTCTAATTTTTTTGAGGGACATATACGCTACAAGAGATTTCAATTTTTGGGACATAATCTGTTTTGGGATGAATTATATTTCGTCCCAAAAAGTGAACAAATGTTCGAGCATGTGTAGTTAATGATATGATCACAACAATTTATGCCACCACAAATTTAGAATTTGTTCTCTTAATTTCCCATTTTTGCAATTATTGTACTAAGGTTTTCCATTGTTAAGGCAATATTTGTATACTTGGAACAGAATATCCGCCCTTCAAACACTAATCATAATAATATCATTCATAAATTAACATTCGACCATAGTTATTGACAACCATTTGGATGTATAAATAAACCTTTTGATTTGAAATTAAAACCATGACTAGTGTTCGAATCGATTACTACTTCAAACACATTGTTGGCCTGAATATTCATCAAGGTTTCATTTGAACAAGGCAAATAGACTTTTGAATAACAACTCAAATGTTTGAACATGATTGTCTAGTTCAAACACAATCCATTCTAATAGAAGCTATCAAATTCATGTCATTAGAATTCCATTCTAACCTCGTCCAAGCAGTATAATTTATGTTCAAACAGAAAGTCAGCATCGAACAAGCTTTTAGAATGAAATGAAAAAAGCGTTCGAATGGGTTTTGGACGGGTCAGACAATTTTGTCCCTAAACGTATTTTTTTGGGATGAAACTTAAGATCGATCTTTTGAGACGGAGTTTTTGGGATGAAAATGTGACACTCCAAGGCAAGGTGAGAATCAAGAATTTCGCTTATAAACTTTGGATCCAGGATTTCATGGCTTGAAGTAGATCTTAGGCCCAAGAATTTACCATGACCTTAAAATTGGTCATGAAGCTTCACGGAATTTTTTGAGGTACTTAGTAGTATAATTTGACAAAAAGATTAGTGCCACCGTTTTAGTTAGAATTTTAAGAGATTTTTAGTGTGATAAATTTTTTGTGATGATGTGGCGCTAAGTGGCCTAATTCGAACTAGACATGTAGCAGCTCACTTTGCCACCTCATTCTCAGAATTATACCGCCCTAAGTCATCTCTAGATATCGACTTTTGATGTCCCAAATTGGATGTTTAGATTAACTCTTAGTACTTCTTTACACCTTCATGAGTTACACTTGGCAAAAAGATCCTTCACAGGATAACCTTTTCAAATTTTGTCTCCTATGCTTTGCTTTGTGTGCCAGCCCTCTCCACAATGGAATTCATCACTTTCTTTGATAAGAATACTAATCATTTTTTTGGCCAGCATGCACATGGGATTTTGGGACTATCCATTGGTATTTAAAAAAGACTAGGAATAATCAAGTGGAAGAAAAGCTTGAAATTAAGCCTATGGCCGAGCCCCTTCCCCAACCATTTTTGTTCTTTCTTTTTGCTACATTATACGGACCTCCCCTCATCAACAATGAAACTTGAAGCTTTTTGGCCGGTCAGATTTATATGTATTTTGGTCAGTACAATTATTGGGAATTTAGATCTTGCCAATGATTATAAGAAGCTGGGGAGGATATGGGACTAGAGGCCTTTGCCGAGATCCTCAAGCAAGCAATCTCTCTCATCTCTTCTGCAGCATGCTGCCCCTTGCCTCCAATAGAATTCTTGCAGTGTGATTAATTGCTTTGCCAAGCTTTTGGTTTGTAAAATCATCTGATTTCATGGTCACACATTGGTCATTAGGATGGAAAACTTGTGGGGAAAAACATGCATGAAGGAAACCGTGCACCCCCAATTCAGCTTCTATCCATAACTGTTCTGCTGTCATTTGTGCCACATGTCCAGCATTCAAAAGGGCTGAACTGCACCTCTATGGATCCTCTAATATTAGCTATGTAGGATTATGGTGGATAGTCATTGGGCAACAAAAATCTAAAACAAGAAGGGTGGTCGACGGTTTATGACTTGAGGGTTTGGGTTATTATTCCAATACTTACCTAGAAACCGAGAGCTCTATAACCAAGGTTTTCTCCTTCCTTCTCTTCTTCTCCTGTTCTCCAAACAACCATACTTAAAGACAAATATCGAACCAAACCTCCTCACTTGTTGCAAACCGAGAGATAGGTGCTAATGAGTTATTGTGGTGAAGCTCCTTTTGTTAAGGTTGAGTTCCTCAACTATTTATAAGTATTTCTCTTATCTTTTTCTTTTATAAAGGATTCAAGGTTATATTGATGTTTGTATGAAAGCTTTCTTCAATGGAATAATAGTCTTGATATTCATAGTAGGTTTGAGTTTTTGGTTGCCATCAAATGGTGTTGGTCTTGTTAGCTTCGGTTGGGAATAGATAAAAGTCGGATTTATCATACTTTTTGTGCCATGCTTAGATCTTTGTTTAGGAGTATCCAAGGATTAGGGAACAAAGGTTGGAGTGTTATCTAAACCATGCTTGTTTTGGTTGGAGCTTGTTTTGCACTTAGGTCTTTTGAGTTTATCTTCATAAAGAGATGATGCTCATGTGTGCTATAATACTTGGAGATTTAGGTCTGATTTATAAATGAAAGTGGACCTATGTGTTTAAGAAAAACCATCAAGGTACATAAGAATGTGAATCAAATTAAGGAGTAAGGTTGTCAAGCATGTTTTGGATTCCAAGCTTTAGGTTTTCATCTTTGATTTCTTTCCCAAGTGTGTTTCGTTTGAACTTTGAAGCATTCATAAAGGACTAGTTTCATCAAAGTAAGGGTTTTTAAACTTTTGTGATTAGCATCTCAATGGTATGGATGATTTATGCATTGAGAGCATAAAGGAATAAGATCAAAATGACTAAGTTTCGGTTTTAGGGTTGTAATCATGTTCTTATACATGTGCTTAATGGTTTTCCTTTAAGTTTTTATGCCAATAGCATGAACCAAGGTAGTAAATGTACTTTTAGGATCAGTTTAGAAGTAAGATAAGTGATATTTAGCTATAATGATTTTCCTATGCTTAGCTAGGTTTGGATGAACGATTATAATAACTCAAGGTTTCAATTTTTATGTATTATCTTGGTGAAATTTGTGGAAACTATATATCCTTTAAGGACATAAATGAGATTAGCATTGAAGTTTCATGATTTTTGTTAAGTTTCATGAGTTTTGGGATTGGTTTGTAAATATTGAAAGCTTAGGGGTCATTTTGTAATTCACAATAGTTATGGGGTCAATTTGTATTTTTAGGATTTTGATGTTTCTTTATATGACATTTGAAGTAGCCCTAACATTAAATATCACTTTTTGCAGCACGACAACTTTATTTTAGGTAAAAAGTTTATAAGTTAGATTCTAACTTATTCTTGTATAATATAAGTATGCTTATGTGTAAATGCTTCATGCTCATTGCATATTTTCTAGTTATTTCAAGTTATTCACATGCCATGCTTATTGTATATGTTCTGGTTATTTCAATTCATTCACATGTCATGCCATAATTAAATGTCATCATTACATGTCTATGCAAAGAAGTGTATGTCATGTATTAAAAATGAGTTTTTTTTTTTTTTTTTTTTTTTTTTAAATTCTAGAACCCAATACTAGGATAGAGAATTATCCTAGAGGAATTCTCATATCCACTCTAGAGTGATTGAAATTTGAGTGGCATCCATTGAATTGATGAAGAACAATCAATGACTTTGAATGATATTGTAACAGTCCCAAAGTGAAGGTTACTCTCGTTGGTGGGTGCTATAAAGTACTCATGGTGAAAGACGTTTCGTGAAGCCTAAGTATCGGTCACAACCCCTTGGAGGATTACTTGGGACCACCCCTCGACACAGCTCTTGGAGGGCCAGGACAGTTACATGGCTAGCCTGCATGCATGCTTTGGCTCATGCCCGACATGCAGCAGGCACCCATGGAGGCTACTGGATGTGCGCAGTCCATGCACGTAAGCTGGCGTGCACAGCCCATGAGCGTAGCCTGGCTTGCGCAAGCCCTGCGTGCAGGCTTACGCATTCCCTTCCGCATGAGCCTACACACCTTGCCCAACACGCCCCAGCACCACTCAGCGAGGTTAGTGGTGTACCCCCACAGCCACGCCATCTAGTGCACAGCTCCAGCCTGTTCTTTGCAGGCAAGGCCAGTGGCATGCCCACCAGGCATGCTATCCACCGCATGGCTTCAGCCCATGCCTTGCAGCTTTACTGCCTAAACCATCAGCTTAGACCATGCATGCCCATTGCCCAAGCCACCAGCCTGAGCCATGCAAGACCAGCACCCAAGCTACCTGACTGGGCCACACAACAGCAGCACGACACCACCCTGTGCCCACCATCAAGCCTAGGCATGGCACCATGCCATGCCCACCATCAACAGGTCACGTACAGTGCCATGTCGTGCCCACCACCAGACCAAGGCATGGCACCATGCCATGCCATGCAGCCAGCCATCAGACCAAACTAGGAGTAGCCCAGCCATGGGCCATGACCATCATTGCTCACCATGGGCCTTGCATGCCACGGTCATCATAGGACCTTTTATCTATTATGTTTATTTTATTTATTTACTTTATTTATTTAATTTAATAATTTGCTAGGGACCTTTCGGGGGTTTCCAATTTGTAAGTTCTATAAATAGGACCCTTAGACATTTCATTTGCATCTTTTGAACATTTGACAGTTGCCTTGTGGCCGGCCATTATGTCTTGGATTATCTATTCGGTGCTTAGCACTTGGGCTTCTTGGGGTGCAATTCGTGAATCCCCAAGGAGAAGGATCACACCTTGCAATTCGTGAATATATGTGATTATATTTATCTTTATTTATTATTTGAGGTTTCCTTTCAATCTTTGTGCAATTCATGAATTAAAGTTTATTGGTTATCTTTTGTTCTTTGGAGTTTATCTTTGTTAATGTTGTGGAGTGTTGTTGATTGGAGTGACATTGTGTGGAGCCGAAACTTTCATTGGGATTTTCAGACTTGTGCTTAAGTTCTTCAAGTTATTCTTGTGTTCATGTATTTTCTTGCATGTTCATAAGTTTTCCTTGAAGTTTCTTGAAGATTCACATTTACCAAACACCCTAGTTGGCCAACCCTAGCCCCACAACTTACCATACACGCCCAAGCCACTTCCCATACCCGACCAACCCATCAAAACCCTACTTACCATATAGAGCCATTCGGCCATAGCCTAATTGGCTGGACCGATCCCTTACTTTCCGTATTACCCCCGCCATATCTTTCCATATATTATTTGATTGGTCATTATCTCTCAATTGACTCAATCAAATCACTTCCCCAATCAAATCAAATTCTCCTTATCCATTATCTATATATTCGGCCAACACATTCCTAATCATTTATCCAATTCCAATCCCAATAATTTAGAAGAACAACATCCACCTAAGCCCTAGCCGAATTCTATCACTACCCTTGACCGAAACACACATCCAATCCTAGCCCTATTCACCCATCTTTGAATCCTAAACAACTCAAGTTGCGCCTAGCACCCAAGAGACTCTTTGTCGTGCCTCATTACCACCATACCCGAGATCACCATAGCCCATACACCACCATTATTCCCACCTCTAAACACTAACCTCCATTCACCCAAGCTCCCATATTGGGCTACAAGTGATCAAGACCAAGCAAATGAGTCCATTCAGTCAATCAAGGTGCAACAAGGAGATGATAGACCCCTTAATGTGTGAGGGTTTGACCGAGGTCCCCAATAGTATCTCTTGAGACGAGGTCACAAGCAGCATCAACCATCATATGGTGAAGATAAACAGTAGGTGCACACAGTTTATAGAGAACCATAAAGTAACCATATGTATGTATAACTAAAGATGCAAGATGCTTCATGTACGTCATGATGTTATAATTTTTATGAATATTTGAAAAATGAATTTGGATGAGAGAAAAACACAGTTCCATGAATTGCAAATTCATGTCCATGCATGCATGCTCATGTTTACCTTAATCATGTTTATGTTATCTCTATGTATGTTTGTTGCATAATTTATTGAAATCTCAAGGAATCTCACCATTGTAGTCTCACTACCATTCCAAAACTAGAATAGTAGAATTTGTGATAAGATAGAAAGCATTCGAGCAGGATGGAGAGGCCTAGTCGAGGATAGTTTAATACAAACTTACTTTTGATAACATAATAGAATTGATCATATTTTACTTGGAACTTTTTCTACTACTGATGGTGGACATTAGGGAAATGAATCAATGATCGAATGGTGTTTTTCTTTTCTATGGAACCTTTCGAAGTTTGACACAATGATATGAGTTTTGTATGACTTTTAGGATGACGGGTTAAGTTGAAAGTTGAAGAATATAAATGTATTCTGGAAGACATGTTAAATTTGGGATAAGTATATTCCTTTTTGTACCAATGGTTACTTAGTCACTTCCCAGTATGAAATTAACTTTGTGTTACATGTCACAATACTTCAATCACCGATAAATGCCAATCACAGGTTGTGGGCATCACATAAGATTTCTGTTCTTAAAAAATATTTTGGTATGAAATTTGCATTTTTTGCGACGAAAATTTTCATCTATTAAATTGGTTTCTCTTGTAGTGAGAGAAAAGACTTGTTTTTTTTTTTTTCTTTAGGTTTTCTAGAGAGAATTAAGAGAATGGTTGAGAGAGAGAGAGAGGGAGAGAGGAGTTTGGGGCTATCTGGTTTTTCAGTCTTGTAATTTTTGGTTATGCAAATCTTGTATAGGCCATTTGTACAAAAATAGTCTCCACCAGAAAAAATAAAAAGAAGTAATTTTTTCTTAATTTACAGTGTCAAGTACTAATTCTTAGGTGTGCAAACCTCACACGTACTTTTTATAAACAAAATTGATTCCACAAAAAGGAAATATTTTTCACGTTAAGTCATTTCCTTTTCACCAAATCAACTAACTTCATTTTATTGTATAAGATTATCTTTATAGCAAATTAAACTGTAAATTATGTATAAGCAATAGCCACGCTAGCTATTTGTTGGGCAAAACGTGAGCAAGTAATCCGACTCGGAACAAGTGCGAATGCTTGAAGCATCATCGTAAGCGTAACTGTATGCGGTTGGACAAGAATTCTTGAATATCTCCGAGTACCGCGTCGGCGAGCAAGTCTGCGGAGACGAGTGTGCTCCGGTGCAACAGAACTCCGCCGTGTTGAAAGCCGAGCACGCACTCTTGCACGCGACAACCGAGCCTGAATCGGAGACGACCTGCAACTCGGGAGGGCAGTGCCTGTTCAAGTCGGCGACACATCCTGCGTACTGACAATCACCAGTTCCCCCGGTCGCCTTGACGCTGATGCCGACGTTGTACCCGTCGACCAAGCTGACGTCGTAGAAATCCATGCCGGAGGGACTCGACGCGATGGTAAATTCGGCTAACGTGGCGGGTGGCTGGCCACTGAGGGAGCACCTCAGCGAGCCGCAGTCGCCAGTGAGGCATTTTCCATTGCCGGAGGCATCGAAGTGGCACCCTGTTCGGCCCCAGATCCTCCCGGACCAGCCAGTTGGGGACGTGAGCTGGACTGATTTGCTAGGTGCCAGGGAAAACCCGCCGTCCCCGAGGTTGAGCCCATTCCCGGAAAGAAATCCGGGCCACACTGTGTATGGGCATTGATTCAGGACTGTAAAAACTGTAGCTGAAGCCAAAGTACCTGCAAATTCATCATCGCACGCAAAAGAAAAAACTTCTTAGTTCTTTCAGTACTACTTGAAAGTTCAAACTCATCATTCTGAAAAATCATACAAACAAATAGTGAGGGAGTCACCCAATGAGGATAGAAGGAGAAGATGAAAAAGCTTTGAGCTTATCGCCATTATTAATGGTACTCGTGCTGTTGGTGTGCGTACGTGTGTGTGAGAGAGAGAGAGAGAGAGAAGATATCAATGGAGAGGAAAAGGAGGTAAGAGTGGTTGTCACTCAGATTGGAGACCTTTGTATTTGTAATAGCCAATAAGGTTGGCGAAGATCACTCCGCCATTATTGATTTCACTCTCTTTTCGTGAACGTTATTTTATAGGGAATGTGCACATCTGGAAGATGAAGCTCTGTCAACTTGGCTTTTAAGAGAAATGTTAAGCAGTTATTTTTGTATATTTTTTTGTGGATTTTATTAATATGATAATTTATATCAATTTTTTTAAATATATAATCAATAGAGAGCATGAATAGTAAAGATCATCAGTGCTTCACAGCTTCTTTCAGTGTCTAATTATGGAACTAAATTAACAGTAGTCATGATGTTTCAGCTCATAACCTACCGACTTGGAAAATCAATTATCAAGTCAAAACGACAAAATAAAAATGAGATTCTTGGGAAAGCAACTTTACTCTTATTTTATCATCAATATTACTCATGTATACCAGTTATTGTCACACATTTTAATAGCGTCGTTATAAATCAGTCACTTTATTGAAAATATTACTTAAAATGTGACTAAACAAAAACGAAATATGTGTTAAAAACGATAAAATTAAAAATTTAAAATAGTATTTCTTTGAGATTGAAAAGAAAGAATTTTATTTATATTCCTCTTGTACGGTCTACAGATATAGATATCATTAAAATTTACTCTTAACTTCACTAAGAAGGGAACTGGTACTCCCAAGCCCTTACATCGCACAACACATATGTGGGTACCAGTGTCGTATTTCTTTTTATTTTTTTATTTTTGTTTTTTTATAAAATGGGTTTAAGCTCCCCCAGCCCGTAAAAAACAATTCAATGCATATTTATCAACCCCCCGAGGGTCTAATAATGGCCTAGCCCAAATTACAACACTAAAGGCTCACGACTACTTACTATTCTTGAATAATAGATATACCAATAAACCGTTGTTTGGCCTCATGGTTATTAGGGTCAATAAGCCCTAGTATGGTGATCAGATCACTACAATTATTTAAGGATAAAACCTCATGATTAGACACTGCGTGAGATTAATCTAATTGTGTCTTGATCTAATGAACCTCTATGCCTATATATATGGATAACAAGATACTTTTGATCATATACTTAAGCTATTATACATTACTCATCACTGACTTAGGCATCGGAGTGTCCACAGGCAACCCATGCCATTCATCTTTGACTTGTAGTTGACGATCACATTAGGGGGTAGAACACGTTCTTTACAATGGCATTGTCTGTGAGATTCTGTGATATTTGATTTCAATTTCTCATCGAACATCAATGTGGTTCCTGCATGCCAATCGTGATACATTCTCAAGCGACCCGCGAACTGGAAACAATGCTTACTGCCATGGAGGCACGATTAGCTGCAACAGAGGAGCCTCGCTGAAAGGTATGAAGAGATGGTAAAGAAGATAAGGGGATCCTCCTCAGTAGAACAGTTGTTAAGTCGGGCTGTCATGCTTTATAGTGTAGAGATTATGGCCATGCCGCTTTCACTCAAATTCAAGGTGTCGTAGATAGAGATGTACAATGGGTCTAAGGACCCAGTAGATCACCTAGAGAATTTCAAAGCACATATCACACTCCATGGTTTTCCTAGAGAAATCACATGCCTGGATTTTCCCCTAACCTTGAGGGAAATGGCGAAAGGATGGTTTGGCACTCTCCGACCGAGATCAATCGATAGTTTTAAGGAACTAGCCAAGCAGTTCTTGACACAATTCATGCCTAGTAGGAGGCGTCACTCCAGTGGCGTACCTTTTAACTGTTAACCAGAGGGAGTAGGAGAATCTGAAAACATACCTCACCCGCTTTAATAAAGAGAGGCTAACAACTGATGATCAAGACAAGAAAATCACTGTGGCACCTTTTTGGGCGGAATTTGGCCGTGTAGCCTTTTCATGGCTGAGTTGGCCAGGAAGACCCCTTATACTCTAATGGAGTTTATGGACAAGGTAGATGACTTTGTTAATGTTGAAAATACACTACAAGCCCTTGCAGATCCAAGGAAAGGGGAGCTCAAGACAAAACATAAAACCAATCTGGGTGACAAGAAGCCTACGTTGAATCATCAGGATAGAAGATGGGAGAGCACAACACTAGGTTGGTGCACAACAATCTAAATGTACAAGAAAATGAGGAGCCGAATAGAGAACGTCGCCAGTCTAGGACTGGCAACCGCTATTGCAAATACCATTAGACGAATTCACATTGGACAAAAGATTGCACGACCATGAAGAAGAGTGTCACTGAACTGGTGGGCACCTGAGAATTAGAGCAAATGGTCGCAAAACACTCGAAGCCTAAGTGACGATACAAGCAAGGGCACAATTCACGTACAAGTAACAAACCAGATAGGAGGCGACACACCAAGAAGATACTCGCGCCAACGACAGAGAGACGACATGATAAGTGTGATTTTTATTACTCTTTTATTTATGAAAAGTGTCAGTTTTCTTTTAATTCCATTGATTTAATTTTTATTTGTATATATTTTTCTTTATTTTCTTGGATTTGAAGGAATGAGAAGATTTAGTGCAAAAGGAGAGCATTTTGATACAAAAGAAAAGACTACAAATCCAGTGTGACAAGAGGCAATGGGATCTAAAGAAACGAGAGGCAATGAGATCTTAAAAGACCCGAGGAGATTTGGGCGAGGAGATTTGTCCCATGGGAAGCAAAGAGATTTATCTCACCCAAAGACGAGAAGACTTACCCCTCAGTAGGTGAATAGTCTTACATCTCGGCCATTGAGCAAGGAGACCCAAGGGTGACCAGGCTTGGAGACAAGGTTCCAGGCGTTTAGATTGGGTGACTAGCTTGGGCGATGAAAGTTGATCCTAAACGACCAACTTAAGCGACCAACCTAAACGACATCGTGGGCAACAACTAGCAAAGGCGAGCAGTTTTACCGCTCGGTAGGTTGGCGAGAGGCCGCTATCATCCAGATCAGGAGTTTTTTTTTTATCTCGGTCAGGAACCTCACATCTCAACCATTAGCCATTGGGTGAGGAGACTAGTTATATTCAACGCACATGACATCTACTCGGTGGGACCCTCCCGAGCTTTGAAATTCAAGTCGCATATCACTGAATCTTCCATTTTAGATAATCCAGTTATTTTTTGGATATTCTTCTCTTTTGTTAATATTTATCTTTAAAAATTATTTTCCAAATCTTTAGGCTAGATTGTAGTCGTAAGTCTCTGATTCCCTTTTTGTCAACTTTAACAGCTATTTAATCCTACCTTGTGGGATGAATTAGGGGAGCTTTTTGGAGAGTCCGATAGTCCAGAGTCTAGTTTCTTAGTTTAGTATTTATTCTTTATTTTTTCTAAGGAGGAGACTAATCTGAAAAGCAGAGACGAGAGCCGCATGCTTCATCAACTGACTCCAACGAAGAACACTAGTTTTATTCTTTTTCTTTTCAGTTTCATTTTAAACTAATTTTAAGAGCTTTGATGTAGTCTAGCTTTGAACAAACAATTTATGTTCCAAGTTATTTTATTTTCAATATTTTCATGATTGAGTGTTTATGCATTGTACTTAATGCTTGTAGTTTTCTGGCAAATTATTGTTCGATCTATTGAATTGCAATGAGACCAAGAGGTGATTTGTAATTAGAGCTCTAGGATTAAGCACCATTAGTTGAGCGAAAGTAGAGATACTTTATCGCGATTAGTGTGATTTTCAAGAAAAATTCAAAGAACTTAATGAGTCTCCAATTAGTTAAATTCACATAGAGTTATGGAGTTATTCAAGAGAATATTTTGAATAGTTAAGGGATTTTTATTATCAACTTGAGAAATTCTGAATTTTATAACGAGGAAGAATAAATTGTGTGAGACTTTTTAGGTGAAATCAAACACTCTAAATCTATTTTTATTATATTTAAAATAAGAGGTGAAAGTAAAAACAGAAAAACTGGAGAATCAGCCTGAACCGAACCGGTTGGCTCAGTTTTGAATCGGTCCGGTCCAGAATCGGTTCCTACATTTTAAAAACTGATTAAATCCAGTTTGAAATCTATTTTTGGCTTTCCAGCACTGGATCGGACGAGTTTATAAAATATATATAATTAATTTTTATTATTATATAGAATATTTTATATATGTATATATAATTTTTATATATAATATATATAATTATATATGAAATTTCTATATATATATATATACTATATATAAGAAATTTCTATATATATTATATATAATTATATATGAAATAATTTTATATTATAATTTATAACATAAAATTTTAATCTTAATATATATATATAATTTATATATATAATATTTATATACAATTACATTAACACTTGATTAAAACTGGACCGAACTGAACCAGAACCGGTAAAACTGGAAGTATCAGTTTAGGAGAGTAACGGGTCTCGGATCGGTTATTGAAAATGCTAAACTGATGTATACTGGTTTGGTCCCAAAATTTATACAAAATCGGACTAAGCCGAACCGATTACACCCCTATTTACAAGACTAAAGCCCCATGACTACCTACTATTCTTGAATAACAGATGGAATAAACTATTGTTTGGCCCCCTGGTTATTCAGGTCAGTAAGCCATAGTATGGTGATCAGATCACTCCAATCATTTAGGAATAAAATCTCACGGTTAGATACTATGTGAGGTTAATCCAATTGTGTCCTGATCCAATGGGCCTCTATGCATATATATTTATATATATATGGGTAACAGGTATCTCTAAAAATACTTTTGATCATATACTTAAGCTATTATACATCACTCATCACTGATTTAGGCATTGAAGTGACCGCAAGCATCTAGTGTCATTCATCTTTGACTTGTTACAAGTTGATAATCACGTTCGGTGGTGGGACACGTCCTTTACACCCCTATCTGTATATTTCTCGGCCCTTGCCGCCGTTCATCATCCACATGAAGCAAAGACTAGTGGCCCAGCCTCCCGCTACTCATCCCAATAGCTGCATTTTCGGGATTCGCCGCAAAATGCTCCTCTTCTCCCCAAGTCTCCCCCTATGCCCTTCATCGCCCCTTCTCAGCCTCCCACCGCTTAGTGATTTAAATGATCTAATGTAATCCTATTCAAAACCGTGCAGTACATTGTTTCTCTCATTTAGAAATTTTCCTCTTAGAATAGGGTTCACAAAAACCTAACCAAATGATGTTTTATCTAAACAAGCCTGATGATGAGTAATTGATCCAATTAGTGGTCCTTCAGATGAGTGGTTCTCATGACAACCAAGTTCAACCACACATTATGTCCATTTTCTGACATGATATTGTCGACATATATTGGGAATGCTTTCAGGGTAGGTGAGAAGATGTTGAACCAGAGCATGCGACGGGATGATGATTTCAATTTGAATGAAATGTAAGCATGCATTGAAATCAGACATTGGCATGCTTTTAGGTACTGGACAACTTTCTCTCACGACCAAAAGATAAAAATAGTAATTCTATGTATAATGTACATGCTTAGTGTACATATGTCCAAAAAAGAGTGGACTCTCTCACCTACCATATATAAAAAAAAAAAGACAAAAAAAAGAAAGTGACTTTTTTCATGGAGGCCCAATCTTTACCTGAATCTTGTAGAAATTATTTTCAAATAGAGATAAAATCTTACCAAGATCATAATCAAATTTAGTTATTTCAACATCAATTTTGATTTGATTATTATTCTTATCGAATATAAATAGATATAATTTTAATATTATCAAAAGATTTATTTCATCTCTTCACTATGAAATTCCCCATGAGAAAATCTATTTAGCACCACGCCTTTTTTCTAATACACCCAGAACACCGCTGATGTTAAAGATTTTCCCGTTAACTATGTTAAAAAATGATTGATCTTTTTTATTTTTTTAAACTTATAATGAATCCCACTATAAGTGGTGTGTTGCACACCGAACTTCTTTATAACAAAACTCTTTATCCGTCCCATTTGAAAAATTTTATTTATCATCTCCACACATCACATTTTTTTTTTCTCTTACCAAATATGTGGTATAAGGATGATAAGTACGTAAAAGAATTCAATTAGTTTAAGAAAAATAAAACAAAAAAAATAATAAAAATAAAAAATAAAAAAGTGTTGTATGTGGTGTGTAGTGTGTGGTATAAAAATGATGAGTAGCAAAGCTCCTGCTATTTTGGATGATCTGACAAACCACAAGGGAGCGAGCTATAACCATAAAGCCATCCTTTGGTTATCTAAGTTAAGCCACATTAATAGCAACAAAATAATCAAGAACTGATGAAGACAACAGATCATAAAATCACACAACAAATGAAAACTAACAGCAATAATCATAGACAGTAACTCATTTGTTGGGCCAGGCATATCTCCACTCGAGATACAACTGAGAGTACATATGTGGTTGGCTTTAATCTCTAGAAGTATCTAAACACAAATTGAGATCCTCTCCAATTAGTTCATGGTATTGAATGGTCGAGTTTTAGAAGAGAAATAGACCCATCAAATAGGCCCTACAGCTAGCATTTAATAGCGTCCGTGTAGTACTTTCAGCCAATGTAAACCCTACACGAGCGATTAATGCCTATGTATATCTCTCTAAAAAATTGAACAGGCCAAGGTTAACAGTTACTGGTAGAAAAATGCAAAGAAGATTCCCAGAAACTTTACCTGGATTTCTAGATTAAAGCCCTGAACACCATGTCATGTCTCAACAACTTGGCACCACATGATGGTATTCTTTATCTTGGCAACAAGATGGCATGATTGGTAGAAAAGTGCATTCTAAGTATGGGCACCGAGAGTATGAGGTATTTTGAGAATACTCCACTACTATTCATTTCTTTATCATTACTTTTCACCTGCTTTATTAGTACTTTTTACCTACTTTTCACAACACTTCTCACTATCCGAGGTCCAGGCAGCAAATACTTTATTACAATGCGCCTTGTACCGTACAAGGAACTTCCAAAGCACTCAAATGTCAGCAGGATATTAAACAATCAGCAATCCAGTTCACAAAACAAAATAAAAGAAACACAAAAGAAATGGTTATTCATTACCACAAATTTTATCTGTAAAAATATACTATACACTCTTGTGATTCTTGCAATAAAACATTGCTCGAACAAAGCCTAAAATGGGTAAAGGTTGAATGTTGAAGTATGTAGCAGAACCAAGATATACACAGGCTAAACCTACGTACATTTTGAACCAAATGGATGAAGAAAAGGTAAGATAAGCAGATATCATAGTAAAAAAAATCACTACTGTAAAATTTATCAAGCACTTCAATGTAGAAAGTTCTTCTTCTGTTCCTTGGTTGGGGAAATGGCCTTGATCCTTAAAATATGAGAGCAATTGGTCCTTGAGCTGGAACCTATTCGTTAACCATGCTGCAGCCCCCTTATCAGATGCTGGAATCTCATCAATTGGGATACGCAGAACATGAATGTGAACTTCTGAAGGATCCACGCCAAACACATTGTCCATAAAGGAAGGGCATTGGTGCTTGTATGCGATGGTCACATCATAAACTGCAGGTAATTAATATATGAAGCTGTATAAAGTTTCAAAAAAGCTAGTAGAGAAAAATGAGGAACAAGTGCAGCTTATGTCATCAGAATTATTTCATGAGCAAACAGCTATTTGAAGAAATAATTTGACTAAAGTGGCAGACCAACCGCAGATTCAATTATCAAGATGTCGTACAAATGATTTTATGAGCAAACAGTCATTTTAACTATTCATTTGACGAGTTACAAATCACTGACAGAGTTCCAATGGTAATGTGAAAGGAACAGGAACCATGATTATAGAATAAAACAGTCCATGATTACTACTAATAGCAGTCATTTTCCTTCCATTCCCCCGATAAGTTACAAATCACTAACCTACTACAATCCCAATGGTAATGCATAAGGAATCAGGAACCACAATTTTTATATAAAACAGAAAAGGCCGCAAAAGTGCCATCTACAGGCAAAGAATGGGCATTACCACTGGCAGAGCATAAGGACAGACAACTTTTGTGTTACAGAAATATACCATTAACCTAGAAAGAAGTGCCAATGGAAACCCTTCATTGAACACAGAAATTTTGCAGGATGGAAGAGAGGAGGACAATTTTGTAATAGAACCTGCATTCAAGGAGCCCCGCAGTGCTTCCAAGCAAAAGCAGAAGCCCTTAGTTTTTGGGAGCAAGACATTGAACATCATAGGCAGTTTAGCTTCAGCTGCAAATTTTCGACTCTTCTTGCATTTCTCTTCACTGTAGATGAATAAAAGAAAAGCTTAGATGTCTTAAAACGGCATAAACATAAATCTTACAGACAAGTAAAGTTTAACAAGTTCAATGTGTTCTAGAACAGAATGAAATGCGGGCAGCACAAAAGCAGAGATGCATGGATTAAAGGACCCACAGATTACTTATATTAGAGATCTATAATTACGTGACAAAATAAGATAACCTAAGATCCATAAGATCACACTAGCCATATACTGAACCTAAAACCATATGTTCGTTTCTTATAAGATGATTGCACATGGAATTTAACAGAGTATAAAAGGTAATAATGAGGTAATACGTAAAATCAGTTCCTTCAGGAAACAGAACGAGCCATAATGGATCCTGAGGATTCTTAAATGTGGAAAGCATATTGCACAAAACTGATTCATCAATTTCCCACTTCCTCTCCACAGCAATGAACTCCAAGATGTGAAATCCCCAACCTAAGACAGGCAGTTTCATCAAGCTGCTTTTAAGAATATATTTCATGTGGCCCAGACACCCTTTCCTCAATGCAAGATCCCACAAGTACATCCAGTCAACCTCAGTTCTGTGATTGGCAATAAGCAAAACACGCTCCCCTTCTGGAACCATATCTCCAGAAAAAACCACTTTGGTCCCGTTTATTTTTTCAAACAGAAAAGGCCACAGAGCCAGCCACAGGCCAAAGAGGAAGGATGATGCTTTCCTACTGTAATGTAGGCTGAAAAGCCGTAACATGACAGCACTCACAGGTGCAAAATACACCAAAAACATGAAGGCGGTGGAAAGAAACACCACTAGACATAGAAGACCCCTTAAAACCCGAATAGGAGTCAAAGGGCGGTGCTTTAATCTATTATTATCAGATTTGAGCGGCTTGCAAGATTCCATATCCTTTGGTGACTGTTCAAAAACTTCCCTTCTAAAGACAGCTGCGATACCCCAACGTTATTTGAGATGTTCCTAAAATTTGAGCGAAAAGAAATAAAAGACAAAGATCAGGGCAATAAAACAGACATGTCTATCTGAAAGCAAAAACAGTCCATACCCATGTTTAAAAGGGAGGAGGGAAGTATAAAGTTGTATTCATGATCGAACAACCAGATGGAATATGTAAACCAATTGCAAGAGAGCATCAAAAGTTATCTGCCCAAATAGTAAACAAACGTATTGTTAAAGGCTGAGAGCTGGTATGATGCTAAACGAACCTACATGCAGCTCATCCCTAATGAAGAGCAGGCCACTAAACTTTGAATTGATCGAGACTTTCATGTGATAAGTTTGTCACTGACTACAACTGTGAAAACAACATCTAGTTGGCCTAGATGCTCAACCCAAATGATTAGATCCAGCCAAATACTAATTAGATTATGAAAGCTTAATGCAAAGTTACTCTCTTCTTATGCTATAGTTTAGACAGAGATGTAACCTAACACTATGTGGTAACCTAACAATCTGGGCCATGCAACCATCTCTCCATACAATAAAATACATCAGATATCTTCAAACCATGCCACCATTATGATACCGAATCTTAACTTTAAAGAAAGGTCACAAGAAGAGTTATCAATAAAGAAAAAGAAAAAAGTCACGACCCGAAGTGAAGAGGAAATTACACAGCGTCTTTAGAAGGTGCAATATCTTTTTCTTGTCAACAACTGCGTGTGCCGGAGAGCTAAAATAAATCCATTCCAATAAGGGGAGACCGGGGAGGAAGCGGAATAATTGCAAATACGTTTAAGCAAAAATATAAAATAACACATGCTCCCTCCAAAAACAATTTAATAATAACACATGCGGTAGTTATGAACCTTGACGGTAGGGAAAACTTCTCAATCTGCACTACACTCCACCAAATCATTTACGGAAACCAACCCCATCATTAAATTCGGGCCTCCTTCAAGCAAAATTTATCATTAGACTCTAATCATGCTCTCCGTACTCGCACTTATTCACAGCCGCGCTGGTTATGGTCCATCCCCCTCTCTCTCTCTCTCCACCTAACATCACGCAGTGAGTAAAAACGTCACCAAATCCTAAAAACTACATGAGCCCTAAATCCGAAATACCATATCCAAGACTCGGATACGGTGTGAGTAAGAACGTGAAGAGCAAAAAAATATATCAAATTTGATATACATTTCAATAAGATAGTAATGAAATCTGGAAATTAGTACAGCGCACCGGTACCTGGACTCTGATTGGAGTGACAGAAACAGAGTGATTTGGGTTGGAGATATTTTCCTTTTTGTTTTATAGCGGATTACGTTTCTAGAGGATGGAAATCTCCACGTATAACGGTATAAGGAGGATGAGTAAAAAGTTATGATGCCAATAGAACAGATAAATTCGAATCTCCTAGGATTAGGATTCTAGGAGAGGTGGGGGGAGAATCGCACAAGGTTACGCGCACTGAGGCCAGCGATGTGATTGGCCAACAAGGGATTGAAAGTCAAAAGGGAAACCGACATGTTCGGATTATTCCGTCGGTATTTGTTAGGAAGAAGGAAAAGAATGGTCCGGGTGACGCAACGCAACAAGGCTCGCTGGGGTCAAACGCAAGCAGTACCTCGTTTCCCTCTCTCCTACCGATTTTTCCCAAGATGCCGTTACCGCATCATTATCGTTTTAACTTTTAAACCAGCTGGGCCTATCAAATGGATTACTTTGCATCTTCACTGTGGACCTCGTAGGCCCAAAGGCCCGGCAATACAAACAGGTGGGAGGAGGGTTCAAAGACTGTTGGTTAAGGTCTAGCCCATTAGTAAAGGAAAGGTCCAAGCCCAGCAAGCAAGTCAAAGAAAACCAATTTGTGAGTAGGGGTGTAAAAAAAAACCGATAAACCGGTAAATCAGACCAGACCGGACCAAACCGATGGGATTGGTCCAATCCCGAGTTTAGTTCGGTCCAGTACCAGTTTTATTTTTTTTAAAACCAGTCAAAATTTTCCCAGTTCCGATTTTTCTTTTTTCTAAAACCGGACCAGACCGGTTTATATATATTTTAATTTTTTATATTGTATATAATATTTATATATAATATATAACAATATATAAAATAGTTTTGTATTGTATGATAAATTAATCATTAATATAATATTAAATTTTAAAATTTTATATCATTTTTTTTATTGTATTAATAGTTATACTAATATTATATCACTATATATTATAATACAATATAATATATCATTATATTATATATTATAATATCCTACAATATATTATCACTATAATATTATATACTATAATATACTATATTATATATTATATATTAATTAATATATAATATAGTACATTAAAACAGATAAAAGCGGACCGAACTGGACCGTTATATCCCTATTTGTGAGATAAAGTCAAGTTATTTGCGGACATATAAAAAGATGAAAGTGACGTAAATACGCCTAAAAATGTGGGATATGTCATAAGGCAAAATGGATTACTCAAAATGAAGAAAAAAGATATTTATAAAATGAGAAGATTTCTACGTACATGGGCAGTGGGCACTCTCTCTGTGTACTCCTTTTATCCAGATTTCTATATGAACAATATCTTCTTCAACCTCTGTTCAACTCTATTTTCTCTGAGAGTAATGTGAGGGCATGAGAGACGGTAAGATTATCAAACATAATGAATTTCGCATTCAAAAGATTCGTGGACATGACTTTTTATGTCAAATCATGTAAATCTCAACATCTTTCTCTTTATTTATATTTTATTTATTATTTAATTCATGTCTAAGCATCCAAACACTGTAACTCCTTCCAAGCATCATCATGGGCCATTCAATTGTGTTGTTCGCATTTGGCTTTGTTGGAAAAAATTGCATCAACAACGATTGTAACAAACGTCATTCAGTGATATCATTTGAAGGGTCTTATTTGGTAAGCTTGTGCACTTAATAATTTGCATTTTTTAATAAGTATGAAAGAGAATTTTCTTAATACAAATGAAATAGAAGATGTTCACGTACGTAGGGAGTATATAAAAGAAACACCTAAATATATTCTAAGAAGCAGAAAACAACAACAGGAAATCATGAGCATTAGCTACACTAAGCACTAAAGCAAAAAACCAAAGAAGTAATGTGTACACAAAAATATTTTGTAGTTCCAAGTGCACTCCTTATCATTGAAGTACCGATCATTCACTGACATCCATATACACCACACAAGATATAAAAAAACCATCTTTTAAACCGCATTCACTTGAGAGCAATCATGAAACTCGTTCCAACAAGTAAGAAAATCTATCATGCTTAAAGGCATCACCCAAGTCAAACCAGTTCTACAAAAAACTCCATCCCACAATAATAATGAAACCACGTTTCCTCAAATTGTCCGTCGTTAAAAATTTTCCAAGAGAATCAATTAATCAATATGAAAAAAGTGACTTTAGAAGGAACGTGAGACCTCCAAATACACTTCCAAGGAAAATGAGAACTATTTGGAGATGTAAACACCCTATTCCCATCATTACAACCAAGTCTAAAAGTGTATAAAAACTGAAAAATGTTGAAACTTCAACAATTTCCTAATCTTGTAAGGTTCCACTAAAATAAACATCTTACTGAAAAAACGATCAGAACGAACTAACATATCTGAAATTGAGGCATGCCAATTATAAATCAGACAAAAGATGCTTGAAAACACCCTATTAAGAGCTCACTTAGCACACAAAATATCAAACTAGAGATGGATCCTAGATTCCTCTCCTACTACATAATTAACATGGCTTACAAAACTCTCCCATTCCTTGCTAATGAACTTCCCTAAACCCACATCATATGCCCCCTTACTCATTAGAACACCAATCCCCATGCACTTCCATATTTATGATCAATAACCTCTCTCTAAAGTAACTCTCATTCTCATTGGTTTCTCATAACCATTTCCCCAGCGAGGCTTTATTAAAAACCCACAAATTACAAACAACCAAACATCCATTAAAAGCAAGAGAATAAAATTTATTCCAACTAACCAAATGGAACTTAACTTCCTCTCCTATTCCACTCCACAAGAAAGCACGAATTACTTCTCAATCAAGTTGTCCACCCTTGAAGGAAATGAAAATAAAGATAGAAAAGAAGTGGAAAGATAAATGGTGCTCTTGATTAGGCTAATTCTACCCCGTTTTGATTAATACAACATGTTAACGACGTGTTTCGTAACCTTTGGGCCGAGCTCTTAACAGTCCAGGTCTCCTGCTTACGGGGCCTGCAACAAATAAGAGGGAATCGGGAAGAGTGGGCCTAGGATGGCCAGAGTAGCCTCCGATACCTAAGTCAGTGGACCATGTGGACACCCCCTCTCCACAAGTGGAAGATCCAAATAAAAAATAAAGTTTGAAAAATCCTCCATTGCTAAAGAAATACTTAAAGTTACCACTCATATACCACAGCACATCCCAAAGATAATACAATCCCATCAAATCTTCCCACAAAAGTCTCCTTTCCCTATTCGGCTTTGGCCCATATTTGCCCACATGGGCCCACTCCACCCATCGGAGAGCAAGCTATAAAAATTTTTTCAACATACACCTCTACTAACTCCACCATTCTTTTATCCCACTTCAAGAGGGTACCTTCAAAATCTCCCATAAACATCAAATAAATCCGTCCCACAAAAAAAAACCCCCACAAACTACAAAAAATACATCTACCAATAAAGCGTAGCTTTGTTTTTTGTAAACACACAATATCAACCTTCCAACTACGCAATAAAGACTTAATACAAAGATGCTTACTGGAATCATTAAGCACCCTAAAATTCCTAAGAAGGATCTTAGGCTTCATAAGAAAAATGAGCCCCCTCCCTTTTAGTCTGTCCCTCCTTCCACTCCCCTCTTTAATGTCATAATTAATAGAATATTTTAATCTTCTTAGTTCCATTTCCTTCTTTGATGCAGATTTCAAGGTTGAGGAACGTCTAAATTCAATAGCAATTTGAAGAGCCTTGAGTTTCTCTTCATAACCATCACAAGAGATCCCAACACAGGCTTAAATATCCTCAACCATTTTTAGAACCCAATCCGAAACAACAATGGATGAAGATGGATGATAATCTTGTTTATTGCAATAGGTGTAGATGTGGCTTCACTTACACTTGGTTGATTTGAGGGACTTGAAGGTCCTGGCTTGGGGAGAGACTGTGAATCATGAAAAATTTTGATAATCATTTGGATATTATCTCAAACAACTATATCAAAGTTGATCTTTAGAGAATTGGGAGGTGGGTGATGCCAACTTTCATGTATTGTATGGATATGTTTGACTTGATTGATTGAAGTTAAGATATATAGTGCGGTTGGCCATGGTGATCTCTAATCCTTGCAAACCAAATCATGTCCATAGTAATCCCTACAAACAAAAGAATGGAACAAGATTCCTCGGGAGGAATGCCCAAGTTAGAGGAGGAAGGGCCGAGAATGATCCTTTCATTAGATAATAGATGATGATGCAAAGGTTTGGATGTTAAGTAGCCACTAAGATTCACACCATAGAACTCTTAATTAGTGGCAATTTAGGAATGGGAACTCCTCGGTTTCATTTTCAAAACCACGAGGGATACAAGTCATTGAGTAATGGTCATGTGGGGCAAGACCCAAAGACTACATGGTAATGTACATGTCTAATAAAAGAGATGGAACAATGAAAATGGAGGACACGTCTATGGAAGGAAGTCTAATGAAGAACATAACTTCTTAAAGTGGCAATAAGAGAATGACTTTGTGAGAGGAAATTAATCATATAAACTACACACCACACTTTTTTTTATAATTTTTTTTAAAAAAATTTGAGTTTATTCTTCTTAAACTAATTGAATAATTCTTCTACTTCATATTCATATTCTAAACATTCGGTAAAATAAAAAATAAATAAATAAATGTGGTGTGTAGACTTATGTTTAGAATTTTTCAAATCTAAATATTTGTATTCGGATTATTTATCATACTATCAAGCCTTAGCATCTCGAGATTTTTCATTACCATAAGTTTTATACATGCGATGAGAAGCTAAATAGATTCAAGATTTCTCGAATTAGTCGCAAAGTTTCTAGTTATGTGTTTGATTAATTTGACACATAACAATTAGCATGCATGTGACAATAATCTCCATCGAATCTAATAGATCTAGTAATTAAATTGAGGTCAGTGGTCATGAATTTTGGAGGACTAGAGCTTGCCAATCCACGCCGCTAACTTTAATCCAAAGGGCAGGCTGTATTGATTGACTAAGAATTTCCTTTTCGTAGAATATGATTAGCAGATGTTTGATTCTTGGGGTTGTAGGTTGATTTACATATCGAGTAATGCTACTCTACCACTCAACGGTGACCGATGGGTGTGTTTCTAGGCTAAATGTTATTTTTTATTTTCTTTTTTTTTTTTTCTTCTTCACATTTTTTAAACATATTTAAATAATACATTAATATTCACTTTCTTAACTATTAAGTAAAAAAATAATTAAAAAAATTAAAATACATGAACGATCAAAATGACGAGGCAAATTAATGAAACACACTAGCATTTTCCTTTACATAATTGCTTACACCTATCCTAAATAATTGCTTACACCTATTCTATGGCAATAGCCATTGCAAAAGACATTATTGTTCGTAAGAATACTTTTCCAAATCCACGAAACTCTTAATAAATTTGAATTGGCTTACAAAACGAGAAGAGATCCATTTCTTAGGTACTTTTGCTTTATAGTTGCGATCCAGAGGCAATTTTGGTTGCTTGGGATGGACTATTCAAGTTCAACTATATGGTATGTTTGGAAAGATGAATTTTGAAGGGAGGAATTAAACTATCCTAATTTCTTGTTTGGGACATCATGAATTAATGATGAATCAAATCTAAGGTGGGTTTTAATTACTTAAAATCTTGGATTTCATATTTACTGACAAAATGGAATTCCAAGTGCTACAGATATAAAAGGATTATCCAAAAAAAAAAAAATCTTACTAAATGATGTAGTTTCATGTAGTTCATTAGATCTATTTTACGATAAAAGTAACTTTATAATCTAACATATCATATCAAGTCATGTGGATTTATTTTGTATAATTATTTTCTAATAAATAGTTTCTTACCATGTATTTCTAAAATCCATCCAAACAGAATATTTTAAAATAATCAAGACATTTACAACCATAATCTAAGTCCAAATTAAATGGATTAGTGGTTGGTTGCAAAGTTTGACACTTCAACTTAAACCAATTTATTTTGGATTAATTAGCTTATAAATTAAGAGAAATTCTATTTGCAGTTTTCAAATTGCATACGCAAGCCTTTTATTAATATAAATGAAAAAAAAAATCATTTTAAGATAGATACTTTTATAATTTTAAAAAATTTTAAAAATAAAATTACCTAAACCTATATTACAATCCTCAAACGAGAACTATACGTGACATTGCTCGTAAATTAAATTACTCTTGTGACTAAAAATAATAGCCGCCGCCCAAAGTCGTATTCACGATTGTGGGTCTGTCAAATATTGATGCCATCATGTTCTCAGTTGTCATGCTTTAAAAATGACGAAGCTTCCATATAGAAAGGAGACCCTTTGAAATTCCTTTCAATTTTGGTGCATGGGATCACACAATATTCAATTCCTTGAATGGACTTTTCTATTCGATTTAAATCTTATCAAACTTGGGGGAGACGCATTCAAATCTCTCACAATTTTCCGTTGTTGACTGAATATCAATATGTCATATATAATCATACTTTACAGTTTGAACAAAAAAATGGGGATTTTCTAATCTTGTATCCCATAAATGAATAAAACAAAACCGTAGAAACAAACAAGAAAATCATCAAGTGTGCTTTTCTTTAACGTTTACAGAACCCCAATGTGTTGATTCCTCATCTTCACTGACTTTGGTGTTTCTGGAATGCATCTTCTTCGCATAGAACTTCAAGAACAAAAACAAAATTGCTCCATTTAAGACAGAATTGAAGCCCCAAGCACCAATGCCATTGCACCCACCTTTCAAAAGGTGCAGAAAAAGGACCCCAATATGGCAAACCAAGTTGCATCCGAGCAAAACAGCCTGGCAATTCACCACAAACGGGAAGCGAGCTCTGGGCAGCCCTATGGCGGTCCAGAACCGGTACCCATAAACCACGGAGTAGATCAGAGTGGTCAGCAGTATCGCCAGGACTTGGAAAGATTGAGAAAACTCCAGCCAGATGAAGGACATGAAGATGAGAATGGACTGGTTGAAGAGCGTGAAGAACGTGAGCTTTCGGCGGCGAAGAATGGTGAAGAATGTGCGGAGGAGGTGGAGGAAGCGGGAGAGGTAGAAGACGTAGGACCAGAAGAAGACTCGCCCGGAGGGGCGCGTGCCGAGGGGGAAGCAGAGGAGCCATTGGAAAGGGGTGGAGGTCTTGGTGCGGCTCCAGAACCAGCGAGTCTCGCGGATTTCAGCATCTGCGGAAAGGAGCATGCCGACGAAAACGACAGCAGAGATTAAAGCCACTGCGAGGCTGTGAACGGCCGGAACAGGGCCGAGCGGGATGGGGCGGCGGCGCCGGGAGAGAATCAACAACGTGTAGAGAGTGGTGGCGGCGGCGATGTAGGCGGATATGGCGGTGAAGAGGAAGGACCAGGTGGAGCCCCACAACTGGGTTGGGCTCCATCGGAAGTTTACGATTGAAGGATGCTCCGCTAGCCAATATGTCAGGCTCTGCAGCGCCATTACCGGCGATGAGATGTTCTGATCTCCGTTTGTATGAGAATAGAGAATCAAAGCAGGGAAGGAAATGATGGAGATTTGTGTTTTGACTCTTTTGAGTTTTTGACAGATTATAGGAGAAGCTAAGAGAAAAAAAGAGGTTTAATAGACCAAGGAATGGAACTATGAATTTGGTTTGTGAAGTTATATATATTTATAAAAGGATCTTATAAGATGACATGTGACAATTAATATACAGTGATATATTAGATTGTAAAATTGATTGTAAAATTTTTCTTACGGTAAAATAGATAAAAATGTTTTAAAAAATTTTACCAACTCAAAGCTCAAAGTGGAAGAAAAATAAATACATAAATTGGATCCGATTGTAAAGTAAGAAAAGATATTTATAACTATGAATTATGCAACCGTCACATAATCTCTTTAAAACAATTAAATAAAATATGAAATCTACATAAAAAATTAATTTTTTATTAATAAACTCAACTCTTTTTTAAAACGATTACGTAATATTTATATAATTTACGATTGTATATATAATTACTCTTACTTCATAATTAAGTTGTGCATAATTTTAAATGTTCTATAAATGTTATGAGGTCTACAATATGTATTTCTTTCTTTCTCCTTTTAAATCCTAGAGTTTGATAAAATAAAATAAAAAATATCTTAAAGATTCAAATTCGTGAAAAATACATTAGACATATACATCTAACCAAACTAATTTATTAATTTTAACTTTGTGAATCTGGTAACTGTCATTTAAAAATTAAAAAAAAAAGAAATTATTATTTACAAGAGAATTGTTAAATTTATAAAAATAAATAAATTTATAAATTAACGTGATTTATTATAATATATCAAATTTATTGTATAAAAAAATAATCTATAATTTAACTCATTATTTTAATAAATTATACATTTTTTAATATTATTTTAAAACTAAGCATTTGGTTTTTTTTTTAATATAACGATGAACGTAGAGCTTGAGGCTTGAGAGTCGTCGGCGAATTAAGTCATGTGCCATCTAGAACTAGAAAAAGACAGGGACCACGTTCACGTGCGAAGACAAAGCCCCACCTTAAACGTAAGAGGCTTCGATTCCAATGATTTGTTATTCAAAGTATCATATCTAATGGGAAAGGAATTTAAGGAAAGGTTTGAAAGTTAGTTGAGATGAGATGAAATTTATTTTGAGTTTTGAAAAAATTAAATTATTTATTATATTTTGTATAAGAGTTTTAAAAAATTGTAATGATAAAATTAGAAAAGATTTATTATTATTTATATACACAACTAAATATTTAAAAAAATTATAATGATGAAATTAAAAAAGATTTATTATTATTTACTTAAGAGTTTGAAAAAATTATAATGATAAATTAGAAAATGATCAATCCAAACAATCCGTAAGTCATCCATCTACATATTTATATACACAGCTATTATTTTTTTTTTAATTTATTTAATTTTAAAATAATAATATTTTATTAAAAATATATAAATTAATTGTGTAAATATCTTTTCTCACGATGATTTATAGATAAAGATGATGATATTATAGTTTCTAGAGTCACCAATTAACTGTTTTTCTAGAACAACAAAGCAATGACGTGGCATTGGTAGGAACATCCATTTGAGCCATTCACGGGAATTATTTGGCTGAACAGATTATATTTCTTGGCCACCACACTTCTGACTTCTGTCATCATCTTATTATCCAAATTAATCTAATTAAAATATTGTCGCGGTATGAAAATATTTCATCTAGTTAAGATATTAGAATAATGTTAGATACAGTTTTAAAATATACAAGTCGCACGTATTTTTATTAAAAAATGTGAAATCTACTATTAACAAAATAATTTTTGTACGTGAGTCTCGTATTTATTAATTTTTTTTAAAGTCATTTATGTGAAATCTATATATTTGAAAATTATAAATATCATTTCTCAAATTCTTATATATAATTGTTAGAAAATTGTAGTGTGTTTAGATCTCCACGGTTCAATAAATTAATTTATGTACTCCAAGTCGAGGTACCATGTATCTATGTCGACCACAAACCTTGAAATAAAGCATACTTTGCTAACAAGTGTGCTGATGTGTTACCTTCTATTGGAATATGGATCACCTTCCAGTCTTCTCTTCAACTACATAGAATTTTATGTCTTCAACATCTATGTTAACAGCATTGGTAATTGCTAATGCATCCTCTTCCAAAATCACCTTCCTAAATGTTAATTCATTAATCCACACCTCTATAACCTTCCAAAGAGCATAGCATTCTGCCAATGTTGGTTGAGAGACATAATTTTTTTGTGCGCAGATAGTTGCTAATATTTCCCCTTCTTCATCTCTGATGATTATACCAATCCTCATTTTCCTTGTTTTTAGGTCAAATCCGCATCCCAATTTGACTTTACAAAGTCTCCAATTGGTTTTTTTCAACACATCGCTGGCTATGGGGAAACTCCATAGTGCATTCACCACAGTTACTTCTCTACTTAAGCATATAGGACAACATGGATTATCAACAACTTCCTTGTTAAAATTAAGATTTTTTCGTGTTGGTAAGATATTATTCCCTGCTTTCCACGAGAACATTTTCACCACCCCAGGAACATTCAGCCCCCACATAAGGTTCCATCTTTCATCTTGCACACTCTCCCAAGAGGTTTCTTCCTTTATTCTTCTTCTTTTATCTAAATCCACAAAATAAGCCCCCATCACTGTGAATAATCCATCCTTGGTGTAACCCTAGATCAATTTAGATCAACTTCATCTTTCTCAAATAATTCTTGGATTCTAGCTTCATTCCATTCTCTAGACTTGTCATTGATAAGTTCTTTGACTTTAAAATCACCTTAAGTAGCATTGATGGGTATTGAACATAGAAAGAGGTGGGAGCTGGAATCCACTCATCTCCCCACATTCTAATCTTTTTCTCCATTTGTCTCATACACTCCTCCATATATCAAAGTTGGACCACCTCCTACCTTAGCCTCAAGTCTCTAAGAGTGCTCGAAGTATTTGTCTCACAACAAATTTATTTTTATATATTAAAAAGTTTTTAATATGTGTTAACCAAACAACCTAATTCTATTATTAAAGTAATTTTAAGACTAGCTTAGAACTTTTTAAGTCTCCTAACACAACCTCAAAATACCCATTTACATTATCTCGCTTAACTTTTTGGAACAAATAGTAATTTCACATAAGCAAAAGACGATAACATAGGCATGCTGAGCAAGAGGTTGATCAGAATCTTTATCATTGTACAGGTTCCTATTTTTGGGCTTTAACTTATAGCCATAGGCCATGGCCTTTAGGATTCCTGCATCCTCTGGGTGCTCGCCATTCATTTACGTGCCTAAGGCCCAATAATGCCACGACACTTATAAATTATAATTACTAATTGTTGAAACATTTTATTGTACAATATGATTATTAAGATGCTAAGTATCATTCTAGAAGATAGATCTATTTTTTAAGATTTTAATAATCTGATGGCATATGACCCGGTTCTTCAAATAAAAAATTTAGGTTAGAAACTCTCCAACCCTATATAAAAAAAAAAAAATAGAAAGATAGATATATTTTTATTAAATAAATGAGTGGAAGTAGACTAGGATGGACCACCTTATTTTAGTGCACCTGTGCAAATTTCTTGAAAAATTAAAGATAACTTGCCCTAAATGCACATGTTGATCTACATTTTAGAGTGGGGGCAGTTGGAATCATTGCTTAACTACCTCCCATCTAGAATATATTTTTTGTTATTTTATTTATTGTGTCGTTATCAATATTCGTTTTGATACAAAGTTGGTGCGTTAACACATTATTCAATGTGTGATTATTACAATTTTTTTAAAAGTTAACACCAATAAATTTTTAAGATAGCTGTTATGGAAGAATTCAGCATCAACAATGTGTTGATCATTTAAAAAAATAAGGCTTGTAAATAGGTATTTTCTACCAATATTTATTAATCGGGGGATTGCTTTTGTTTTAGTTGTTAATTTTTTTTATTAAAATATTTTCTTTAATTTGGAAATATATGAACATATTATATGAACTCAACCACAATCAATGTCGAGAAATATAAACCCGATATTTAATACAGCGAGATCTATATAATTTTTTTTTTTTTTTTACTATAAATCTCTATTTTTTAAAAGAATTTGTACAAAATTTATATAAAAATCATTTTGGAAGCAATAAAGAAGGACGGTAGTTTCCAAGGGCTTGGTCGTTGGGATGTGTCGATGAAGGAAGCGTACGTACGTGGCGCCAAATGTAGTCAACGGCGTGGTGGTTAGGTAACGTGCATAGGGTGACTCTTCTATACGGCAACCGAAGACTGAACAGTCTTCCAGAATGTGGAGCCCTCCACCCCCAATGCACCGTTTTGAGGAAGCATCCACATCCACCCTATGGTCAGTAAGCGTCTACGCAGGTAAACCAATGAGTTATTGCCAGCTAAGCATAGGCGAACCACGTCACGTTTATACGTTTCCAAACACAAGATCTTGCATCCTAGGCACAACCTGGAGAGAGGCGGCTAGGTCAAAAAGGGTCAGGTCGGCTAAACCCTCTGTATCCCTCAGGCTACAAGAATGTGGCAGTGACGGGCAGGGAAAATGTGAGGAAGGTTTAGTGGTATCAGGCGGGGTAGAACTCTGGCTATGACCTCCCCTCGAGGATGCAGCGATGACCTCCGGTTGCAGCAACGGAGGCTTGAGGGCGGCCAACTGCGTGGACGTCTGAGGAGGGGTGTCCCCCTGCGGCACCAGGGCCTGGACGCCCCCTGAGGATGCCAGGGTCTCCTTTTGAAGAGAAGGAAGGGGAGAGGGATCTCTAGAGCGAGCTTTCTTTCGGCGACCGCCAACCTCATTCTTTTTCTTGCTCATCTTATCCCTTTTCTAGGCGGCCTCCTCCTTCTCCCCCTCTTCTAAACGTAGCTTCTTTTTAGAAGGCTTATGCCTCGAAGTTTTCTTAGAAGGCTTCAGCTTGGGAGGAGGAATGATGGCTGAAATCATGAAGTCACGTCCTTGAAAATAAGACCGGTTGGGAGACATCAAGTACCGATCAATGTGGGAGGAGGTCAGTATAAAACGCCTCAGGATTAGCTTTGGCCCAAGAATGAACTGCCTCGATTCGAGCCCGTTCACAGCGTGACAAAGGTTCCATTCTAAGCCACAACTTCTTTTCGTCAAGAATAGGGCGCTAGATTGATTTGACTGGAAAGTCACGGAAAACGTCTTCTATGGCAGGGTATTCCTAACCTTGACTGGTGATTAAAAAGAATTTGGAGATCCACGCCTTGGCATTGGAGTGTCGAGTCTCGAACCGAGCCAACGCTTGCCCGTTGTCTTTGTTGCGGAAGCTAACAATATTGTCCTTGGCAGCTTCCCTCACGTTATAGAATGTCAAAAATTACCGACCAGTCAGGTTAGGGTAAGGGTCGCCAAGAGGCTCCAAAACCATGCGGAATATGATACAAGTGTAGAGGTACGCCCTTAATGCGAAAGGGTGTAATTGAGCAGGAGCTATGTTGAGAAGGTCCAAAATGTCACGGAGAGGGCGGCAGAAGGGGAACCTCAACCCATTCTGCAGAAGGGGAATAATAATAGCCACTTTACTAACAAAACCCTCGTCGTTGCAACATCCAGATTCAGGAACTACCAAAATAACGGTTACAGGAATAGGAAAATCTTCCCGAATCTTAGTGAAATATTTCTCTCGGATGCCCGAGTGCCTTCGGTATCCAACAAAAACCATGCCCTCAGGGGCCTTAAAGGGGTTTTCAGAAACCTCACCTTCACTATAGAGGGCCATTAAAGTCGGTGGGAAGAAGATAGCGAGAAAGGTCAGGGTAAGCGAAGAACAAGAATGGGAATGGAAGGGCAGAGAGTGTAACAGGGGAAGGAACGAAAGAAAATGGAAAAGTGGGGTATTTGAAGGATAACGAAATGCGGAGCGCCAACGGATAGAAAAAAAGGTAACCCTACACCGAAGAAGAAGATTAACCGACACAAGAAAGCTTTCTTTCTTCTCTGCCACAGTAGTGGGAAATGATAGGGAGTCCTCGATTTTTTTTAAAAATAAAATAAAATCTTTTTGGAGAAATGAAATAGTATAAAGTGGCAAGGAAAGAGAGCATGACGGGCCTAAATGCACTAAAAAGCTGTGGTGGTTTGGGCCTATGTCCATGTCTACTTGTTTTCCAGGCACCCAGGCCCAGGTATAAAGCAAAAGAGGAAAAGGAAGTGTGCGCATGAAAAAAAGAGGGGGGCGGGAGGGGGGGCGTATGATCACACCCAGCATTTCTATAACAACAAGTTTGATCAATGTGAATTCCGTCTGCCAAAATGCTAATGGATTTGGCAGGGTAACTGGAGGGACCATCTCAACCGAAAGGCCCTAAAACATATAAGGAGGTCCATAGTACAATAAAAGCCAAGAAATCCAGAGGATGGGCCAAGGGGCCATAGAAGGTAGTTAAGAAGAGTTTGAAGGAAGATATGCATGGCACAACCTTTAACGGAAGGATAAAGACAGCAGAAAGTGACGTGATTACTCAAAATACTAAGTAGTGTTACCTTTAATTTATTAATTTTAACCTTGTGAATCTACTGAATGGTAACTCTCATTTAAAAAAAAAAAAAGAAATTATTATTTACAAGAGAATTGTTAAATTTATAAAAATAAATAAATTTATAAATTATCTTGATTTATTATAATATATCAAATTTATTGTATAAAAAATAATCTATAATTTAACGCATTATTTTAATAAATTATATATATTTTTTAATATTAGTTTAAAACTAAGCATTATTATTATTTTTTTAATATAACGATGAACGTGGATCCTGAGGCTTGAGAGTCGTCGGCGAATTAAGTCATGTGCCATCTAGAACTAGAAAAAGACAGGGACCACGTTCACGGGCGAAGACAAAGGCGACTTCGTACCCCCACCTTAAACGTAAGAGGCTTTGATTCCAATGATTTGTTATTCAAAGTATCATATCTAATAGGAAAGGAATTTAAGGAAAGGATTGAAAGTTAGATGAGATGGGATGAGATTTATTTTGAGTTTTGAATAATTTAATTATTTATTATATTTTGTATAAAAATTTAATAAAATTATAACAATAAAATTAGAAACAATTTATTATTATTTATATACACAACTAAATATTTAAAAAAATTATAATTATGAAATTAGAAAAGATTTATTATTATTTGTATAAGAGTTTGAAAAAATTATAATGATGAAATTAGAAAATGATTAATCCAAACAATCCATAAGTCATCCATCTAAATATTTATATACACAGCTATTATTATTATTTTTAATTTATTTAATTTTAAAATAATAATATTTTATCAAAAATATATAAATTAATTGTGTATATATCTTTTCTCACAATGATTTATAGATAAAGATGATGATATTATAATTTCTAGAGTCACCAATTGACTGTTTTTCAAAACTAGAACAACAAAGCAATGACGTGGCATTATAGGAACTTCAATTTGCGCCATACATGAGAATTATTTGGCTAAACGGATTATATTTCTTGGCCACCACACTTCTGTCATTATCTTATTATCTAAATTAATCTAATTAAAATATTGTCGCAGTATGAAAATATTTCATCCAGTTAAGATATTAGAGTAATGTTAGATACAGTTTTAAAATATACAAGTTGCACGTATTTTTATTAAAAAAAACGAAGTCTACCATTAACAGAATAATTTTTATATGTGAATCTCATATTTACTAACTTTTTTTAAAGTCATTTGTGCAAATTTTATATATTTTAAAATTATAAATATCATTTCTCAAAATCTTATATATAATCGTTAGAAAATTGTAGTGTTTAGATCTCCACGATTCAATAAATTAACTTATGTACTCCAAGTTGAAGTACCATTTATCTTTGTCGACCACAAACCTTGGAATAAAGCATACTTTGCTAACAAGTGTGCTGATGTGTTACCTTATCTTGGAATAAAGATCTACCTTCCAATCTTCTCTTCCAACTACATAGAACTTAATGTCTTCAACATCTATGTTAACAGCATTGTTAATTGCTAATGCATCCTCCTCCAAAATCACCTTCCTGAATGTTAATTCATTAATCTACACCTCTATAACCTTCCAAAGAGCATAGCATTCTGCCAATGCCGATTGAAAGACAAAACTTTTTTGTGCGTAGATAGTTGCTAATATTTCCCCTTCTTCAGCTCTGATGATGATACCAATCCTCATTTTCCTAGTTTTTAGGTCAAACCCGCATCCCAATTTAACTTCACAAAGTCTCCAGTTGGTTTTTTCCAACACATCATTGGCTGTGGGAAAACTCCATAGTGCATTCACTAGAGTTTCCTCTCTACTAAGGCATGTAGGATAACATGGATTATCAACAACTTCCTTATTAAAGTTAAGATTTTTTCTTGTTGGTAAGATATTATTTCCTGCTTTCCACGAGAACATTTTCACCACCCCAGGAACATTTAGCCTCCACACAAGGTTCCATCTTTCATCTTGCACACTCTCCCTAGAGGTTTCTCCCTTTATTCTTCTCCTTTTATCTAAATCCACATAATAAGCCCCCATCACTGTGAATAACCCATCCTTGGTGTAACCCTAGATCAATTTAGATCAACTTCATCTTTCTCAAATAATTCTTGGATTCTAGCTTCATTTCATCTTTCTTTGAGCATAGAAATAGGTGGGAGCTGGAATCCACTCATCTCCTAACATTCTAATCTTTTCTCCATTTGTCTCATACACTCCTCCATATATCAAAGATGGACCACCTCCTACCTTAGCCTCAAGTCTCTAAGAGTGCTCGAAGTATTTGTCTCTTAACAATTTTTTTTTTTAATATTAAAAGATACTTTAATATGTGTCAACCAAACAACCTAATTCTATTATTAAAGTAATTTTAAGACTAATTAAAAATTTTTAAGTCTCCTAACACAACCTCAAAATACCCATTTACATTATCCGCTTAACTTTTTGGAACAAATAGTAATTTTGCATAAATAAAAGACGATAATATAGGCATGCTGAGCAAGAGGTTGATCAGAATCTTTATCATTGTACAGGGTTCCTATTTTTGGGCTTTAACTTATAGCCATAGGCCATGGCCTTCAGGGTTCCTGCATCCTCTGGGTGCTCGCCATTCATTTACGTGCCTAAGGCCCAATAATGCCACGACACTTATAAATTATAATTACTAATTGTTGAAACATTTTATTGTACAATATGATTATTAAGATGCTAAGTATCATTCTAGAAGATAGATCTATTTTTCAAGATTTTAATAATCTGATGGCATATGACCCGGTTCTTCAAATAAAAAATTTAGGTTAGAAACTCTCCAACCCTATATAAAAAAAAAAAATAGAAAGATAGATATATTTTTATTAAATAAATGAGTGGAAGTAGACTAGGATGGACCACCTTATTTTAGTGCACCTGTGCAAATTTCTTGAAAAATTAAAGATAACTTGCCCTAAATGCACACGTTGATCTACATTTTAGAGTGGGGGCAGTTGGAATCATTGCTTAACTACCTCCCATCTAGAATATATTTTTTGTTATTTTATTTATTGTGTCGTTATCAATATTCGTTTTGATACAAAGTTGGTGCGTTAACACATTATTCAATGTGTGATTATTACAATTTTTTTAAAAGTTAACACCAATAAATTTTTAAGATAGCTGTTATGGAAGAATTCAGCATCAACAATGTGTTGATCATTTAAAAAAATAAGGCTTGTAAATAGGTATTTTCTACCAATATTTATTAATCGGGGGATTGCTTTTGTTTTAGTTGTTAATTTTTTTTATTAAAATATTTTCTTTAATTTGGAAATATATGAACATATTATATGAACTCAACCACAATCAATGTCGAGAAATATAAACCCGATATTTAATACAGCGAGATCTATATAATTTTTTTTTTTTTTTTACTATAAATCTCTATTTTTTAAAAGAATTTGTACAAAATTTATATAAAAATCATTTTGGAAGCAATAAAGAAGGACGGTAGTTTCCAAGGGCTTGGTCGTTGGGATGTGTCGATGAAGGAAGCGTACGTACGTGGCGCCAAATGTAGTCAACGGCGTGGTGGTTAGGTAACGTGCATAGGGTGACTCTTCTATACGGCAACCGAAGACTGAACAGTCTTCCAGAATGTGGAGCCCTCCACCCCCAATGCACCGTTTTGAGGAAGCATCCACATCCACCCTATGGTCAGTAAGCGTCTACGCAGGTAAACCAATGAGTTATTGCCAGCTAAGCATAGGCGAACCACGTCACGTTTATACGTTTACAAACACAAGATCCTTAGGTAAAATGAATTCCCGTGAAAAGCATTTTCCTGGCAATTTCCAGACAGCATCTGATCTCTCTCTCTCTCTCTCTGGTTCTCATATCTGCCCCTTTGACTTGGGATCGATCGATTTGTTGCATCGGTTGGTCTCTCTCATTAGTATCAAGGTCAGTAATCTCTCAACCTGTTTTTCCTTTCTGATTCTTTTGTTTCTGTCCTAATGGATCCGTTTTTGCTTTAAAAATTTATTAATAGATATGATGCTCCTAATTTGTAGAGATCTTCAAAGGTGTCGGTTTTGTTATATCATATGGGATTTTAGTTTTTGGTTGCTTCGATTAAAGGAATGCTATAAATCTGCGTTGAGAAACGAAACGGTTTCCACATTTTTTTATTTGTTTTTCCAGGAATCCTTATGGAAACATTCCATGTTAATGTTTTGATTTTGACGGCTTCGGATTTAGATTTTTTTTTTCTCGGTTCTTTTTTTATTTGAATTATGTGATCGAAATATTGTATTGTGATCTTACGATAATGGTTATTGGCAGTGTTAATTTAGGGTATAAGGTGGTTGATATAGGGATTTTAGATTTTGGGACGAGAAATGGCAAGTGGGTCTGGGGAATCAACGAGCAGGCCACCTCAAAGCCCGTCTTTCTCGAGCAACAATAATAATAACAGTGATGCTGGAAATTTTGAATGTAATATTTGCCTTGACTTAGCTCAAGACCCTATTGTTACCTTATGCGGCCACCTATTCTGCTGGCCTTGCCTTTACAAATGGCTCCACATGCACTCGCAGTCCCAGGAATGCCCAGTTTGCAAGGCCCTTGTTGAGGAGGAGAAGTTGGTCCCTCTGTATGGCAGGGGAAAGACATCAACAGACCCGAGATCGAAGTCTATTCCTGGCATTAATATTCCAAGTCGTCCGGCTGGGCAGAGACCTGAGACAGCTCCTCCACCGGAACCAAATCATTTTCCCCACCATGGATTCGGGTTCACGGGAGGTATGGGAGGTGTTGCACCAATGGCAACTGCAGGGTTTGGGAATTTCACATTCTCTGCAGCTTTTGGGGGTCTCATCCCATCTCTATTTAACCTTCAGTTACATGGGTTCCCAGATGCTGCTATGTATGGTACGCCGGCTGGTTATCCTTTCGGGTTTTCTAATTCATTTCACGGTGGTCATGTCCATGGATTCCGTCAGCATACTGGTCATGGGCAACAAGACAATAATCTGAAGAGGCTGCTTTTTTTTATTGGGTTTTGTGTTCTTCTCGCTCTCATCTGGCAGTAGTTTAAATCTGTTATCAGAACTTAAACCTGCTAACAGATGTGGGGGTGAAACTCATGCAATTGTAATTTGTTAGTGCATTTTGGGTTTAGTTTTCTATGATCAAGGAAATTGTCCATAATATGCTTTGTGCGTACTTTTCTAGCCGCTTTTAAGAATGTAAAGCGTGATTAACTTGTCTTTCTTGCGTTGTTTCAATTTCTCTTATTAAAAAAAGTCTTTTTAACTTCTCTCTCTCTCTCTCTCTCTCTCTCTCTCTCACACACACACACACACACACACACACACACACACACACACACACACACATGCACAAACCCAGAAATGAGATTTATCACTGCGGTAGTGTATTATGTATCCATGGTGAAGCAGTTTTGGTGTAGCATCTTTCCCTTTTTCGGTAATTGTTCTTTTGTTGGGAGAATAGGACGGTGACATCTGATGATTTATTGTTTATCTTGTTACCATTTCTCACTGGCATGCCCTTTTATATTGTTGCTGCAAATGCCAATTTATTCATATGGAGATGTTTGGGTTAGCTGAAGTTTCTGTTGAATTATACTTTTTCTTGAAAATATGGTCCTTCACGTTGTTATCGCATTAAATAAATTTTGAACTTTTTCCTTCTGATTTCAGTTACATCTTCATTTGATTACCTGAGCTGCTAAGATGGCTCCTGTATTAAGTGGATTTATTTGTTGCAAGCATGGGTCTGGATCAGCAGGGAATGTATTTATTGTTGAATTCGTACCATCTTCAATGTTTCTGCACAATTGAGCGAGATTCAATTGATGATTCTGAGTTTATCACCTTATTCAACAACAGTTATTAGTGGCATACTGTTGCGGTGTTTCAATCATGAATTCTTTTAAGATAATTAGTTCTCTATTCTTATAAAATTTTCAGGTTAGAGATCCACTTGTAGGCTATCTAATCTTATTATGCTCATCATTTTGTGATTTACATGCCAGTGTTGCTCTTGTGCATCACTTCCTAGTTTCTCATTAACCCGAAACATACTGTCTGTTTTGACTGTGTGACTGTAAGTCTGTAACCGTCATGCCAATTTATCAATTGGTTTGGACGAAGAGTAGTTTGGCACTTGCCCAGAAAGAGAGAACAAACAGGGGAGTTGGGCCGATAAGTTGCGCAACCCGATTGGGCCTGCCCCAATAAAGTGTTGACTCAAATGTCGGTTTTAACACCATCCAACCCAACCAATGTTGGGCAGCATTTGAACTCAACTCTTAAAACGGGTTTTAAGCTTCTCTTTCACTCCTGCATCAAACCCTAGCCCCCACTCGTAGGACCGTGTAGATTACAGAGGTTAGGAGGGTCTGCCATAGACCATTCTCTTTCCTCACCTGCAACTGGTCATGAGTTTTCTTCAAATCTATGTAGCAATCGTAATAGGGCTAGTACTACTAATAGTAAGAGAAGAAGAAGCACTTTAATTTCTCCAAATCAACTTCCTGAGTTTTTTTACTGGTATCTTGAGCAGAAGGAAGGGGCAAGAACTTTTATCATGGGTGTTGTGTGAAGTATTAATTCATATTATTCGGCAGCAAATAAGTAACCAAGATGCTCCCACTACCAAGAGCCGTAGAACTAGGAGAGTTCTTGAGATGCTGAGATAGTAGACCTTGAAAAAAAATTCCTAGATGTTGCTGAGCAATTCGAGATGGTTACAACTGCCAAATTACTTTTTTTCCCAACCTATAAAAGAGAATTTATATTCAAAAGGCAAATCTTGAGAGGAAAAAAAGGGTAACTCAACTTTAGTAAGTTCTTTGAATCTCAGTTCATTGTATTTGAGAAAATTCTAAAAACATATACACAGAGAGAATTTATATTCATAATGCAAATCTTGAGAGGAAAAAAATGGTAACTCAACTTTAGTAAGCTTCCTGCTTATTCTTATTTTGAAATGAGTGATGGTAGGAATGGTGTTCATGACATACTCTAGACATACTCTCAGCTTTGTGGATTACTAGCTGTTCATGAAAAAGTGTTCATGAAAAGTTTCAGGGTCAGTTAAAAAAAACAAAAAGAAGAAACCAACCGCATTTCTTACTGACCCAAATGGGCCGGTTTGGATAGGGTTTGAGCCTTTTGATAGATAGGCCAGGTCAGGCCCAAACCTTACTTGGACTGGTTGGATTGCAAGCCTACCAATTGGAACATGGTTTGCCTTGAAGAAGTTCTGCCAAGAGGAAGGAGAATCAGATGGAAGGAGGAGGGAACTAGATGGAAGGGGTAGGTGAGAGAGCTAATTTTGATTCAATTTTGGTCTAAGCTATTAATTGGCAACAGGGTTGCTCTTGCTGCTAGACTCTTCATGTACATGTTCTAGATTGTAACATTAAAAGGCTAGCATATATTGTTATAGGCAAGAGGTTTATGTGGGATCATAATTTTGAAGAATCTAAGGCTGGTACTTGGTTTATTCTGAAGACCCCAGTTGAAAGCAATAGATTTTGCAGCATTTTTTGTCTAAGCATACTATCTTGTAGCAATCTTTGTCAAACATATACACCTTTAAGCGTTCTTTCAAAGTTGAGGCAGGGGCCCTAAGTTTAAAGATAGTTTGTCACATTGTTTTGGTGTGGCCCCTTTTGTTCCAAATATTCAGCTTTCAAGCACATGGATTGCTTGACTATACTTCCTGATATTATCTTTGTGGGTTTGTATTGTTGTGATTTACTCATACTTCCTGATATTATCTTTGTGGGGTTTGTATTGTTGTGATTTTGTGACTTTGCTTTCCCCAGCAGCCACAATTAATGCAAGTATTTTGGCGGGTTAGGCTGATATATCTGAGTGATGTTTGTTCTTTTACAAAAAATCTACGTAGTAATACTACGTACAATCGTGAAGTGTATAAGCACTGTGTAATTTTTTTAAAAAAGAACGGGGTTGACTATTAAAAAATTAGTTATTTTTACACGTGAGTCTCGTATTTACTTACTTTTTTCAAAACGATTACACGGCACTTGCTCACTTTAAGACTGTAAATATCATTTTTTTTTAAGACTGTAAATATCATTTTTCTTTTAGATGACTATGTACTCGATACTTAAAAGGTATCTATTTAAAATATGCCATGACACTATTATGAATGCAAATAATAAAATATAAGATGGTGAACGATATTACAGATAAAGTGCTAGTTCTTAAGGAATGATCTACATTATTCAAGGTTTGGAAACAATAGATAATTAACTAAGATGATATGATCATAGTAATGGTCTTAAGTGGAGCCATAAAATAAGTGATTAATTCAACATAGATTATGGAATATGCCATTGGCTAATTAACTCTCTGTTACATCATCAATATTATATGGATATCATAATTAGAATGTGTTGCCCAGATGACTAATACAAGAGGGGGGTGAATTGAGTTGTACTTAAAAAAAATAACAATTATAAATCAAATATATAAAATATAAACAAAATATAAAACATCAATAAATATAAAGAGTAAAACTCAGTATGTTAACGATGTTCGGCCCCACTGCCTACGTCCTCGCCTCAAGCTACCCCTTGAAGATTCCCGAATTCACTATTCAACTTTCTTTAGGTGAAGATAGTAACCTATTACACATTTGAACAACACCGCTACAAAGGATCCGTGTAGAACACCCTCTACACTTGAATCACCTTACACGTGGTGATTCAACTATTCCCTGTGTAGAACACTTTCTACACGCACAAGGGTTATACACACCCTTTTACTGATACAAGAATTGATAGTGGGTAGTTATCAGAAAACACTCCTCAATGAGTGAAATAAGAACAATACAGACAAACTATATCTCTCAAAATGAACAAGGGTTAAGGCTCAATGCTTAGAGAAGAGAGAATGAAAGTTTTGAATGAATATTGTATGCTCTTGGTGTTGTGAATGTGAAGCTCTCAAATGATCTATTTATAGGCATATGAGACTTCATATTCAAATTTAAAAAGATTCACATGTCAAAGACATCATCATTCACTTTTCAAAAATTTCAAACCTAATCTTTTTACTTTTTGCATGTGACAAAAGGAGCACACTTTACTTTTCAAAAATTTCAAACCTAATCTTTTACTTTTTGCATATGACAAAAGGAGCACACTTTACTTTTCAAAATTTTCAAACAAAGACATCTACCTTTTGCATAAGTCAAGAAAAGCATCCATCACTTTTGAAAATATTCAAATAAAAATGCACATTGAAAGATACAATCAATCATCTTAATATTTTCAAAGTTCAAACCTTTAATCATGTCATGCACATGTGAAAGATGACAATCAATCATCTTTCAAAATTTTCAAATTTAATTTTCAAAATATTCATTCACATGTGGAAAATGTATTTTAATGTTTTATGATAAAATATTAATTTTGAGCCTTAATCCTAATTTTGAATTTTTAAGAGATTTACAACATTACTCTATGACTTTAATGTGAACTTGTTTCCTTTTTGCTCATGCTTGGTTTCTTAATGTGCTTGACTCTATTGTATGGACAACTTGAGCTTGAGACTCCTTTATTCTTTGAATTCATTTGTTATTATCAAAATCCATGTGTAGATTTATAATTACATAAAACTTGAAACCTTTGGTTCAACAATCTCCCCCTTTTTTATGATGACAAATACTTAATAGAACCTGAAGTATGTATTAATATTTAAGTTCCCCCTGAGAATGTGCGTTAGTTTTTCAAGTAAAAATATAAATATAATTCCAAGCATATATAACAAGTCTAGCAATTTAAACAATGTTAATGTTCTAAACTAAAACTTCTCTCCCTTTTGGCATCATTAAAAGGAATCGACAGCAAGTAAATAGACTGAAGAAAAAGGTACGTTAATAGACACTGTAGATAGTTGAAAAAGGGAGCCGTCCGTGACCCGACAAGTGCTACAAATCCTCTATGAATTTAGTGCGGCTAAAGATTTAAACAATCGCCTGATGTTGTTGACAAAAGGGATTGAAGGCTCTGAGTTTTTATAAAAAAATGATCATTTTCACCTATCGGATACCAAAAAAAAATACATCGCTTCTTGACCTGAGTTTTGTTTTTCCATAACAATAGAATGGCCGAACAATTCTCTTCCACTAATGTTCCAGACTTGAATCAGGAACCCTTGACGCATCAACCATCAATCTTCTCTCCTGAGGCCGTCAATACCATGATAAGAGCATAGAATCGTTTTTCTAGTAGGGCTGATTCTGTGATTATTGCAGAATCAAGAATGCTCAGTAGTCAATATGCTGCCTCTGTTACGATCATGTCTCGGAAGTTAATGGCGAGGGTGAGTGAGATTGATCATCTTAATATCCAAATATCTGAGTTACGATAGAAGCTTGCTAATAAGGATAAAGAGAATAAAAGGCTAAAGCAAGAAAACAAAGAGTTGAAAAAATTTACAGATTGGTATGCTCATGATCTGCAACCACGAATAGAGGAGCTTGAACGAGAAAGGGTTCAGATACAAGGTCAATATCTATAGATAACAGCAGAGGTTCATCGTTTACTAGAAAAATAGGGACAATCTACTGTTAATCTCGCTGGCTTAGTAAGAAAATTTTTGACAATGTGTGTCCAGCATATCTTGTATTTCTTTTGACTAAATAAGATTTGAAGAGACAATAGTTTGTCTTATTCTTTATGCTATCTCTATAAAATTAGTCGTAAAGTTCATCCGATTTGCATCAAATCTTATTCTCATCTCTATAACTCATCTGCATTCCTTTAACATTCTCGCTTTAAGTTTTCAATTATTTTCTCAATTGATCATTCTTCTAACATTCCTCTAGATCCATCCATAATGTATTATACACCTCAATCTCCTGTTCTTTCTGTAGCTACCATTGGTGCCATGTTGCAGCAAGAGAGTAATAGTTTGACTAATAAGTCAGACTCCGATGCTATCTATGACTTGGTGAGTCTCGGGACTTGCTACTCATCCTCTATCGTTGCTTTTTCCTAGCGGCTACAAGCCAAAAATCATAAGGTTGAAAAGCTTAAAGAACAAATTGTTGTACTTTAACGAATTGTTCAAGAGTCTCACACAATGGAAGGAATCCTTCGGCAGAAGAATAAACAGTTGAAATCTCTATTGGATTCTTCATTCCACTTGCCAATTTCCATGGATAGGAATGACATGATGTTGTATGAAGAGAATGAGCGTCTCAAACATGAGGCTAAGAACCTCAAGTTTATGTAAAAGTATTTAAAAAATATCTCTATATTTTTATGAACTCTAATCTATCTTTTAAGAGATATTCATAACATGCATCATACTTATTTCTCTTCTAATCATACATAATTTATCTTATGGTAAAGGTTTTGTGAATATATCTGCTAACTGATCGTGTGTGTTTGTGAACTCTAGTACTATAAAAAATATATCGAGTGAGTCGTCGACTTCAGATTTATTGAAAGCAAAACATCCCCCAACAAATTAAAACCCAGAAAGCCCCCAACAAATCAATCCCTAAACAATGAGATCTATAACAGATACCCCACAAATCTCCCAACAAGAAGATCTATAACAAATGAAAACCCAGAAAACAAGCAAAATCACTAGACACCATCGGGCATGATCATGATGAAAGCCTGCTCCATATTTTCCTCCATTGAAGGCTTTTGGGTTACATCTCTAAAAATGGAGCTGGTTTTTCTATATGATTTTTTTTTTACCTGGTTTTATTTTTTCTCTGAAGAGGAAGAACGACAGTTACGGTTGGAGGTAGCGATTGCGATGGTGGCAGAAGATGCGGAGGAGTAGCACCTGAGAAATCCAATTCTAGAGCGCGTGGCAGCGGAGGCAGTAGAAGATGCGAAGTGAAAGAGGTGTCCAAAAGGCTACGAGCTTCAAAGCCTCAATTAAAGCCCTCCACTAATGCTTCCTCTTTCTTTTCCCCTTACAGAGTTCATCTCCTACTCGTGCTACTCTCTCTACCCTCACAGGTTTTAAATGGATTCAATATTTTCAAGCTGTAGAATGATATCGCCACCCGCATGGTACTTGGAGGCTAGGGTTTGAGAGAAATGACAAGGCAGAGGAATTTATACTCGGATGGTTTAACGCTAAAATTCAAACCCATTGTTTTTATCGGATTGGTGACCCGATCATTAGTAACCCGTAAAATGTCGGATAGGGTCGGTACAAAACACTCGGGTCATACGGGTTGTCGGGTCATATGCACAGGCCTACTCGCAAGGGTTGTTGTAAATTGTTAACTTTGTCAGTCGGCTCCGATCCATGATTGACTATTCTTTTAAATTACAACATGTATATTATAAGAAAAATGCTGGATGCAAGCGCGGGATGTAACCGGCTTGCCTACATCATCTAGTAAAACGGTGCGTTTTCATCTATTTATTTTTTTACTCTCCATTTCCTTCCCTCTTCATCTCTCTCTCTCAATTTCGTTCCCCCCCGCCCTCCCTCCCTGCATCTCCATCTCCGTTTGACCTTTCTCTCCCCCCACTCGTCAGCGCCGACAGAAATGAGGCCCAACTAGAAGAACTACAGTTCCTGAGTTTTTCCCTTGCTTATTACAACCTTGTTCATCTGATTCACTGCACTGCAGCTCTCATTTCTGCAGATCATGTTGAATTCGAGTGGGTTCGTGGATTTGGTTTGTGGGTTCGAGGAGAATACGAAGACTGATTGGCTCATTGGGCCGGCATGTGACCGTAGTGGTCGGCAAGGAGAAGATGGGTTCTTGGTGGATCCGTTAGTGTTAGAGGAAAACCCATTGTTTGAGCACTTTCGATGGGGAAAGCAGCAAGAAAGGGGTGATTTTTTTGGACGTGGATGCCATATTGTTTGAGCACATGCTTTGATTGAGAGTTAAACACAGTTTAGAGTTAAACTTTGTATAGAGAAGGAAACTGAGGAGTTCATTTTTTGGACCATAAATTTTGAGTATTGAAGGAAACAATGCATTCAAGTGGCTCTCGAGATTTTGATTGGGTTAGGAAGGAGGAGGGACGTTGGATGAGCTCTTTGATTTGTTCACCGTGGGTTTTCTGGGTAGGAGATTATTTTGAATGTTTTGTTTCTCTTTTCATCATGTATTGAAACTTTTCTTGAAAAGTTTTTGGAATAGATCTGTGTAAAATCGATCACAGAATTTTTGGCAAACTTTCGATTTCCCTCTGTTTTGTAGACTTTCTTTGAGTTTTTTTCATCTTCTTTCAATTACGATCTTAAAGCTATTCCTGGTAAGGCCATGTATAGCCAACCCCAAAGCCATAGCCAAAGCCGAACTGCCCAGATCGAATCTCCATCTTCAAGAGACGCCAAACGATTAAAACCCTCTTCCGCTTCATTCAAGCTTAAACCCAGACGCCAACTGACATCGTCTAGATGGATAGCTCAAACCCACTTAATGGCTTTTAGAGAATTTAAAAAAAAAAATAATAACACAGAATCCACTACTTCTCAATGGATAGCTTGGACTGAATGGAAAAAGCTGCGATGAACTTTGTTTTTGTTTTCTTTAAACGAAATGGGAAGAAGACGAAGGTAAATGGGATTTTCTTTTGTTTTTAATAAATACTGACGTAAACCGACTGCACAACGATTATATCCGGCGACTGTACGTAGCAGGGCTGATATTATAATATGCATGCATGCACGAGGCATTAAAAGTCTTCTCACAAACCCAAAAAATAAACAAAAACAAAATTTAAGTCACACTCTCCAAGTAGAATAAACGTTGGACTTTGAGGTGGGTATGTCCTTTGAGGTACACTTTGAGGTGGGTACGGCCTTCTTGCATAGATATATATATATATATTGAACAATATATAAGACTCATTTTATTTATAATTAATAAAAATTTTATGTAAAGTTAATTTTACATATTTTTTATATACTCTATTAATGTAATTGATTGGATCATTTTTTTTAATATAAAATAATTATTTTGATTAATCACATCAATAAAGTGCACAAAAAATATATAAAAATATTCATATGTAACACAAATTTTAAATTAAATATTGACATATTATATATATAAATTATTTAAATGGGTGAAAAAAATACATCATTCATATTATTAACTATCTGAAAAAGTGTAAAATATCTAAGTGAATAATTTTTTTTTTTAAATGTATGGAGAGAAAGAGTGCCCTCTCTGACAACTAGTAGTACTCTTCTCCGACTCCTATGTACTAGAGTACTACTAGTTGTTGAGTGGTTCACCTCACACCATCTAGGAATCTTCCCCTCAAGGACGAAAGAGTGGCCTAGCCCTTCCAGCACGAGGCCAAGCGGTCGAATGCTCGCCACGACTCCCTCCTCCCTCCACCTTGGGGAGGACGACATCGTATCCTGCCGAACTGAGCGACGCTGCTGGTGCATCTTCCTCAGCAGCTCCTCGACCTACTGTCTGTCCATCTTCTATAGCAGCTCCTTGGCTTGCTGCTGACCCATCCTCTTCTGCGGACCCTCGCTCGATCCTCATCGAGCCTCTACTTCCCATCCTCAAAGAAGGGGATGATTCGGTTTTCAAGGTCACCTTCCTCGAATCTTTTGTACGTTTTCCCTCGCATGTTCCAGGCGAGACGAGAAAATTTGAGTCTTTCAAAGACACCTTGAGGGAGGAGCTTGCCTGTGAAGGCACGGGGGTGGTGCGAGGGTCATCCTATTTTGGCTGGGAAGAGGGAGACGACAAAGAAGAAGAAGAAGAAGAAGAGGGAGAAGAAGAAGGAAAAGAAGAAGATGAGGAAGGAGAAGAAGGAGAAGAAGAAGAGGAAGAGGAACAAGAAAGAGAAAGAGGAAGAGAAAGAGAAGATGAAGAAGAAAGAGAAGAAGAAGAGAGAGAAGGAGAAGAGTACGGGGAGGTGGACGATGGCAAGGAATAGTCTTCCGAGGGAAGGGAGGAAGATGCGTCAGGGAGCTCCCCCAGCTCCTCTTCCACGTCTGGATCTCTCCATGGTGATGAGTCCCCAGTCTCCTCCCCTTCTGTTGTTGAGCCAGCCATGATTCCCCTAGGGGACCTTTCTCTTAGGCTCCATGGCCAAGCCGTTCGGACAGTCCCAAAATAGCTACTGGCGATAGGGAAGCAAGGGCATCAGGGTCGGGCTACCCCTGGCCCCTAGGTCCTGCCAGCTCCCCTCCTAGGGTCGAAGTCGAGACAGGCCTATGTTTCAAGTCAGAGCTTAAAAGGGCTCGTGTTGCTGCCACGGAATGGACAACTTGGAGGCTATGGCCTGCTTTTGCTTAGGTATTATCCGATTTGATCCTCCGTTTCTGTGAGTTGGATGCTTAGTGTTTCCCCCTTTCTTTTTTTTTCTTTTTCTTTTTTCTTTTTACTTACTTGTGTTGAGGATGCTTCGCATGCCGTTGACTAGATTGCCACTATAGCCTCCCTAGTTCGCCTAGTACACTTCAAGCTCCGACAGATGTGCGCGAAAAAATGAAAGGCTTGAGACCAATTTCCAGGAGTGGCTTTGGGAGATTAACGAGATGCGGCAATGTATTGACCAGCTGGAGAGGGAGGCCACTAGGAGAGATTTCCAGAAGATGAACCTGAGGCAGGAGCTCAACATCACCATGGACAACGTGTCTCAATTGGCTAACCATAATAGGCAATTAGCGGAAGAGCACGATGCGGTCATGCAAAAGCTGGCTGCCCATGAGATCGGATGGGCCTAGGACCAAGCCACATTGAGGCAGCTCTGCCGGGATCATGGCAAGGCTCAAAGGCAGCATTCGCGGCTGCTGTATTTGAGTTTCGGGAACCTAGGGGAGGTTCAGGCCTTGAGGGGCGCACTCGAGCAGGATGAAGGGGAGGTCTAAAGATTGAAGCAAGAGGTGTCTGAAAAGAATGAGACCCTTTTGTCTCAAGACCTCTCTATCACGGGACTGAAGTCCCACTTGGAAAGCGTGGCCAGCAATGTAGCAGAGATAAGGGCTCGTATCCGGAACTGCAACGCCATCCGAGACACGGCTTGGTTGTTTGGCTATTGGGAAGGCCTCGAGTGATTAAGGAAGCAACTGCTGGAGTACCCCGACAAGGATCTGCGCAAGCTATACTTGTAGTCGCTCAAGCCAAATTCTAAGACTTAGGCTTACTGCAAGAAAATTGAAAGACTGGGGTATCCCCCTCTTCCTTTCAGTAGCTTGGCCCTGCCTCTTCCCTGACAGGCTCCATCCCCCCTCGTTATTAATGTTATTATTTATTTATTTTTTTGGCAGTCTCCTTATCTTCCTCTCCTTTTTTTTGTAAACGACGTGTTGCACGCCATCATTAATGAAAAGGCTTACTCTTTTAGCAGTGACTTGTTTACTTTATCTTTCCTGCCTTTGAAGTCAAGGGTGAGCCTGCTCACACCCGTCTGATTGGCTTGACCATCAAGCCCGGGGTTTGTTTTCATTAGGCGGGGGTTCAACCAGTCTCGTGGCTCAGAGACTTAGCCTAAGCTCAATGTGATTATGAGTTGAGAAACCTGGTTAGTCTAGGAACTCAACTTTGTGGGATGAGGGTCAACAAGTGTAAGGACTTGGACTAACCTGGAAGCTGATTGTGAGTTAAGGGACTCGGCTTCGTTGGACGGGAGTCGACAAGTCTAGGGACTTGGACTTTCTTCACAGTTGATTGCTAGTCAAGGGAGTTGGTGAATCTAAGGACTCGACTTGGTTGGATGGAAGTTGGCAAGTCTAGGGACTTGGACAAACCCACAGCTGATTGTGAGTCAACCGATTCGGCGAGTCTAAGGACTCAACTTGGTTGGACAAGGGTCGGCAAGTCTGGAGACTTGGACTTACCCCATCGCTAGTTGTGAGTTGAGGGACTCGAATTGATCTGGACCTAAGACAACACAAAAGTTGGGGAACACATCAATAGGATTTCATTCATAAAGTTTCTTTTCTAAATACAAGTTATTACCCGCCATCCCTATACAAAATACTTTTTCAAGTGCTTGGTGTTCTAGGGATGGGGAAGCTCGACTCCTTTACTGGTCTTAAGGCGGTACGAACCAGGCCGGTTACTTGCAGTTACCACATACAGGCCTTCCCATCTAGGTCCAAGCTTTCCCTCCTCCTGGTTCCTGACTCTTGTCTACTTCATCACCAGATCCCCTACTTTGAATGACCGTGGCTTTACCCGCTTGTTGAAATAACGTTCTACCTTTCTTTTATTACTTTTCGTATGTACAACCGTTGCTTCCCTTATTTCTTCTAGGAGGTCCAGTTCTTCTACCTGTTTCTTACCACTAATGGTGGGGTCGAAGTGTTGTACGCAAAATGTAGGCATCCCAACCTCAATAGGGATTACCATCTCACTCCCACAGGTGAGGGCAAAGGGCGTTTCCTTAGTGGGGGTCCAAATGGTAGCTCGGTATGCCCATAAAACACTCAAGAGCTCATCTACCTAGGCTCCAGGAGCTCTGCTTCAACCCATTTCGTAAAGTAGTCGACTACCACTATCATGAACTTGGCCCCTCCTTTGGCTGTTGGGAACGGGCTGATTAGGTTGAGGCCCCATTGCACGAAGGTCCACGAAGCCATTATTGACATTAATTACTTTGGGGGCAATGCGGAACCGGTCCACGTTCCTAGCACTTGGGGCATTTTTTAACGAACTCTTGCGCATCCCTAAGCAGATGGGGCCAATAGTACTCGGCTTGGGTCACTTTTGCGGCTAGAGTCCTGCCTCCCGTGTGGCTTCCACACACGCCCTCATGAACCTCTACCAGCACGTATTGCTCCTCTTATAACGTCAACCACCGAAGAAGGGGCTCGGAGAAACCCCTCTTGTAGAAGACCCCTTCAACCATGGTGAACCGGGCCACCCTATTCTTGACTTTCCTTGCCTCCTTCGAGTCGCCAGGCAATTTTCCCTCCCACAAGAAATCGCTGATGTCTGTTGCCCATTCGGGGAATGCCGAGACGATGGTGAGTTGTTCCATTCCGTTTGACGGGGTGTCAATCGTTCTAACAATGGTTTGTTCCGGGAGTGGAGATTCCTCTTACCCTAACGCAACCCTTGCTAGCCAATCTGCCTTTTGGTTTTTCACCCTTGCGACTTGTTTAATCCACAAGCAATGGAAGCGATCATGTTCGTTGCAGACGAGTTGAAGGTATTTCTTCAGCCTATCTCCCTTTGCTGAAAACTGCCCAAGCACCTAGTTGATGATTACTTGGGAATCAGCTTTCACGTCCACCTCCTCTGCCCCTAGCAGTCATACCACTGTCATTCCAACCATGAGCGCCTCATACTCAGCTTCATTGTTGGTCGCCTTGAAGGCGAGCCTGGTTGCATAGTTGTATTCCTCCCCTTGCCCCAATGCAATGTGGACCCCTACATCGCCACCAGCCTGGTAGGACGAGCCATCCACATAGACCTGCCAGGGCTTCCCCAGTGGTGCCGTAGGGATCTCCTCCAAAAAATTTTGTGAACTCAGCAACGAAGTCTGCCAATACCTAGGCTTTAATCTTAGTACAGGGGCGATACTCAATGTCGAATTCGCTAAGTTTGATCGCCCACTTAGCAAGCCGTTCGGAGGTGTCGGGTTTCTGGAGGATCTTCTTGAGGGGTAAGTCCATCAAAACCTTCATTGGATGAGCTTGGAAGTAGGGCCTCAGCCTTCTAGCCATGACCACTAGTGCAAATACCAACATCTCCATTTGTGGGTATTGAGCCTCGGCTCCCTGGAGAGCCCAACTTGTAAAGTAGACTAGTCTCTGTCCTTCTTCTGTGTCATGGATTAGCACTGTTGAGATTGCATTCGGGGACACGGCCAAGTATACGACTAGATCTTCCCTGGTCTCGTCTGGCTAAGAAGAAGGGGGTGAGTTAGGTATTGCTTTAGGTCGGAGAAGGCCTCTTCGCATCCCGCGTCCCACGCTTGAGCTTTTCTCAAAACTTTGAAGAAAGGTAGACACTTGTTGGTTGACCGAGCAATGAAGTGACCAAGGATTGCCACTCTGCCAGCCAGCCTTTGGACCTCATGGAGGTTACGGGAATATTGCATCCTTATTATAGCCTCAACTTTTTTGGAGTTGGCCTCAATGCCTCTCTTTGAGACCATGAACCCAAGAAAATCCCGAACTCCACTCTAAACGCACATTTCACTGGATTGTGCTTCATCTAGTACCATCGAAGGACCAAGAAAGCCTCACAGAGGTTCTCCAAGTGCGACTCTGCCTTCTTGCTTTTTACCAACAAGTCGTCCAAGTACACTTCCATATTCCGACTTATTTGCTATTTGAACATTCAGTTGACCAGCCGCTAATATGTGGCATTAGCATCCTTCAGACGAAACAACATAGCTTTGTAGTAGTATAACCCTAGATCTATGATGAACGTTGTCTTCTCTTCATCGTCTGGGCTCATCTTGATCTGGTTGTACCCGGAGTAAGCATCCATGAAGCTGAGGAGGGGGTGCCCCACCATTGAATCCACAATTAAATCGATGTGGGGTAGGGGGAAGGTGTCCTTCGGGCATGCTTTATTCAGGTCGGTGAAATCCACACACATCCACCACTTCCCGTCAGCTTTCTTTATTGGGACCACGTTAGAGAGCCATTCTGGGTAGTGCACCTCACGGATGAATCCCGCTGCATATTTCTCAACACTAAAGCATCGTCATTTCTGCTTAACTTTTCAAGCAATTGGGTCTATGCATAGCCGGTGCTCGATGATTGAGTTGTTTATTCCAGGCATATCCTTGTGACTCCAGGTGAAGACATCCTAGTGCTTGATGAGGAGGCACTCCAGCAATTGCCCTAACTAGGGGCTAAGCCTAGTCCCTATCCGGACAGTCTGCTCTAGTCTCTAGGCCTCGACAGAGATGAGCTCCAAAGGCTCATTTGGCTCGACTTGGCGTAGGGCCTCCTCGTCCCATTCAGTTATATTTTGAGAGGGGTGGGGGGGAAGGGGGCTTGACTTCCTCCCTTACTTTGTCAGCACTTGCGACCATCTTCACCTAATGCCTAAGATAGCAAACGTAGCATTCCCACGCTTGGATCTATTCACCGTGTATCTCCCTCACCCCCAGGTCAGTGGGGAACTTCATCGTGAGGTGATAGCTTGAGGTCACGACCCTGAGGTTGTTCAGCGTGAGGCGTTCAACTATCGGGTTGTTTGATGATGGTGCTTTGACCACCAAGAAATCTGCCATGGTTGTTGCCATCCTCGGGGCCTTCCCAGCCAGGACCGATAAAGTAATAACCCCCATCGGTTGGACTACATCACCTGTGAAACCTTTTAAGGGTACTAGAGCTGGGTGTAGCCTATCTGGGCAGATCCCCATCCTAACAAAGGCTTCCCAAAACAGGATATCTACCGAGTTTCCATTATCCACCAGAATCCGTCAGAGGGTGAAGTTTGCTACCTGCATGGTTGCCACCAGCGTGTCGTGGTGCAAGTGGAGGATCCCCTCTTCGTCCTTTTCCCTAAAGCTTATAGTGATTCCTTTGGCTGACTTTTGGGCCTTGTGCGTGATCCGACCAGTTGTAAAACCTCTTCGTACCATGCCCGGCGAGCGTGTGCCCTTCAAGTAGAAGAGGTGGTTCATCCCCCCTGCGTATTCACCAACGATCATGAGGATCTCCCCGATTGGTCTTTCAGTCCGCTTAGGGATCCTCCGAGCCTCTTGGTTTGTCACCCGGTCCCCTGTTGGCGCCTTTTAGCAGTCATCCCGATGCTGTTCTCTCCAGTCCTCGGAGCAATGTTCTCAGTTATGCATTTCCACCTTTCTCATTTTCTTCAGAGTGTAACAATCCTCGGTGTTGTGTCGGTTGGTCATGTGGTAACTGCAATATGGGCATCCTCTCGCCCCGAGTCCCTTCACAGGCTCACCTCCTTCTCTCCTTCCACCGCCAAATTGGAGTGTGCTTGGGGAACACCCCGCGACTACCTTGAGGTTCCTCCCTTCTTTCTCGACTATGTAGTCCCTTTCTTTCTCCTATCATGCCCACAACTATCGCTTTGTCCAGCAGCCCTAAGGTTTGCATGCTCGATTCCAAATCGCTGTGGGGCCGTCAACGCCTCCAATATATCCTCCACGTTAATGAACTCGTCCATCCGGTCCATAAGTTCCCTCAAGGTGGTCAGGGTTTGTCGGGCTATCTCTATCATGAAGGGATTCTTGGGCCAAATTTCGCCCAGGAGAGCTGCCAGAGTGATCTTCTCATCCTGATTGTCAGTAGTCATTCGCTCCCGATTAAAGCGGACGAGGTAAGACTTTAGGCTTTCATTGTTGCGCTGTTTGACTGTCAGAAGGTATGCTGCTGGTAGTCTTCTTTTTCGACTCACCAAGACCTGAGTCACAAATAGGCGTGCCAGTTGGTCAAAGCTCCCCACTATCCCCAATGGCAAGGATCTGAACCATGTTTAGGCCCCTTCCTTCAGCGTCAACTGGAAGGCTCGACAATCTACCTCTCTCGAGAAGCCGTGTAGTGTCATGTGAGTCTTAAATGTATCCAAGTGTTCCAAGGTTCCTTGGTTCCATCATATAGCTTCATCTGGGGAACCTTAACTTTTGGCAGCAGGGGAACCACCATGACTCCTCCACTGTAGAGTAAATTCGTTGCCTAGTAGCTGATTGACCATGGAAGGCATTTTGACCCGCTTGGCTATCTCAGCATACTTATCTCTCAGCTCTCGTAATTCTAAGTGCATGCGTTGTCTTTCTTCATCCGCCGCCGCACTCACTTGGTCACGCTGCGATTTGACATGCTCGTTTCCACTAGGCTTGTCTCCCCCTCCCAGCTCTCCATTTGTTTGCCACAGCGCAGTGTTAGCTCACTTCATTGAACTTGCAAGACAAATAAAAAATAGACTCGGGTGGAGCCTGTGAGTCCTCCAATGCTTAAGTTAGTTGAGGGTTCTAGTGTATGTAAAAAGTGTCCAAATCCTTTTCGTGGAAGAGATTGGGGTATTTATACCTGGCCTAAACCCTGTCTTCGAGGGGGAACATGGGACTCCAACATATGTCTAGGTCAGACCTGTCTCATCCCTGATCTAGTGATGTCTTTCCATACCATGGTCGCATGCGGGTATATTCTGTCATGTAATAAATGCGACGTATCCCTGGCCTCCCACGACTGGGTAGGTCATAAATGCAACGTGCCTCTGGCCTCCCACGACTGTGCAAGTCATAAATGCGACGTGCTTCAGGCCACCTGTGCCTGGATAGGCCCGACTTTCTTTCCTGGATTGGAGCGATTTGGTCGGGGCCCCAATCCTTGGTGCGACCTTGAGGGGGGTTGAGTTTGTGATGGGTTTTCAGCCCGACCAAGGCCCATACTCTGGACGCCTCTCCGACCAACTTGGTTTTGGATCGCTTGAGGGTCCTGGGCTGGGCCGCTGGCCCTGGTGGCCCGTTCCGCTCATAATAATGGCCGAGGTCCTTACGTTCACCTTTTTTACTATTTTTTTGGTCTTGGAGTGAACGACTTGCCCCATAAAGAAAGACGACATAACAAAAATGATTTGATTAGCAAATACAAATTTGAGGTTTCTATATAATAAAGTATAAAATACAATGTTCGCTCTGTCAATAAATTAGTCAAATTAAACATGATAATCCGTGGTCTTTACGTTCAACTTTCATATATCTCCTTCAATTATCCCATGTGAAAAGTAATTTGTGTTTGATGAAAAAATTACCTTTCTTGTCTTTGAGGTTTTGATTAGTAAAATAAAATTATCATTTTGCCCTTGATCAGCTGTGCTTGATGAGCAAAGGAAAGCTAATTTTTTGTCCTTGAGGTTTGTGTTTGAAGAACAAAACTACCTCTTTGTCCTAATTAGTAACTGTCAACATACCCATTGATCAAGCCATAAATCACTCCAACGACATCTATACAGAAGATCAAGCTACCACCGTGAATCAAGCCTGTCATTTGGTGCTTCCCTATCTTGCACTTGTACAACTATGTCATATCCGGCATCCTACAATTTATGGGATAATATTTGAAGCTTAATGTGTATAGATGTTGTGTAACTATGTCATATCCATCGCGATTCTCCAATTAATGTTGAAAAGATTAGCATCAAGCAATGATTTTAGGATATTGGATTAGGAAAATACTATGTTCACAGATTTACCGAAATCATCTGCCGAAATGCTTTTTTAATTTTTTAAAATTTTAAATTTTACTTAGTAATTAAGTAAATATTTTTAAATGAATATGTAATTTTTTTATTTTTAAAAAATATCTAAATAATTTTAAAAATGGTGAAAGGAAATATAAAAAATAAAAAATAAAAAATTCCGATGATCGGTAAAAGTTGTCTGTAAAAATATCTATGGGACGCACGTAGCAATGTCCTTTGGATTATATTTATTTATTTATTTTATTAATTGTTTTTCCCTTTGGATTAAATTGATCAAAGGGGCTTTAAAATCTTGCCACAAATAAAACGTAATTTCAAATTAAAGTGATTTGCTACGTGCTTAAATGGTATGAGATCTAGTTTTTAAAAGAGAGGCCTTCAGTTCGATTCCCATCTCCAAATCCATTAATATTAAAAAAAAAAAAATTCCAATTATGCTAGAATTATTCATGAGCTTATAGAACTTTAAAAAAAAAAAACAAGAAGAAGAAGAAGACTGGATATGATGATTAAAAAGTAATGGGCAAAACTTATTAATTAGTAATTGGCACCATGGTGCAGATTCAAATTGATATGGGATATCATTTATTTTTTTTTAAATTATTCAGAATAATATTAATTATTTTATTTCAAATTATATATTTGTGCTCATTTTTACTTGTTTATAAATATTTAGTTTCAAGTCTGGAAGTGGTTCTGAGTTTTATTTTGATTAAATATTTAGTAAGATTTTAGTTTATTTATATATTAATTTCTCATACAACAATTTATATTTTTTCATTTTTGAAAAAATCTTCATTATTTCCAATTTTGCAGCTATTTAAGTCCAACTTGTAGGCTTCATAAAATAATTTTTGAATTTTATAATTAATTAATATTATTCATATTTTTTTCTATATTATGACAAATTTCTTGTGTTCTCCTTGTGAATTATCTGTTAAAGCTAGCTTGCAAAATAATCGATATTTTGTCAGGCATCACACCTTATTGGTAAAAAAAAAAAAAAAAAGTAAATATATTGTGTTTCCCTAGCTGATAATAAAAATAATTAAAATCTTCGATCACTGAAATAATGGCTTCTAAAAATTATGCTTTCCCTTATTGATAAAAGTAAAAATCATTGTGCACATAAAAAACTGTTGAACCCAATGTTTCAAATTTTGTGTAATTATACATCTATACATGGATTTTGATGATAACAAATGAATTCAAAGAATAAAGGAATCTCAAGGTCAAGTTATCTACGCAAAGGAGTCAAGCACATCAAGAAACCAAGCACGAGCAAGAAGGGAACAAATTCACATCAAAGTCATAGACTAATGTTGTAAATCTCTTAAAAATTCAAAATTAGGATTAAGACTCAAAATTAATATTTTATCATAAAGTATTAAAATACATTTTCTACATGTGCATGAATATTTTGAAAATTAAATTTGAAAATTTTGAAAGATTGATTGTCATCTTTCACATGTGCATGACATGATTAAAGGTTTGAACTTTGAAATTATTAAGATGATTGATTGTTATCTTTCACATTTGCATGTTTTATTTGAATATTTTCAAAAGTGATGGATACTTTTCTTGACTTATGCAAAAGGTAGATGTCTTTGTTTGAAAATTTTGAAAAGTAAAGTGTGCTCCTTTTGTCATATGCAAAAAGTAAAAGATTAGGTTTGAAATTTTTGAAAAGTAAAATGTGCTCCTTTTGTCACATGCAAAAAGTAAAAATATTAGGTTTGATTTTTTTGAAAAGTGAATGATGATGTCTTTGACATGTAAATCTTTTTAAATTTGAATATGAAGTCTCATATGCCTATAAATAGATCATTTGAGAGCTTCACATTCATAACACCAAGAGCATACAATATTCATTCAAAGCTTTCATTCTCTCTTCTCTAAGCATTGAGCCTTAACCCTTGTTCATTTTGAGAGATATAATTTGTGCTGAATTATTCTTATTTCACTCATTGAGGAATGTTTTCTGATAACCTACTCACTATCAGCTCTTGTATCAGTAAAAGGGTGTGTATAACCCTTGTGCGTGTAGAAAGTGTTCTACACAGGGAATAGTTGAATCACCACGTGTAAAGTGATTGCAAGTGTAGAGGGTGTTCTACACGGATCCTTTGTAGCGGTGTTGTTCAAAGGTGTAATAGGTTTCTATCTCCACCTGAAGGAGGTTGAATAGTGAATTCGGAATCCTCAATGGGTAGCTTGAGGCGATGACGTAGGCAGTGGGGCCGAACCTCGTTAACATACTGAGTTTGCTTCTCTCTTACCCATACTCTTTATATTTATTGTTGTTTCATATTTTGTTTATATTGTATATTTGATTTATAATTGTTATTTTTTTTTAAATACAACTCAATTTACCCCCGCTCTTGTGTTAGTCATCTGGGCAAAAATTGGTATCAGAGCTAGAGCTCTGTTATAAGATTAACTATCTTTTGAGTTAAAGATCTTATGGCTAACATTGCAGCTTCATTTGGTGAAGGTCAATCTAGCAGTCGGCCTCCACTCTTTTGTGGAGACAATTACTCATTCTGGAAAGTTAAAATGAGAATATTCCTTCAGGCTCAAGGTCGAGAAATCTGGAAATGTATTGTAAATGGACCTTATAATCCAACAAAAGTGGTTGATAGAGTAAAAGTCAAAAAGGAAGGAGAAGAGTTTGATCGTGAAGACGATGGACTTTATACTTTGAATTTAACTGCTATGAATTTATTATATAATGCTCTCAATGGTAATGAGTTTAATAGAGTAATGACTTGCGCTACGGTAAAATGAGAAGAGTTTGATCGTGAAAACGATGGACTTTATACTTTGAATTTAAAATGAGAATATTCCTTCAGGCTCAAGGTCGAGAAATCTGGAAATGTATTGTAAATGGACCTTATAATCCAACAAAAGTGGTTGATAGAGTAAAAGTCAAAAAGGAAGGAGAAGAGTTTGATCGTGAAGACGATGGACTTTATACTTTGAATTTAACTGCTATGAATTTATTATATAATGCTCTCAATGATAATGAGTTTAATAGAGTAATGACTTGCGCTACGGTAAAAGAAATTTGGGATAACTTGGAAGTTACTTATGAAGGAACTTCTCAAGTCAAGGAATCAAAAATTTATATTCTTACTCATGAATATGAAATGTTTAAGATGAATGATGATGAATCTATTTCTAATATGCACACTCGTTTTACTAACATCATAAATAGCTTGACAGCTCTTGGCAAAATATATTCCAAAGTGGAGATGGTAAGAAAAATTCTCAACTCTCTACCAAAACGTTGGGAATTAAAAGTGACAGCGATTCTTGAAGCTAGAGACCTCAATAAGCTCGAAGTGAATGAACTCATCGGGTCACTTATCACCCATGAGTACACATTGAAAAGAGGAGAAGAAGAAGGAAAACCGAAGAAGAGCTTGGCACTTAAAGCTGTTTCTCATGAAAGTGAAAGTGATGAAGATGAGGAAAATGACGACAAAGATGAAGAAGTTGCGATGATAACAAGAAGAATTCAGAGGTTCTTAAAGAAAAATAAAACTCTTCCGAGGAAATCCTTCAAAAGGTTTTCCAAGAAAGATTCAGTTAAAAATGACACTTTAATTTGTTATAAATGCAATAAGCCTGGTCATATCAAGCCAGATTGTCCTTTGCTAAAAAAAGATCGAAACAAAGGCAAGAAAGCAATGAAAGGTACATGGGATGATGATTCAAGTAGCTCAGATAGTGAAGCAAGTAATGGAGAATCAGCAAATTTTTGTTTTATGATTAAAGATGACATTGAGGTAACAAATCTTAATAATATTGAAGATCCTTCATATGAAAAATTGCAAAATATTTTAGAAGAGTTATATGAGAAATTTGAAAAATTGGGTATCAAATATACTGTTTTGAAAAAGAAAAATTCTTCTTTAATAAACGAAATTGATAGTTTAAGAAAAGAAAGTATTGTTTTGAAAGATGAAAATCTTGAGTTGAAAAAGAAGAAAACTGATTTAGAAAATATTGTTGAAAACTTTACGAATGGAAAAAGAAATTTTGAAAAACTTCTTAGTAGTCAAAGATGTGTTTTTGACAAGGCAGGTTTGGGATATATGCCAAAACAAAAATACAAACCTTATAAAAACTTTTTTGATAATCCTTCTACATCAAAATCTAATATTCAAAATTCTTTTCATAATAAGTTCGTCAAAAAAGAATATTATTATAATCACTCAAGATCTTCATATATGTCACATGCTATTTGCAATTTTTGTAATAGAAATGGTCATAATTATCATGCTTGTCCTATTAGAAGAAAGCATACAATGACTATTAGGGCCATATGGGTACCTAAAAATCTTGTTTCTTCTAATACTAATTAATAAAGGACCCAAAGAACTTGGGTACCAAGAAAAATCATTTTAATTGTTTTTATAGGTATGCATGAAGTTCTCTACAAGCAAAAACAAATGGCTTTTAGATAGTGGATGATCAAGACACATGACATGAGACAAGACTAAGTTTTTTGATCTTAGATCTAAAGAAGAAGGACATGTGACATTTGGAGACAACTCGAAAGGGAAGATCGTGGGAATAGGTAAAATTGGTAATAAATATTCTCTCATAATTGAAGATGTTCTACTTGTTGAAGGTCTAAAACATAATCTTTTGAGTATAAGTCAATTATGTGATAAAGGATTTACAGTTACTTTCAAAATGGATAAGTGCATTATTTTGAATGATCATGATTGTAATATTTGTTTTACTGCTTTTAGAAGCAACAATGTTTATATAATCGATTTTGAAGAAATTACCTCACAAGATACTATTTTTTTTTTAGTTCAAAATGAAACTAGTTGGCTATGGCATAGAAAACTAGGTCATGCTAACATGGAACTTATTTCTAAATTTTCAAAAACTGATCTTGTAAGAGGTTTACCAAAGGCAACTCGAAAGGGAAGAAGGACACGTGACATTGGAGACAACTCGAAAGGGAAGATCGTGGGAATAGGTAAAATTAGTAATAAATCTTCTCTCATAATTAAAGATGTTCTACTTGTTGAAGGTCTAAAATATAATCTTTTGAGTATAAGTCAATTATGTGATAAAGGATTTACAGTTACTTTCAAAATGGATAAGTGCATTATTTTGAATGATCATGATTGTAATATTTGTTTTACTGCTTTTAGAAGCAACAATGTTTATATAATCGATTTTAAAGAAATTACCTCACAAGATACTATTTTTTTTTTAGCTCAAAATGAAACTAGTTGGCTATGGCATAGAAAACTAGGTCATGCTAACATGGAACTTATTTCTAAATTTTCAAAAACTGATCTTGTAAGAGGTTTACCAAAGGCAACTCGAAAGGGAAGAAGGACACGTGACATTGGAGACAACTCGAAAGGGAAGATCGTGGGAATAGGTAAAATTAGTAATAAATCTTCTCTCATAATTAAAGATGTTCTACTTGTTGAAGGTCTAAAATATAATCTTTTGAGTATAAGTCAATTATGTGATAAAGGATTTACAGTTACTTTCAAAATGGATAAGTGCATTATTTTGAATGATCATGATTGTAATATTTGTTTTACTGCTTTTAGAAGCAACAATGTTTATATAATCGATTTTAAAGAAATTACCTCACAAGATACTATTTTTTTTTTAGCTCAAAATGAAACTAGTTGGCTATGGCATAGAAAACTAGGTCATGCTAACATGGAACTTATTTCTAAATTTTCAAAAACTGATCTTGTAAGAGGTTTACCAAAGGCAAATTTTCTTAAAGATAAAATTTGTAATGCATGCCAATTTGGTAAACAAACAAAAACTTCTTTTAAAACCAAGAAACATATTTCCACTACTAGACCACTGCAACTGATACACATGGATCTTTTTGGACCAAATAGAGTTGCAAGTTTAGGAGGAAAATATTATGCATTTGTTATTGTTGATGATTTCTCTAGATATACTTGAGTCATCTTTCTTGCTCATAAATATGAGGCACATAATGCCTTTACCAAGTTATGCAAGAGAATTCAAAATGAAAAGGGCTATACTATTTCAAGTATCCGAAGTGATAGGGGAAAAGAGTTTGTTAATAAAAATATTGAAACTTTTTGTGATGAAAATGGTTTTGTGCATAATTTTTCTGCTCCACGAACTCCTCAATAAAATGGGGTAGTAGAGAGGAAAAATAGATCTCTTCAAGAGATGGCAAGAACAATGCTTAATGAGAACAACTTGCCTAGTTATTTTTGGGCCGAAGCAGTAAGTACTGCATATTATGTTATAAATAGAGTTATGCTAAGATCTAAATTAGATAAAACCCCCTATGAACTTTGGAATGAGAAAAAGTCCAACATTGGTTACTTTCATGTATTTGGATGCAAATGTTTTATTTTGAATGACAGAGATAATTTAGGCAAATTTGATGCAAAATCTGATGAACTTATTTTTCTTGGATATTCTACTAATAGTAAAACTTATAGAGTATTCAATAAAAAGACTTTGACTATACAAGAATCTATGCATGTAGTATTTGATGAATCTAATTCTCTACTCTCCAAGAAATCCATTGATGAAGAAACAAGAGGTATAAATAATACGGAAAGTCTCAATCTCAACAAAGAGAACACAATAAAGGAAGTCCAACATGGAGACATCAGGAAAGATCATTAAAATTTAATACAAGATGCAACCAAACAATTGAAATTTGTGAAAGATCATCCAGTGGAACAAATTCTGGGAGAACCTTCTTAAGGTGTAAGTACTCGATCATCTCTTAGAAATATTTGCAATCATACTGCTTTTCTATCTTAGATTGAACCTAAAAATATTGATGAAACACTTCTTGATGAATCTTGGATTATAGCTATGCAAGAAGAGCTTAATCAATTTGAAAGAAATGATATTTGGACACTTGTTCCTAGACCCAAAAATCATACTATTATTGGAACAAAATGAGTTTTTAGAAACAAGAAAGATGAGTCTGGAGTCATTACTAGAAATAAAGCTCGACTTGTAGTCCAAGGTTTTAATCAAGAAGAAGGAATCGATTATGATGAGACATATGCACCAGTCGCAAGATTAGAAGCTATTCGAATGCTACTTGCATATGTTTGTTATAAAGATTTCAAACTTTTTCAAATGGATGTTAAAAGTGCTTTCTTAAACGGTTTTATAAATGAAGAGGTATATGTTGAGCAACCTCCAGGTTTTTTGAAAATCATATTTCTCCAAATCATGTTTTCAAACTCACAAAAGCACTATATGGACTCAAACAAGCTCCTAGAGTGTGGTACGAGAGAGTCAGTGGTTTCTTGATTGAAAAAGGCTTTTCAAGAGGAAAAATTGATACAACTCTTTTCATTAAATACGAAAATGATGATATTCTTTTTATTTAGATTTATGTTGATGATATAATATTCAGTGCTACTAATGAAAATATGTGCCAAGTTTTTGATAAAACTATGCAGGAAGAATTTGAAATGAGCATGATGGGAGAGCTTACATTCTTTCTCGGATTGCAAATTAAGCAAGCAAAAAGTGGAACATTCATCAATCAATCAAAATATATTAAGGAATTGCTGAAGAAGTTTGGGATGGAAGGTGCTAAGGAAACTGGAACACCAATGAGCCCATCCACTAAACTTGATAAAGATGAATCCAGTAAGCCAGTTGATTCGAATGTATATCGATGTATGATTGGTAACTTATTATATTTGACAGCCAGTAGACCAGATATTATGTTCAGTGTGTGCTTATGTGCACGCTTTCAATCATCTCCAAAAGAATCACATATAATTGCAGTTAGGCGCATTCTTAGATATCTTAGTGGTACAGTTAACTTAGGGTTATGGTACCCTAAGCATACATCTTTCGATCTAATCAGTTACACAGATGCAGATTATGCTGACTGTAAAATAGATCGAAAAAGTACTAGTGGAGCATGTCACTTCTTAGGTCATGCACTAGTTTCCTGGTTTAGTAAAAAATAAAATTCTGTTGCACTATCTACTGCTGAGGCAGAATATGTTGCTGCGGGTAGTTGTTGTGCTCAAGTTCTTTACATGAAGCAACAACTTGAAGATTTTAAACTCATGTATAATCACATTCCAATCAAATGTGATAATACAAGTGCTATAAATCTTTCAAACAACCTAATGCAACATTCTAGAATTAAGCATATTGAAATAAGATATCATTTTCTTCGAGATCATGTGCAGAAAGGCGATATAGTACTAGAGTTAATAAACACACACGATCAGTTAACAGATATATTCACAAAACCTTTACCAGAAGATAGATATGATGGATGTTATGAATATCTCTTAAAAGATAGATCAGAGTTCATAAAAATAGAGAGATATTTTTTTAAATACTTTTACATAAACTTGAGCTTCTTAGCCTCATGTTTGAGACGCTCATTCTCTTTATACAATATCATGTCATCCCTATCCATGGGAACTGGCAAATGGAATGTTAAGATATTTGGATGTTAAGATGATCAATCTCATTCACCCTCGTCATTAACCTCCGAGACATGATCGTAATAGAGGCAGCATATTGACTACTGAGCATTCTTGATTCTGCAATAATCTCATAATCAGCCCTACTAGAAAAACGGTTCTCTGCTCCTATCATGGTATTGACGGCCTCAGGAGAGAAGATTGATGGTTGATGCATCAAGGGTTCCTGATTCAAGTCTGGAACATTAGTGGAAGAGAATTATTCAGCCATTCTATCGTTTTGGAAAAACAGAACTTAGGTCAAGAAGCGATGTGATTTTTTATGTATCCGATGGGTGAAAATGTTTTTTTTTAATAGAAACTCAGAGCCTTCAGTCCCGTTTGTCAACAACATCAGGCGATTGTTTAAATCTCTAGCCGCACTAAATTCATAGAGTTAGGCCTTGAGGCTTTGCAGCACTTGTTGGGTCACGGACGGCTCTATTTTTCAACTATATACAGTGTTTGCTAACACACTGTTTTCTTCAGTCTATTTACTTGCTGCAGTTTTTAATGATGCCAAAAGGGGGAGAAGTTTTAGACTAAAACATTAATATTGTTTAAATTGCTAAACTTGTTATATATGCTTGGAATTATATTTATACTTTTGCTTGAAAAGCTAATGCACATTCTCAGGGGGAGCTTAAGTATTAATACAGGCTTCAGGTTCTATCAAGTATTTGTCATCATCAAAAAGAGGGAGATTGTTGAACCCAAGGTTTCAAGTTTTGTGTAATTATACATCTATACATGGATTTTGATGATAACAAATGAATTCAAAGAATAAAGGAGTCTCAAGCTCAAGTTATCTACACAATGGAGTCAAGTACATAAAAAAACCAAGCATGAGGAAGAAGGGAACAAGTTCACATCAAAGTCATAGAGTAATGTTGTAAATTTCTTAAAAATTAATAATACATTTTCCACATGTGCATGCATATTTTGAAAATTAAATTTGAAAATTTTGAAAGATAATTGATTGTCATCTTTCACATGTGCATGTTTTATTTGAATATTTTCAAAAGTGATGAATGTTTTTATTGACTTATGCAAAAGGTAGATGTGTTTGTTTGAAAATTTTGAAAAGTAAAGTGTGCTCCTTTTGTCATATGCAAAAAGTAAAAGATTAGGTTTGAAATTTTTGAAAAGTAAAGTGTGCTCCTTTTGTCACATGCAAAAAGTAAAAATATTAGGTTTGATTTTTTTGAAAAGGGAATGATGATGTCTTTGACATGTGAATCTTTTTAAATTTGAATATGAAGTCTAATATGCCTATAAATAGATCATTTGAGAGCTTCACATTCACAACACCAAGAGCATACAATATTCATTCAAAGCTTTCATTCTCTCTTCTCTAAGTAGTGAGCCTTAACCCTTGTTCATTTTAAGAGATATAGTTTGTGCTGTATTGTTCTTATTTCACTCATTAAGGAGTGTTTTCTGATAACCTACCCACTATCAGCTCTTGTATCTGTAAAAGAGTGTGTATAACCCTTGTGCGTGTAGAAAGTGTTCTACACAGGGAATAGTTGAATCACCACGTGTAAAGTGATTGCAAGTGTAGAGGGTATTCTACACGGATCCTTTGTAGCGGTGTTGTTCAAAGGTGTAATAGGTTTCTATCTCCACCTGAAGGAGGTTGAATAGTGAATTCGGGATCCTCAAGGAGTAGCTTGAGGCGAGGACGTAGGCAGTTGGGCCGAATCTCGTTAACATACTGAGTTTGCTTCTCTCTTACCCTTACTCTTTATATTTATTGTTGTTTCATATTTTGTTTATATTGTATATTTGATTTATAATTGTTATTTTTTTTAAATACAACTCAATTCACCCCCCCACTTGTGTTAGTCATCTGGGCAAAAAAAACAAAAGCCTACCACACGCAATTATATATATTTACACGCCATACAATAATGTCAAATATAAGAAAAATTCTATACATCACAAAATCATCACACTATCATCTCATTATATAAGATATGACATATATATCATTATTGAATGATCATTTATTATATAATTATTCGTAATTTAATAGTGATAAATGTATCACATCTTACATAATAGAATGAGAATAAGATGTGAAATACGATGTATAGTATTACTCTAAATATAAGCCCCTTAATTTTCAGTTTGAGAGAAGTTAAAAGCCAGTCAGGCTAGCGAGGGGTGGTGGTTCATTGGGTAGTAATGCAAGTGGCAACGACGAACTGGACCAAGTATATGATTATGGGGATTGCAAAATTGTACCACATGATATTGATGATTTCAAACATATTTTGCGAGTAGACAAAGCAGATCTTAATTCTATGTGTAGTACTTGTGTTGTAAATGATATTTTTTTCATTACCTTAATATATATTTTTTGGACTTTCTTGAATATTTGTTACTGCCAAGGTAAATTGACTTCCTATTGACTCTAGCAAAGTCACCATTCCCATTGCATGGTCCTAAGAAGCCAAATAATAAATGAACCAAATCATATACAACAGTTTAAAAGCCCGACATCTCCAACAAAGACTCGACATAAGCCTCAAGTACTCCATATTTATTGAAGATAAGGGATACTTTAAAATACAAATATTTCTTAAAATTGTCCACACTGCTATGTAATTGATTTGGTAATCATATATACTAAGAGAGCAAGTCAAACAAAGACTCAATATATCCGTCCACGGCTTTGAAATACTTGTGCCTCCAATTCTTTTTAATGATTAGGATCCCAAAGAAAGCCCAAAAACCGAGTGCATACGACACGGTTACAAACGCGTAGAAGAAGAAAGGGTGATCAATCATTCTAATTCCTTGTTTTTCTTCAGGTTCTGATTGGTTTGTGGTTGAGCATTTTCTTGGCAAAGGGTCTCCATAAAGTTCCGGATTACCCTCGTAGCATTGGCTTGTGAAAGTAGAGAATTGACGCTCAAATGGGATTCTTCTTGACAGATTGTTGTAGGCAACACTGAATACAGATAGAGAAGTAAGTCCAACCAATTCAGAAGGAATTCTCCCTCTCAACTTGTTGTAAGAGAGATCCAAACCCTCCATGCTTCTCAAGTTTTGAAAAGAGATTGGAATGGAACCTGTTAGAGAGTTATTCGACAAGTTCAAGAACCGAATCTGTGACAATTCTCCCATTTGAGAAGGAATACTACCTGTCAACTGGTTAGATGATAGGTCAATTCCTGTCATCATCAAGAGAGGGATACCTTTGAAAGTATATAACCTATTTTTGATGAACAAAGACATTCGAGTCTCCAATGGTATGAAAGACCGAATATAATCATCTCTAAATAGGTAGGGATACTGTAGAATTAGTTTTTTGACATATTCATTCCAGTAAATAGGACTTGGAGAAAGCTTGTTCCAGAAAATAATGTTATCAAGGCAAGAGGGAATACCTCCTGAAAGACGATTGTGAGAGACGACAAAACCTTGCAGTGTTTTCATCCGACACAGTCTTCGGGTTAGGTGACCTTCAAAGCGATTTCCACTTAAAATAAGTGCTACCAAGTGAGAATGATCATACAACCACTCTGGAATATTACCGGACAAGTCATTATCTCGAACATCTAGGATTAGTAAATCTGGACTGTTTAATATGGTGGGGGAGATTACTCCTTCGAAGTGATTGCTACTCAGACGTAATATCCTCAACATTGTCATGTTTGCATCCTTTGGGAGCATTTGTCCTTGCAATTTGTTGTTTGATAAATCTAACAACAAAAGTCGTGTGCCAGTTCTAGTCAAACTCTGCGATACTGTTCCTAAGAGCATGTTATGAGAAAGGTCTACACCAAAGAGAGGCGGATAACCAAAGGACCAAGGAATGTTGCCTTCTAATGCATTTGAGGACATGTCAACGCAAATTAAGTGCGGAAGAAGATATCCAATATTTTCTGGAAGAGAGCCTTTGACATGATTATTAGATATGTCCAACGACTCAAGTGGTGAAGTTCCATTAGCAGAGCAATCAAGGAAAGAACCATCGATTTTGTTGCCACTCAAGTACAAACCTGTGATATTCATGTTGAAAAGTAGTTGACAAGGTACGCTTCCTTCTATTGAGTTGTAAGACAAGTCTAGCAAATGCAATAAATATTGGGTGGATATGAAGGATGGAACAATATGACCATTCTTCTTGTTGAGGCTGCAGCTTGCCAAATTCAAAAGTCCTAGCTGAAAGGTGGGCACCCAGGAGGAAGACTCTGTTTCAACTTCCAACTTATTGTTTGAAAGATCGAGATAGTGAAGACTAGAAGCATTGGCAAATATTGAAAATGACAACTCCCCTTCTAATCGATTACCAGAGACCTTAAATTTCGTAATCATGCTTTGATTAGAGAAAATCGATGAAGGTAGATTGCCCTGCAAGCGATTAAGCGATAGATCAAGCACTTCAAGGCTTTCAAACCTCTCAAGACAAGAGGGAATATTGCCTTCCAATATATTATTCCCAAGGTACAACTTCCTTAGATATTTTAATCGCTTTAGTTCACAAAAAGCTGCAGCAAAGTTAGTTTGACAAGTGAGTCTAGTAGTGATCTTCGCAATATGCTTCAAAATAGAAAAATGAATAAATATATAAATAAGAGATAGGAGTAAATAACGAGTAAATATTTTTTCCAAGCAATTTAGAATAATTGATTTTGACAAATGTTGCAAGGTATCCCAAATAAAAATTCTTGTCTAAGAAATAGACAAATGAAGGGAGAGCTCCAAGCCCTCTCTTCCACCCCTCCTCGGTAATGGGAGGCCGATCTCCCCAGAAACAACATCCCTTGGCACCCATCTTCAATGCTTCATGATTTATTTTAACCTTTTCATAGTTTTTAATCTATATTGTTATAAAGAGTATGAGAAGTAGATCTGCGCAAAATCCATCCATTATCACAATGCACAACGTTTACAGCAAATTTGGATCTTTACTAATTCAAAGGCTACTAATGATACAACTTTTCTTAAAACAATTTTTTCCCCGACCAATTTGAATCGATTGGTGTGTATAAAAAGTAGTACATGACGTAAACAGTTCAAAACCATACAAAAGAGGGCTGTTTTGATGAATGAGAAAGCTCGTATTTCACTTTCAATGAAGTTTTTGCAGATAAACCAGTTTCAAGAAAGTCTCCCCACTGTTTAGTTAATATTTTAATAAAAACTCACATTTGACTAAAGCCACATGATGAGATAAGACACGAAACAGGATCTATATATATAATCATGACGAAGTAAATGATGGACGGACATAATCGGGTTAGGGTTCTGACTTGAAGTTCTCCTCCGATCTTCATGCTGCCAAGATCAAGTTCCTCCAGTTCATTGAATAAAGTGAACAAAGTCACATTCGGATACCATGTGATTGACAGAACCTTCTTGTGGTCCATGCTTAGAACGATACTGGTAACTTTCCCATGATCTTTGTCACACCTGATACTATGACGTGAATGACAACAGTGACTCCCGTCAAAATCGTCGAATGCTAGACCATTTGTAGAGTTTCTGATCTCCAACAGAGCTCTGTTTTGTTCTTTGCTGCATCCAGCTTCAACCCAAGCGGATGGGCAAAAAGGGAGAGCCATAAACCAAATTAGGAAGATCATGGCCTTATTGGCAAAAGAAGCGTCCATTTGTGAAGAGATTCTTCGAAGGCAAGAAAAATTGTTTTTGTTTATATGCAATGACTGGATGAATGGTTTTCAATTGCATCTTTATCAACTGACTGAATTAGCGGGGAAATTGCCTGCAATGATGAAATGGCGAACTTTTCTAGCCAGCTTCATTGGGTGGAATGAAGTACCAATGTTTCTCACACATTTTGTTCTGAGTGGTGTCTTTTTTTCTAATGTTTCCCAAACCGTTTTTTTCGAGTAGCGTATTTTTTCATAGTTTTCCGACTAACCCCAGTACTACCCCACGAGTTACACATTAACAACGCAATCGACGGAAAGAAAAAGCATATAAGTTTACTAAAATAAAATAAAGTTCACAAATTGACGCAACTAATGTGATACTATTTGCAACAAATTAGGGCGGAAATCGACACTCAAAGACCAACCTGCGAGACAAGTTGATAAGAGACATGTAGTAGGCGCAATAACAAATCTTGACTTTTTTTCATTCAATTATATGTTATTTTACAATAATTTACCCTTATGTGACAAAATTGAAGATGCCTAATAAGCTAAGAAAAATTATATTTACAAGTCGGTGTAGATAACACACTTAACAAAACTGCATAATTTGATCATTTGGAAAAGAAATTTTAAAATTTGAGTCTTATAAATTAAATCTTATCATTAAGTGATTTGGATTTCTACGCACCAGCTTGTAAATAGAAGAACTCATAAGCTAATTCATCCATGTTGCCTTAAACGTACATGCATTTTCATTTCATGTTTAACCATGTGCTCCAGTACTTAATCATATTGCTGAAAGTCTATTGATTTAATTTTGCCACTGTCTCGTGATTAGAAAAATGTCTGAAATTGGAAATTGACGATGGTCCAGTCCAAGGTCCACCATACACCAAGATGCGCACAAAGTCTTAAAAGAGAAATTGTTAATTATGTGGAATTATTCATGAGCGCATACACAACTATAAAAAAAATATTGGATATGATCATAAAAAAGTAATAGGAAAAACCTATTAATTTATTAATTGGCACCTTATTGAGTAATTACGTTAATAAATGGATGAATATATATAAGAAGATATGATCTGAGTACACAAAATCCCACCACATCCAATTATATATGCGCCATATCACTATAAGAAAAATCAATTTTTGCTGCCAGATTATATTGTTGTGGAGGCTTTTTGGACTTAACAAAGGGTGTATTACTGTAGCAGCATTTTTGTTGTGGTGGGACTTAAATTCGCAGTTACCTATATCTATTACGGCAAATTATCCTCGTCGCAACAAAGGATTTCAGCTGTGCACATGGAAATACACTTATTTTTCTATTGCAACGACATTTTTTGAGCCGCATTAAACAATAAAATGTAAATGCAAGGGAACTGCCCTCTACGTCCCTTCGCAATCAGTTGTGGCGCTGAAATTTTCCCTGTCTTTGTCTTCTTGGTGACCCTCGACACCTAACACCATCCACCTCCTCCAAGCCTTCTCACCTGGCTGGTAAGTCGATCTCCTCTGTCTCTCTCTGTAACAGCCCGCTAAAATTTAGTCTTATCTCCTCACCCTTCTCTTTTCTTTTCACGCATAGTAGACGGCAAGGCAATCCGTTTTGGTTTCTTTCCCGACAGCAGTCACAATCTCTCTCGTCTTTACCCTCATCTGGAATCACGCGTATAGATTATCTTTTCCGTAAATCACGTAATTTGTTCTTCACCGACAGCTGTAAAATCATGAACAGTTTTATCCTAAGCGTTGTACCTCGATGGCGTTTTCCCGGATCTTATCCATCGAATTTCAAAGTATTAGATAAGCTTGTTTTTAAAGTAGCACAATTATAATAATTTAATGAGCTCTGAAAATATTATAATTGTGGATATTTATTTAGATTAAATATTTTAATTGTTTTAAGATATTAAGAGGTTTAATTTTTACGTTGAAAATTCTTATTTAAATTTAAGTGTTTTATGCACTTTGATTAATTAATGATACTTTATCATTTTATATAATGATAAAGAAAATATTATTTTATAAACATTAGTTTATAAAATAATATTCTATCTTAATTCTTCTCAGTGTAGTAATTAAGTGTAATATTAATTTAAATGATTTTTTTTATCCTCTTCAATTTATTAACGGTACTTCCTATTTTCCTAACCCAACCTAACCATTTCCGAAGAGTCAATCAAAGCCTGCGGCCAATCGTTTAGGTCACGACAACAAATCAAATCCAACGGGTAAGATTAACTTTGCCCACTTTCCTTTGTTTCCCGTCCAAGCAAAAGAGAAAGGAGAAGTAAGAGATAAGGATAGAATCTATGGAGGCCAAACGAGGCAGCCTTTACACCCTGGAGACCCTTCTGTATTTTTGTCAGGAACCACCACGTGAAGCACATCGAATACCTCCAGAAGGCTCGCACGCAGGGGATTCCAGCCGTCACTTTACTGGACCGCAAACTTCTGCTTGAGTACCTCCAAGGGAAGGTCTCGTCTTCGGATGCCTCCCAACGCAAGCTCTTCATCCACGGCCTCGGCTGGGACACTACCACGGATGGCCTCCGCAGCCTCTTCTCCTCCTACGGCGAGCTGGAGGAGGCCGTTGTCATCCTCGACAAGCAGACCGGTAAGTTTAAGGGCTACGGCTTCGTCACCTTCAAGCACGTAGACGGCGCGTTCCTCACTCTGAAGGAGCCCAGCAAGCGGATCGATGGTCGCGTGACCGTTACCCAGCTCGCCGCCGCAGGGAACTCTGGTAACAACGCAAACGCGAACTCAGCAGACGTGTCGATGCGGAAGATTTACGTTTGAGAGGTTCCGCACGACATGTCTCCGGATAAGCTGTTGTCCCACTTCTCGTCGTACGGGGAGATCGAAGAGGGGCCTTTGGGGTTCGACAGGTTCACTGGGAAGTCGACGGACTTCGCACTCTTCGTGTATAAGACAGCCGAGGGAGCACAGATGGCAGTTGGGTGGTGCAAGGATGTTTTTCATGGTGGTGCTGGTCGTTGATGGTGAATCGGTGAGGATAGACAGCTGCTCTGTATCGGGTTGTCTAAAACAGGGAGCCCTGTTCGTCGTGTACCTCACACTTCACAGAACTCGAAGGCGTAACTCCAAGCTCGCTGGCTCAGAAGAAGAGTGATCTATTATTCTTAAGGGTGTGCTACGTGAACTCGTGAACTGAAAAGCTCGGAGACAAATCCTTATAAAGTCATCTGGTTTTACCTCACTTCTCTCTCTTCTTCTTCTACAGAGCCTTAAAAAAAAATGGCTGGAAATGATTCTCTCTCAGACTTCCTAGCATCTGCTATCGATGCAGCGAAGAGAGCTGGCGAGGTAATTCGTGAGGGGTTCTATCAGACAAAACATGTGGAGCATAAAGGCGAGGTGGTTTTAGTTATCGAAACTGATAAGGCATGTGAAGATATCATATTCAGGCATCTCACCCAGCTTTACCCCACACACAAGTTCATTGGTGAAGAAACTACTGCTGCCTCTGGTACTGTGGATTTGACTGATGAACCAACTCATCGATGAACCAGCTTGAAGATCTCGAACCGTTCACTCGGGCTGCATGTGAAAGAGCTGTCGGTTGTGTACAGGTAGCGTTGGTCTTCAAGCTGCCGAACACTCACTCGTAGATTTGCAGCTCCATGCAAGGCCACTTTCAGGTTGAGGTCCAGCCACGACGTCGTCCCAAAGTTTTTTTTTCCTTGGAAATAGCGAGGCTCCCATCTTAGCTAAAAACCGAGGGCTTGGTTTTGGGCAAACCCTCAACGCCAACGCTATGATCCACTTCCTTCTCTACCAACCGAGGCTTCCACGGAACAAAGCACAGCTGCTCCGTCTAACGACGTGGCGATCGGGCAGAGGTTCGTGAAGGAGGTGTACGAGACTTTGAGGGCTAGCCCGGAGTGGAACGAGATGGCTCTGTTGTTAATTTACGACGAGCATGGGGGGAGGTTCTATGACCACGTGTCTACACCTGTATCTGGTGTGCCTAACTCTAACGGGATAGTTGGGTCTGACCCCTATTACTTCAGTTTCGACCGGTTGGGTGTTCGGGTCCCCACCATTCTGGTGTCACCGTGGGTTGAGAAGGGTACTTTTAAGGATTTCTTTTACATTCTTGATACTCCCAGTGATGATTGTCTAGAGCCATCACCGTTTACAAAGGCAGTTTTTCTTGACTTTGGAGGGAGGTGTCAGTCTTTGTTGAAGAAATTATGCAGCACCTAGATGCCATAGACCCAATCAAATTCGAAGAAGATAAGCTTGCTTTATATAATATATATATATATATATATAGCTTCCAAATTTATTTTAACTTAAATTCTTAGACTTTAGCATCTCCACCTTTTCTGCTCATGTACCTAAGTTTCAACTAATTTAGTTGTAATAATTTGACTTTTGACAAGTAAAACTGTGGCAGTGAATTGGTGAATTCAGTGATGGCTAGAGTGCAAGATGTCATCAGGGACTTTGGTACCGACAATTATTTTATAACTCTATGGTGGAGATTAATATCAATGATGGAAAAATGAAAAGCACGAGATTCAGTAGATTTTGAAACTAGCGTGAAACCTCACGTTGCCCGTGGTGTTGCAAGTGCTCATAATATGGCAATTAAGTTCATAAGTGAAAATCTTAAGGACTTGAGTGTTTCTCTTCCAGCTGTTGGGCAGTTCCTCGTGTTTCGCACTCTATTCTCATAGAACGCGACGATCGAGGTAAGTTAGCCTCTAACTTACTATCAGTTTATTGTGTATGTGTGATGGGTAAGAGAACTATAATTTATGTATGTATGTTCTCGTATATGCCATGTCATGCTATGTCATTACATGTTTATCTGCTATGTATGATTTAATCTCTCATGAATAATTATCTGTTACATAATCTTTTCTGTCATACAATGATGTATGTTATAAGTATGCCATGTTAAGTATGCCATGAAATGTTATGATTAAATCATATTGTGCCATTTACAAGTATACGCCATGTTAGAAAAGTATATGATATTAATTAATATCTCATGCATTAAGAAAGATAAGATATGTTATGTTACGTATAATACGTGGGGCCACAACAACTGTGGAGTACGTATTATATTTTATGATACGTATAATACGTGGGGCCACAACAACTGTGGAGTACGTATTATATTTTATGTTACTTATAATGCGTGGGGCCACAACAACTGTGGAGTACGTATTATATTTTATGTTACTTATAATGCGTGGGGCCACAACAACTGTGGAGTACGTATTATATTTTATGTTACTTATAATGCGTGGGGCCACAACAACTGTGGAGTACGTATTATATTTATGTTACTTATAATGCGTGGGGCCACAACAACTGTGGAGTACGTATTATATTTTATGTTACTTATAATGCGTGGGGCCACAACAACTGTGGAGTACGTATTATATTTTATGTTACTTATAATGCGTGGGGCCACAACAACTGTGGAGTACGTATTATATTTTATGTTACTTATAATGCGTGGGGCCACAACAACTGTGGAGTACGTATTATATTTTATGTTACTTATAATGCGTGGGGCCACAACAACTGTGGAGTACGTATTATATTTTATGTTACTTATAATGCGTGGGGCCACAACAACTGTGGAGTACGTATTATATTTATGTTACTTATAATGCGTGGGGCCACAACAACTGTGGAGTACGTATTATATTTTATGTTACATGAAGTATGGGGCCACAACAACTGTGGAGCATACACTACATGAGACACAGCAATTGTGACATGTAGAATACGTGGGGCCACAACAACTGTGGAGTACGTATTATATTTTATGTTATGTGTATTCATGGGGCCACAACAACTGTGGAGCATGAAGTATGGGGCCACAACAACTGTGGAGCATACACTACATGAGACACAGCAATTGTGACATGTAGAATACGTGGGGCCACAACAACTGTGGAGTACGTATTATGTTTTATGTTACTTGAATACGTGGGGCCACAACAACTGTGGAGTACGTATTAACGCATGTTATTAATCAAGACAATTAAATAAGATTCCAAGTTTATGTTAAGTCAAGTTTCAGATCAAGTTCATGTTATATTATGCTCACGTACATGTTATGTTCATGTTCATGTTATGTTCCAAGTTCATGTTCACATCATGTTATGTTCACGCTTATGATATATTCAAGCTCACGTTCATGTTATGTTATGTTCATGTCCATGTTATGTTTCACGTCATGTTATGTTGTTTGTTCATGTTATGTTTTAAGCTTAAGTTTATGCCATGTTAAGTCAAGTTCAGTTTACGTTTAAGTTCTGGTTAAGTCATGCTATATGTCAAGTTATCTATGCTTATGTATGACTATAATTATGCATTTATGCTTTTACTGCCATGCATGCATTTTTAACCTGTGTATAAGTTTTATGTTAACTTACTGAGATTTGTAATCAAATCTCACTGTGGTAGTCCCAACTACCATTCCCCCCGAATGGTAGATCTTTGTTACAGGACCCAAAGGAGAATTGGAATCTGACCAACTGAATACGGTCGACTAGGCCACGGTGCGATGTTGATGATGGTATAGTATTTAACTTAGGTTAATACTTGTACTTTTGGAGTTGTATCTCAAGTATTCTTTTGATCACAACCATTTTGGACTAGTGTGGTGATCACGGCTTTTTAGTATGTTTATGTATGAAATATGTTTCAAGTATTTGGGATATTTTTAGTTTGGTGCATAGTATTGCTAAAGAAAAAAATTATCCGCTGCGAATATTGCATAATGCTAGATGCATGTTAGGAACATTGCATCTTATATGTCATGAACGGGGGCAGGTAACCTTGTGTTGCATGTCTCGACGCTTCAAATGTCCGTTCAATCCCAAGCGGAATTTGGGGGCGTCACACTCTCTTTATATTTCATTGTAAGTCCGTATAATTCTCTCTCTCCCCCTCTCTCTTCCTCTGCAATCAAGGCTACCCCATCGTGCAAATCTAAGCATGCCACAGCCTCCTCAACGCTTTCCCTATTTTAGCGTACCATCTCCTCTCCTTTCAATCTGGGTGGTACTTCTCTCCCTCAATTCGTGTCTATCTCTCTCAGATTTTGGGTTTCTAATTTAGCTATGTATTTTGCTCATTTGCAAGTGATAGGTAAAATTGCCATGCATTATCTACTTTAATAACTTTTATTTGCTGAAGGATTTGTTTTGATCAGTTTTTAGATGCTAGCTTATAAGTAATTTTGAGTTTTTAGGGGTTTGGCGAATGTCGTACAGGAGTTTGGCAAATGTCGTATAGGGGTTTGGCGAATGTTGTACAGCGTTTGGAGAATGGGCGTAAATTCATGTATGTGGGATGTTGTATGATTTTGGTGGTAGATGGGGTTGATCGCAACAATATATGGATTGATCTTTATCATGTTGGATGCCTTTAAGATTAACTAATGTTAGCTGCCCAACATATTAACAGCTACTGGAACTTGTGTGTTTGTGTGTAAAGCAGAGAAATTGTAATACTCAGTAGAAATATGATTGGGAAATAGTCACAAGATACATAAAGTTCTAGATCTAGCAGTAATTGAATCATACTATATAGCTGAAGTTTATGCTTACATCCTTCTAACAAAGGTAGTGTTGTGCTTGGTTTGGTCTATTGCATTACCTTTCTCCCTTAATAAATAAAATAAAAGAAATTTGTGGCTAGTTTCATGAAGGATCAACGAATTTCATCTTGCATCTATAACCAATATGCATGATTTACAACAAGTTCCATTTGTTTGTCTTTGTTATGATTTGTTTGTATCCCTCTCTCTTGGTTTTCTCCTAAAACAGTGTATTATGTCTGCAACCGCAACATCCCTTGTAATTTTCTAACAAACCTTTTGCATTTGATGACAAAAACAAGACCCAGTAATTTATGCTTGGTTCCTCTTCTGCTTTGTAGCCATCGTACCCACTTGGAGAAGCTACCATAATCAGTAGAACAACAACCATACTTGTTAAAGGATAGAAAACATGTATTTAATTTCCAGAAACCAAGTTACTAGTTTCATAGAGAACCCAAAAAATGCAAATAAGTACAAGAAGTTTGCAAAATAGGTTATATAACCAGTTTTCTGAAGGTAAATAGATTGAAGAAAAAACGCAATTTCGAGAGAGAATCTAGCTTTAGACAAACTAGATTTCAGATTAAGTGCATTAATTACTTTAATGGCTTACTTATCAAGGGATGTTAAATTATAGACTTGCTTGCTAGCTTGATTTGTCCTTTGCTTAATTTCCGTGAATATAAGAATAATTTTTTGGAACCGATTTTTTATTAAAGTAGAAAAAAACTATTAATGAAATAAAACATTGTGTTTGTAACTTTTATCTTGTTGTTGACATTTTATTTTCTAAAATCTTCTAGATCTAAAAAAGATCCAGATATATATATATTACTATATATAAACACATGAATAACATTCCGATTCAGAATGGTACTGATCTTTGTACATCTAAGAAATCATAATGCTTAATTAATTAATGCCATATTAACAAATTGTTTTATGTATATATATATGTATTTTTTTTTTTAATCAGAATGTTATACTTCATTAAAACTCAGGAAAGAGATACATATGACAAGTTGTCCGAACTAACAACCAGATCAACTACATCCTCTGGTATCAATAATGCTGCTTTGGCAAGATCATGAGCATAACCATTGCCTATTCTATTATCATGTGAAACTCACCAGCTAGCCACTAGGCTAAAATCTACTCTTCCTCTTCCTTCACTCATCCCCTCAACAACGAGTTCCTAGCTAGTCAACAAACCTCCCCTCCATCTCCCCTACCCGTCACTACCCATTCCCTCCCTTCGAGGTCATCTCTCCTCCATTCTCTCTCCTACTTTTCCTCCCTTGTTGCCATCTCCTTTCTCTATTTAGCTTAGGTTTCTTCCTCCATTTTTTTTAATCTTTCTTAAAACCCACCATTTCTTTCAATTTCATAAAAACATTCCCATTTTCTCTTCTACTCTTCTGCCCGGCTCTAACCTTCTCTCTGTGTCTCTACTCTATGGTTCAGTACCAATAATTTCTTCTTCACTAACTACGGTTAGGGTCAAGAGGTTTATACGTTTACAAATATTTCTTGTTCTCCCTTTCGTTCACCACCTTCTTTTTTAATCTTCACCTAAGGGTTTTTATTTTTTTCCAAGTTACTGAGTTGGGCCTTTGTTAACTGGATCTAGGAGCTTCTCTGTTGTTTCTTTTTTTATTCTATATTAATTTTTTCAGTGGTGGATCAAAATTGAGCTGAATATCTTGAGGGTTTTCAATTTGTCTTTTTTAATATTTTCTATTGCCAGTTTCTTTTACTATATGCTTGAACAAGGCTTGAATTAGTGGAACTCTTTGTTAATTTGGTGAAATCCAGTATTTGAAGTGAGCTCCTGAGGTTTTGAGAAACTTTTTTAAATTGTTCTGCTTCAAGGGGAAGGGTATATAGTGTGGGGTAGGGGAGATGGATGGGAGGGGAAGGGTAGTACGAGGCAGGGGAGATGGGGGGAGGGAATGACTACATGCGAAATGGTTGTCGAGGATTTATGCTTAAGCTAGTTTCAGGCTTGAACATCATGTCCAAAAAATTTTGAGACCTTGTAGAATGCCAGGTGGTAGATCCACGTCAAGCAGGAATACTAAACGAGAGCACCAAGCGGGTTCTATAGTACCACTCCATATATATATATAGTCGATGCTGAAATTTGATCATATATATAAAACCCGAGGAAGCTGTTGTTATGTATTAAATTATACTTGCTTCCCATGCACACATGCACGAAGATCACCTTCAAGTTTTACTCCAGATCATTCAGGAATATTATTATTAGTGTATCCTTGAGAGGACCACTTTTGGTAGTCGAGTTTTTTGACAAATAACCAACCCAACACCCTTTTCCACAGATGCAGTTTAGGTTGTTTCTTTCCATCTCCATTGTAGAATAAAGTTTTCAATGATAATGTTGGAATATAACATAGGAAAAAAACTTACAATCTTTATAAGATACTTAACTCTTCCTCATTCTTGCTTTCATGCAAGAATGATTGATAGTTCCTCAAGACAACAAAATATTAATGTCATAAAACTTCCTCAAATACCAACTTTTACATGATATTTGCTTACACTAGTCCGACAACTATCCAACTCCGTTGTTTTCATCTTGCAGTGATTTTGACATGAATAAAAGCTGGATGCATATAACCGACCGATTTAGGTCCACAAAATATCGAGAAGGGGTACATCAATTCATTACACTGGTCCAAGCTCATGCAACAACAAACAATATCAGGTGTCCTTGTCGTAACTATCATAATAACTTTTGCCACACTATAGATTTGGTGCAAAGACACCTATTCACTATAAGAATTGATGAAAAGTAAACCGAATGGATTTTTCATGGCGAGGAAGAGACTTGGGATGCTAATGAGTTTGACAATGAACAGATGAAGTCAATGAAGTGCAAAATGATGACTACATTGATGACATGGATGAAATGTTAGATGACATCCGGCTTGTATCATTTACAAATGTGGAGCTAGGTGAACAATGTACTAGTGAAGGACCCACTTATGTGGACCCTAAAGCAAAAAATTTTAATCAATTATTGGAAGATGCCAAACGTCCACTCTATTCAGGATGTGCTAAGTTCTCAAAGTTATCATTCATTGTGAAGTTGTTGTATATAAAGAAGATTGGGGGGTGGAGTGTTAAATCATTTGACACGCTACTAAAGTTGTTGAAAGTTTCATTTTTGGATGCAGTTTTGCCTTAATCATACCACAAGTCACGACAGATGGAGCGGGCCCTTGATTTTGGTTATATAAAGATTGATGTATATCCAAATGATTGTATACTATACTAGAAGGAAAATTCTAACATGCATGATTGTCCCAAATGTAGTATGTCAGTATGGGTAACCTACATAACTAAACATAAAAAAATCTCTCATAAAGTACTTTGATATTTTCCATTAAAACCAAGATTGAAAAGGTTGTTTACGTCAAAAGATACAGCTGTAGCCATGCAATGGCACAAAGAAGAAGGGCGTTGACGATTTGAATGTGATAAGGCATCTACGTGACTCAGTCGGGTGGAAGGAATTTGATCAAGAGCATATATCATTTTCTCTTGATCCTCGTAACGTGCGCGTTGGTCTAGCAAGTGATGGATTCAACCCTTTCAATAATATGAGTAAAACTTATAGTATATGGCCAGTAATACTTGTCCCTTACAACCTGCCGCCATGGTTGTGCATGAAAGACCAATTCTTCATGCTTTCTCTTTTAATTCTTGAACCAAAGGTGCCAGGCAATGAGATCGGTGTGTATTTGCAACCTCTTATTGATGAATTGATTGACTTGTGGGAAAATGGTGTTGAGATGTATGATGCATCGAGAAAATAATCTTTTCAATTACATGTAGCGTTATTATGGACGATTAATGATTTCTCTGCATATGGAAATCTTTCTGGGTGGAGCACGAAAAGAAAATTGGCATGTCTAACTTGTAATGGTGACACTGAATCTTTGTCGTAGAAATATAGTTGAAAACATTGTTACATGAGCTATTGTCGTTTCCTATCTCAAGAACATACTTGGAGGAAGAAAAAGGCTAATTTCAATAGCAATACTGATCAATGCATCCCACCTTGTGAATTATCTGGCCATGATCTACTGAATCAACTAAGTAATGTTGGATATGTATTATTTGGAAAATGTGGAAGGAAGAGAAAGCGACGACCCGATGAATTGAATTGGTAAAAAACAAGTATCTTTTTCCGGTTACCTTATTGGTCAACATTGAAAATTCGACATAATCTTGATGTAATGCATATTGAGAAAAGCATTTGTGACAACGTGTTAGGAACATTGATGGAAATTCTAGGCAAAACAAAAGATTCAGTTAATGCACGTAAGGACTTGTCCATTCTTGGTATAAAACAGGAATTACATTTACAAGAACATGGACAAAAACTTGTTATGCCACCTGCGTGTTACACATTACATGGAGATGAGAGTAGAAGCTTTTGCGAGTGGCTAAAAACTGTGAAATTCTCATATGGATTTGCTGCAAATATTGCTAGATGTGTAACGTTAAATGGTTGTAAAATATCAGGAATGAAGAGTCATGACCGTCATATTTTCTGATAAAGACTACTTCCTGTATCTATTGTCGGGTACCTGTAACCTGACATCCGATTGGTTTTGACTGAACTAAGCACATTTTTTAAACAATTGTGCACACGCACATTGGCTGTAGATGTCTTGAAGTGGCTTGAGATTGATATTTCAATCATCCTTTGCAAACTTGAGATGATACCTCCCACATGCATTCTTTGATGTAATGGTGTACCTAGCTATTCATCTACCACGTGAGGCATTGTATGCAGGGCCTGTACATTATATGTGGATATATCCATTTGAAAGGTATCTAGAAAAATTTAAGCGTTATGTCCGAAACAAGGCCTGTGCTGAAGGCTCAATTGCTGAGGCTTACATTCACATCGAGTGCTTAACTTTTTGTTTGATATATCTCCCTAATATTGAAACTAGATATCATAGAGAAGAACGCAATGTAGATGTTTGTGAATAATATCACCAATCAGAATTTTCAATATTCACACAAAAGGTTCGGCCACTGGGTGCTTCAAGTCCAACTCGAGCAGATAATAAAACATTTGCCAAACAATGTTGCTATGTCATCAACAATTGTCTTGAAATTACCCACTACCTTGAGTAAGTATCGTCTTTCAGCTTGCTTAATTGTTGCCTTTTACAAAATTTGCCTATTTTGCACGCATAAGTATTAAGTGACAATATTTTTTTGCAATGCATTAATGCAGGGGGATTCTCCCTGCCATGCCAAGGGTATCATTCGGATTGATAAAATTGGCCTCCCTAACATTAGAGTTTAGGTCTCTCTGGTCTCTTGTTTTGGTCTTGTTTTGTTTGTTGCTTTGAATTTAAGTGGGGTTCGCTAGTTTGTAACCACGGTTTTCATCTGCCATAAGTGAGAGTTTATGAATAAAAGTGGGAAAGGGCCACTCATGGATAGGTGGCTCCTACTCTTCTTAAAAAAAAAAAAGAGCATTATAACATATTGAAAGACAAATGTGTAATTAACATTGATGATGTGTACAAAAAACAATTTTCGTTATGGTTTAAGGAGCACGTGAGTGCCTTGTTGGTACATATGGTGGGCCAAATGTAGGTCCTTTTTACTTTTGAATCATTTTATACAACTAATACTTTGTTAATTTTAATCAAATTAGGCAATTGCATAATTCAAGCTCTGATGAGGTGTTTAATGATCTTTACGCACTAGCATGTGGACCTGACTCATGAGTTGCATCATATACTGGTTGCATTATGAATGGAACCAGGTTCCACACAAAGCAACATGAAGGACATTGTCTTACACAAAACAACAGTGTGGTTGTTCCTGGGGATCATCAAGTTAGGCCTATTGACTTCTATGAAGTAGTAATGGACATCATCGAACTCAACTATCTAGGATGACGTCATGTATATTTGTTCAAATGTGATTGGTTTTATGTATGTGATATGAGAAGAGGAGTTCATGTTGGCAGTCACTTTATAAGTCTTGACTCAACTAGCAAATGTTACAAGGATGACACTTTTGTACTTGCATGCTAAGCATCCCAAGTCTTTTATATGAAAGATACGAGTTTAGGAAGAAATTGGCTAGTAGTACAAAAAGTCACCATTAAGAATGTTTATGACATCTCCGGCACAACAGCCAGGGATGAGGATGTTGATGACTTGCCTGAGGATGAATTATACCAGGATGAAGAATATTCTCCACCAGCCCATTTTGTACATCAAGATGATACATGCGTAGATATGCTTTTGCATCGATTAGATATAGACCCCATTGTACTTGATGAGGCAGTGATGTTAGACCACCTCGATCCAAGAGTTGAGGAGGATGAGTTTCTTAGTAATGAGTCATCCTCAGATAAGAGTGACTCGTATTGTGACAATACATCAGAGTCAAGCGGAGATGATGGAGATGGTGATAATAAAACTGACTCTAATGATTAAGTAAGCATTCTTTGTTTATATCTATATTTAGATAATGTCTTTAAGGTTAAATCTGTTTACTTTCCCCTATAGATAGCATTCATATTTGCTAACATATATATATATGTGTGTGTGTGTGTGTGTGTGTGTGTGTGTACCATGCATAAGAATGAAAATGTGATGGTGAAAAATGTATGTCCAAAAATATTTAAATTGATGTCGTACTTTTCATTTGGCAGGTTCTCCAGCTTGGTTGGTAGTGTAGTGATGAAATCGTTGTGCTATCAATAGTCTAGATAACTGGTGCCTGTAGTGAGTAAAGGTTTTCAATTCTTACATGTGTCATTTTTAAAGGTTTTTGTTGGAATGGTGAATCCATATAGGCTTTAACATAAGATTGTATTTGAGAAATAGATTTATTAAGATACTACACGTGTAACTATTTTTTATGAAATGTGTATACTAGCATGTGTTCAAAATTTGTGAAAATAAAATAGAAGCCATTTTATATCAATGGGTTGGATTTGTTCATTAAGCATGTACATGTATAGTACTATAAATCATGCATGTTGTGGGGATGAAGGAAGAATAGTATAAGCCATGTTGGAATTGCAGGGAAACAAACCATTTTTAATTCTAATAGTATAAGCCATTTAACTCAACAATGTCATCTGATAGGCACAAATATTTCTATCCACATAGTTTTCTTTCTTTGCTGTGTGTTTGGCCTTGTTCCTCTGGAATGTTAAATGGTTGTAAATTAATGCCAATATTATATTATGTGTTGTTGCTTTTTATTTCATTGCACCTACTCTTAATTTATTCACACTTTTCCATTATTATTTTTCCACTGTGCATCGAATTCTTTAATCTATATTGGAGAAATTGGTGGGGAAAGTACAATGACAGAGCATAGTGCAACCATTTTTAATTTTTTGTGACAACTTGCAGATTCTTGAATATGAGATTTCAGTTGTAACCTTTAACTCCTTTGACTTTGAATATTTGTAAATTACTGAGTCTGGAACTTTGTCATTAATTCAAAAATATGAAGATGGATCCTGTAATACCAACATTTTCATAAACTATATATATGTACTGTGTCGTGATCTTAATATGACATACTCATGTTTATTTTGATCAAATCAATAGGTGATGGTTTGTAAGTAATAGATGCTATAATCGAATCACTTACAGGCTTGATTTTGGGCAAAATTAATGTGCTAAATTACTCAAATCAAGTCACTACAGGGACATAACAAGGCAAAAATGAATATAGATAATTTACAGCTCCGTACAGGGACAATCTATTGTAGAAGTTGCCAGAATTCAGCCATCTTGTATAGCAAATTGAATAATATTTGTGGGTTTATTATTGAAAATCTTATGGCTGATCCGTATTGAAAACGTTTATACTAAGTGCATGACTAAACGACATATTATCTAAATAATAGGTGTTTGGTTCACACGACCGATTATGGTGAAAGAAGTTATAATAATGAAGTTTGATGCGTCGACCCTTTGTTAATATTGCTCAATTTGGTAAGAAGAACAAATTGAGCAATATCCCCATGCTTCGAATATTACTATGATATTTCCTATGGTTGTATTAGGTATATTTACTTTATTTGTTGGAGGCATAAGAATTCCTTTCAATCAACAACAAATGGATTTGTATTTATGTGTAAAATTGTTAACTCCAGCTATGTAATATCCAAATTCAAATAATAAAGTAATTAAGGAGTATGGCTCAATTTATAATAGATGCACACAATGTATGTGGTCATTTACTTGAGTCATAGTATGCTCAATAGAGACATACTTTACATATTGAATTGGTTAGTTCTATAAATAATTAGGTCTTTGTTGACTTGAAATATTCTTCTAAAGGAAAAGCTGTGTGATCAGTTGAAATTGATATGCATCGAAAGCCAAGTGATATTTAAATTAGTGTTTTGTTTTAAAACTGATCTTAATATATGTCCAAATGTAATTATATATATATATATATATATATATATATATATATATATATATAAGATCAATTAATTAATGCAATATTTCAACTCTATCCAGTAATTGGTTAAAGAATATTAATTAAATAAAGAAATATATACGTGTTAAGTGCAATTGCATAATTTGCTTGGTATTGTAAGCGGCAAAAAGGCATAATTTTTCTAATAGCCACAACAATATCGTAGATAGATAAAATGTTTTACTTCATCATCAGGATTTATTTCACACATTTTTTAATGAACAAATGTTCAAATTTGTTCTATCCAACATTATTTATGTCTTGATCAAGTGAATTTCCAACGTAATAAATGACTTCTTTGTTGAACACTCTAATTTCTACACACACACACACACATATATATATATATTCTATTTACAAGCCATTTGGATCAAACACCTACATGATTCTTACAATATCATTTTGGCTCGGAAGAGTAATTTTAAAATTTAAATTTTAGAAATCAAATTTTAATTGTATAGATATATAATCTGATTCACTATGTATATAATTATTTGATGATCAGCAATGATCTGTGTAATTTGATCCAATTTCTAGAAGGCGCAGTAGTATTACGTACACTTGAACAGAGATCAGCACCTTAATTTTGTCCCTATTAACCGAACCACCTCCCAGCTTTCAATAAGAATGAGACTTGTAATGGACAATAAGAATAAGTCAATTTATTGTATTGTATGCGACTTGTACAATAATAAGAATAAAATAGGAAGTTGCTGGGATCATGTACTGGGTCACACAGGCTGTACAATAAGACTTGGGGCCAAAACTAAGTGGCAGGAGTATGAAATATCATCAGCGGCAAAATGTGGGGGGAAAGTAGCATGTTGCCTTTTTCGGTCTTAGAGCATCCATATTGGTTTCTTTAAATTATTTTTTATCTTTAAATTTAACTCATTTTATCAAAAGTTAGTCCACATTGAATTAGCCAATCCCTTTTCATTCCAAATATAAGCTACAATAATTTCATCTTCTTTTTCAAATATAAAAAGTCATGTAGAAAGTCTATATAAATTATTTATTAATTTCATCTTTTTCTCTTATGTTATTTTGATATTATTATATTATGGATGTGACATTTTTATGGATTGTATATATGGAATTTTTATTTACATATGAGATTTTATCATCTATGTATATATGAGATTATTATATTATATTGTGGGATTTTTTTAGATTGTACATATGGAATTTTTATTTACATATGAGATTTTATCATCTATGTACATATGAGATTATTATATTATAAATTGTTGGATTATGAAAATAAAAATGAATATGATTGTTGTGTTATAAACCAAATTGTATTGTATGACCACCTTTAGCTAGCCGTCAAATACGACGGCCCATAGCCTCCTTTGTACTCCTATATATATAGGTATCCTTTAAGGATTTCATAATGAATTCATAAGTTTCATAACACGTTATCAGCACAATTTTCGAACCAACTGAGCTAATAGAAGCACTCTAGTTTTCCTGAACAAAGAGTCTCTATTCTCTCTCTCATAAACAAGAACTTGAGAACACAAAGCTCTCTCTTTGATTTCCTCGAGAGATTTTTCCGATCTCCTCTTCTCAGATCCTTGCTCGTGTCCTCCCTTCCCAGAACTCTGCTGACCTAGAGAACCTCCAGCGCATCCTCTATATGCTCACCAGCTACGGCATCTTTTCAACGCTCTATTGCTGCTAAATTTTTTTCTTATGATCGCCGTTTTCACGGTTCTAGTCACAGCTGATGATCAAGGTGGTCAAAACTGCATGCCGTACTATCCAGACTCCCCACCACAGCCATATCTGCCACCTCCTCCACCATCACCAAGGCCACCGTCTCACAAGAAGCCGCCAAGTAATCAACTCTGCCCTCCGCCTCCCTCATCGTTCATATGCATAACTGGTCCGCCGAGGGAGTTGTATCCTATTGACGAAAACTTCAACGGCGCCGTCGGGAATTTGGTACTCGCAAGGATGTTGCCTGTTTTCATTAGCTGTGGATTGGTGGGTCTTCTGGTTTTAATATGATGACTTTATTCCGGAAATTTGACGTGGCAAGCCCTCTATGGTGAAGAAGAACTAGCGGGTGAAGGCGACGAGGGTTCGAGATCCGAGATCGGCACCCACTCGAACTTTGGTGGGGCATTATCGGTGGCTGCTCCTGAGCCACCGTAGAACTACTCGAAGAAGATGAAGTCGGAGGACGTGGGATCGTCGACAGAAAGCTATCAGACCGGGGAGATCTCGTTGGACAATAGCAGAGAAGGAAGTTTACGCACTAATCCACGACTCCCTCCAGATATCTGCCTCTCATTGATTTTGCTTTCTCATTATTAATCTGTTTACGATCTCGTAATTTGCTATGATTCTTACAGCCTTTTAATTACGGTATCCTCATTGGTCGGTTTGATACGGATTCATGGGGTTTATATATGTTCTAACGGCCCGTATCTCCAACAATGGCTTTAAAAGTTCTGTCGGCGCTCAACACTGCGAGAACTCAGTTGTACCATTTCAAGGCGATCATCATAGCTGGCATGGGCCTCTTCACCAACTCCTACGATCTCTTCTGCATCCCATCGATCATGATCCTCATCGGACGGGTGTACTACGAGAAGGAGAGCTTGTCCGACGAAGAGAAGTATAGGGTCCCACCAGCCGTGGTCTCGACCATGGTGGCCATCGCTCTCCTGGGAACAGCAATCGGGCAACTGGTCTTCGGTAGGCTCAGCGACCTAGTCAGGAGGCGCCGCGTGTACGGGCTCGCATTGACGATCATGGTGCTCAGCTCCATCGGATGAGGGTTCTCCTTTTGCATGAGAAAGAGCTCATGTGTGCTGGGCTTTGGGATTTTGACCGCTTCGACGGTCATGATGGTGGTGTGTACCATATTTGACCGTGCATCCCATATATCGCCGAAAGATCGGACGCCACAAGACGCCGATATTACATGGAGGATAATACTGATGCTGGGTGTGGTTCCCGCTGCTCTTACTTTTTACTGGCGTATGTCCATGCCTGAAACTGCTAACACGAGGTTCTGTTGATTCTGAAGTTAATGGTCTTCTCATTCAAGTAAGTTTTTCAATATATTATTTGCAATCCCCAATGTGAGTGTTAAAGATTATATTCATTATTATTACTTGATTAAATTCTATGTTTATTCACATAGTTTATATACAAGTTCTACTTTTTTTTTTATACTTGTTATAAATTATTGATGATAAGATTCATCTTGGAATAGAAATTGAGCATCCCTAAAGGATCGCTCTAAACCAATAATTTTATTGAGTATCTCATAATAAAAGATCTATTGATTCTATGAGATAATTTAAATGAGTGTTATGTGTGTCAAAAGCTCATTATGATTAATGCACCTGAAGTTGCATAATTGAAATTGTGTAGAGAAAAGCCACTAAAGAATATATGTTTAAAATGAACGTCTCGAATGTGCTCCTAAAGTAGCAATATCGAGTGCAAAAGTTCACAATATATTCTAAATTTATATCTGGTCTTCTAGTGGCTAAGTAAAATAATGAGATTTTGCTAAGAAATCATTAGTCACGTCATACTAGTTCCACATCATTCCCTGAAGTGAATGGTATTAGATTTATATCATTCTCATAATAGAATGATGCATTGTTTTCAAAGAAACCAAGAGATTGGATGTGATGATGAATAACTTTATAGTACTTCTATGATTTCGGGCCAGAAGTTCATATTGGAAAAACTATTAGCTTTCTTTTTGAGATGATATTATATAACTATTGAATCAAATATTATGATGCATCAAAAGTGATATGATTCAAAATATTTGTATGCTTTTCATGATTACCTTAATCATCCGAAATCAATTACGATAAGTTGAATAATTTTCATATGGATGTCCATAAAAGAAACAGAAGATTCTTTTACTACAAAGTCTTCCCACCATAAGCGGAAAGAAAAATTTGCTAGAAGCAAATAAAATGAAATAATTCGACGTTATCATTATTATCATAGGTGAACTGGAAGTTCATATGATAATTAATTTATGGATGCAATAAGATAAAATGTCTCATATTCTAGCTGCTAAAATCTCAGTGAGGATTGAAGTCCCCGTAGGGCAATTAATAAATTTAGCAGTCTAATGAACATAAGACATATCTAAAAGCGTGTGAGACCTATTGATACAAATGATAAAGCATCTCGAAAGAGAAAAGCACAAAGAAAAGAAATTGGTGCTCCTGAAGAGGCCGTACCCACAAAACAAGCAATAAGATCCATTCAAACTTTTTATACAAAATTCTCTCATAATAAAAATTCTTGAAGAGTATAATACTCCTGAAGAGCTGAAGAGATTTTTCATGAAATGTCTTCCCTTGAAAAAGGACAAGTACCTGAAAATAATGAGATCTAGATACATTTCATGAGTACTGGAGAAATTTTGGATAGAAATAAAACCGTTGTCGACAACATATTTTCATATAAGATGGCACTTGACATTACCAGAAGTAATAAAGAAAGTGAGCCAAGAACCGTCGAAGAATATCGACGTAAAATTATTGGCCAAAAATAGAAACAAACAATTCCTGCAGAATTGATATCACTAGTAAAGTGTGATGCATATGGACTTGTAGTCCAAATACCTAAGAGGTGATGCTTGTTGAATATCAATAGGTATTTGTATAAAGGAAATGAAAATGTAATATATAAATCACGAGTATATTTCCCGTAGAAATAATATTGATATGCTTTTGAAGTTGATGAGATTATATTGAGATTTGTATTAGATTGATAGTTACCGAGAGTTTGGGTATGCATGATTAACTGCATATTTATATGGATCACTAGCTATGAAATGCATGAAACATATAGTCCTGAAGTACTTATTCTATCAAGTCTCAAAAATCCTTATATGATCTAATACAATCTAAACGCATGTGGAGCAAGCTAATTTCCATATATTTTCAGTATTTATATTATCTTTTATTACAGTTTATATAGATAATTTAAATGTCATTGAGCCTCTAGAAGAGCTCATGAAAACTGTAGAAATCAGGGATTTATTATGAGGAAACATACTCTCCTGTTATGGATGCAATCACATTCAGATTTTTGATTAGTTTGATAGTTACAAAAAGATTGGATATGCAGTTAATGGATGTGGTTACTGCATATTTATATGGATCATTGGATAATGAGATATATATATGAAAATCCCTGAATGATATAAAATGCCTAAAGTTTCTAATCTGAGTACATCTAGAAATATATATGAAAATCCTTGAAGGATATAAAATGCTTGAAACTTCTAATCTGAGTACATCTAGAAATATGTATTCTATTAAATTTCAAAGATTTTTATATGGGTTAAAATAATCCGGACGCATGTGGTTTAAACGCCTTAGCAAATATTTATTGAAAGAAGGATTTGAAAATAATCCAATATACCCATGTGTTTTTATTAAGAAATCAGATTCCAGATTTGTTATTATTGAGGTTTATGTTGATAATCTAAATCTTGTTGGAACTCCTGAAGAGATCAGAAGAACTGCACATATTTGAAATATAAATCAGAAACTTTTTCGGTTTCAAGGGGGAGATAAATGAAATTATTAGTTCTGAAATACCATATCTTAAATGCAATTAGTATTTCAGATTCATATTACGGTTTTGTAATAAATGCGCATTATTAAATGAGAAATAAATTGGAGCACACAGAACATCTATCAGAAGATAGAAACACAATATGAATATTTGTGAGATATTATTTTATTATCTCGAAACAAAATTACAGAAATTTGAGGCTCTTCGCCTCATTATTTAAACGATCTTGCTCTTCTAAAATTTGCATGGCATCTCTGTCTAAAGGAGTAGGCAATTGAAAAGAAAACTTAAGCAAGGATTTTAATTTCCTATTCTCTTGCTTTATTGTTTCTATCTTCATGTTAGATTCCAGAAGAAGTCGCTGAAGGATAGAAATTTTCTCATTGAGTTTGTCAACATCATAAGGTTTGGATTGTAGTCGCTGAGAAAATGCGACAATAGTTGATGAGTAATGGGTACCGAGACTCACAAGCTCGTAGATAGCTTCAACATCTGACTTATTAGTCAGATCATTATTGTATTGCACTATAGTACCTACAGTAAAAGCAGAAACAACTGGTGAATAATGTGTAGAATACCTCATATATTGGTTACAAGAATATTGCTGGGCCATTGCAGAGTAAGAATGCAGAGAAAGATTGCAGAGTAAGAATGCAGACTAATTACAGAAAAGTAAAGAAGATGGGATGCGAATGAAGATGAGCTGAATATTTCTTTTATAGAGAAAATAATGAAAGGAAAGACAAAGTATCTCTATTGCTTCACAGCGTCCCTCGTGAAGTATCTCTCTACAAGAGACAAGAGATATAGCATCATAGCCTTGCGGCGCCTGACAGCTACAGAAGAGCTGTAAAATTCTACAGTGCTTGTCCAGTCTAAAAACGTGGCCACCGTTTTTGTTGAATATGGAGGTTGGCGACTTAATATTGATGACTTCTCTACTAACTATGTTATTTACAAGAATTTCAGAAGAGCACAACTCCTGAAGAGTAATGAATTTAATGTTAAAACGAGCTTGAAGAACTTTTACATGGACAAAGTTCATCCCTTGAGTACTCCAATAGTTGTTCAATCATTTGATGTGCTGAAAGACCCATTTCGTCCTTGTGAAAACGATGAAGAAATTTTTGGTCCTGAAGTACCATATCTCAGTGCAATTAGAGCACTGATGTATCTTGGAAATTGCACTCGATCTGATATTGCATTTTCACATAGAGATCATTGCAATTTATGAGAAGAAATGTGAAATTAAAGATTGTGCAGAACATTGGAATACGGAAACTTGAAGCCCATTTATCATGCACTTTTCAGGGGGAGTAAAAGTCTTGAAGACTTGTGCTGATTGTACTCTTTTTCCTTCGCTAAGGTTTTATCTCACTCGGTTTTCCTTTGTAAGGTTTTAATGAGGCAATCTTAAAACATTTGGCGATATACATGAATATTGTACTATTTTTCCTTCGTCATTGGTTTTTTCCCACTAGGTTTTTCCTTGACAAGGTTTTAATGAGACATATTCTTTATATGTGGTCATCCAAATGGGGAGTGTTATAAACCAAATTGTATTGTATGACCACCTTTAGCTAGCCGTCAAATACGACGGCCCATAGTCTCCTTTGTACTCCTATATATATGAGTATCCTTTAAGGATTTTATAATGAAATTCATAAGTTTCATAACATGTTGGAAGTTATTGAAGATTAGGAAAATAAAATAAAAAAGTAATTAAAAAATGTAAATTTATTAAATAAATATAAATAATAAAAAATAATAATATTTTATTATTATAGAGAATGTGATGACTAATCCAATGTAGATTTTAGTGGTTAGCTAAAAGTTAAAAAGTTACAAATTCTTCAAATTTTGAATATTAAAATAGCCAATTCAATGCCAATACTCTTAAAGCACATAGAGTAGACTACTTTCCAATTTCTAGTTTCCACATATTACTCAGCTAACCTCGAAATTTTTCCGAAAAGTCACTTTCTCAGTCGGTGGAGTACTAATACTCAGCTTTTGGGCACTAAGAGATCCATATAAGTTGATACAAACATGCTCTAGTCGCATTGTACTTTCTCTGTGGTGCATCATCGTGTTTAGTAATCTGAAATCAGATTACATACTTGAATCCATGCTCTGATTTTAACTGCCAACTTGAGCTCTTTTAACTGCCCCATATTTATTACCTTGTTGATGAAATGTGATTTTTCACCTCCTTGTTAAATCTACATCGGCAAATGAAAGTAAATAAAAAAGAAGTATGTTCAATATATATATATATATTCAAATCAGTTCCAAGGCCAGTTGAAATCCACAAGTCCTAGAATTATTGAATATAAGGACTTTTTTTTTTTTTTATCAATGTTAGAACAGAGTAGAGAAAAATTGAGACCACAAGTACAAAATTTTAAAATTTACCTTGGCATCCTCTATATAAGTCCTTCTCCAAAATGGTTCACTTCTACAGTAGCTTGCATGTTTTTCTCTTATTTGGTTCATGCAAATCTAATTATTTGGTTATCCCTAATGATATGCAACATAGGGAGCATACAATGTGGTGATGTATGCGGAGTAAACTGACATTTTCTTGATGTCTAGGAACATTTGAGCAAAATCTTGGTATATAAAAAATAGATGAATTGCAGCTGTTAATAATCTGTGAAATCAGATTACTTCACCCAAATAATAGAGCTAATAAACTGTCCAGAACTCATGAGTAGGGTGATCTTGCTTCACCCTAGATAAATATGTCAGGAAATAGGCGTGCAATTAAGTGCCAAACGGTTTATAAGTCACCTGCATGGAACTAACAGCACTGTGTAAATATGCTTCTCTACAGCCACAGTAGAACAGGGTCTACCAGTTTCCATACACATATCAGGTCATTGTGTTATCTAGCACGGTTTTATGGTAAATAATCATGAAACTCGCATACCAGCATGCAGGCTTTATGCTAATAAATTACCAACATGCCAACATGCAGGCTTTATGTTTTATTTAGTCATCATCCAGCTTATCACAGAGATTCAAAAGTAAACTTCTTTTACCAAAATCTGCTTGTGTGGATAATGTAGGTAGTAAAATAGTAATATTCCCTATAGTCATTTTTATTCCTAACTTACATCGTTTGTAACAAATGTTTAATGTGATGATGATTAAAGTTTAAGTAAAAATAATGTAAAAGTTAATAAAGTTTACTTGTTTGTAGGTAGATAGTTGAACCAAGGATTTGTTCCAATTATAAACTCATGATGTTAAACCTATCCTCTAAGCATTTGGCCATGATAATGTTTATTGATCAATGTTAGATTCAAGTGTCAATCAATTATAAGTATCAGTTGCCATGAGGGGAACAAGAAGAGGAGTTGGTGGACATGGCCGAATGACATAAACTAGCATACGCCCAAGTCATGGCTGCACATGGAGTGGTCCAACTCCTCAGGAGCAGCCTAGTAGGTGGACACGAAGTGTTGAGCAAAGTGTTGGATCAGATGACTCAACACAGCCTCCAGATATGGTTTTGGGTACCGAGTTTAATAAAATTAACAGTGGTACTCTAGATACAATGCTTGAGTTTAATGGTAATATCAAATGTATTTGTGGGAATAATTAAAAAAAATTGGTTCTTATTCATTGCTGGAACAAACAGCTTCTGCAATAATTATGTGGCTTTATTTGGTGGTTTTACAATGTACAATGCTAGTATACAACAATGATTTTAATTGTGACTTCTATAAATGGCAGGGAAACAAACAATGCGGAGGTGTCTTGGACCAGCTGGGTGCACTAAGTTTATAAAGATTTGTAAGCACGACCTCATTCCATTGCAGATCAATGATGGTGAGAGGGTACCATCATGTGAGAATGCGGTGTTCTTTACAACAAGAATAACATGGATTATCAAACATCATGCAAGCATGATTCAAAATAGTTGGGATGTTGTAGATGCACAAGAGAAAGAGGAATTGATCAATCGTGTCAGGTTATTTAGCTGGTTTCATTAACTTGAGGGATTAAAAATAATTCTGTAATCTTTATAAGGCAAAAAGATTGATGAATATGAACTGTTTTGATCAATTGGTGTGATATTGCTGGCTAACTTCATTCTAGTTTGGAGCAAAAGGAATCATCGCGAGATTTTGGAGAATAACATCGGGAATAAGTTCAATGACTTCCACTACCAGCTTCATAAAATATACAAGGGTTGTGAAACACACCAAGAGGCATTAATGAAGTCAACCCCATTGGTAGAACCAGATGTATGGAAAAAGTTATGTGAGAGATGGGAGAGTGATGAATTCAAAGTAACAAGTGACGTGTAGAAGTAAATGTGCTGAATTATATACTATTAGATTTTAAACAAGGTAAATAGAAAGTGATAAGTGTTGAGTATGGATGTAACATTGTCATTATGCGTTATTGCAGAAAAAATCAAAGCAAAATACGGCCAATAGGAAAAAGCAGTGGGTGAACCACACTATAGGCAGAAAATTTTTTGTGAGGTTAATACAAGAGATGGTAAGATTCTAGTGACTTTAATCTTTATAAGCTGAGTCAGTACTAGTGTGTAAACCAAAGAGGTTGCTCAGGTTGGTGACATATTTATATATGTATTTGAAGGGTCAAAGCACAGACAACTTGGTTAATTTCTATAAAGAAACTCATTGGTCAAAGAAGAAAGGGACATTTGTCACCCCCGTGATAGAAACGTACTATGTACGTGCTCTCTAATTTACTAATTTGTAGCTATATTGTTCCATTCAAGGAACCCCATTTAACCTTGGTTATTTCTCCTAACCATAACTCATATAAGAGGCATTTTTTGCGTCATAATACAATGTGTGAGAAATTACATGAGATTCAGCCTAAGGAGCGCACAGATAAGGCTGCAAATACAATATTCAAAGATGTACTAGGACACAGGTCTGGTTATACAAGAGAACTTGGTGGTTCAGTTATACCTGAGACTAGACCATCAGCCATGTCGACACAACTTAAGCACCTAGCCCAAGAAAATGAGAAGCACAAAAATGAGGCCTTGATGTACAAGACCGAATTGGATGAGATTAAAAGGGATAACATACAATTATTGGTTTAGAAAATGTCCTATGACAAGAGGATGGATGACTCAACATCTAAAAGAGTGTCTAATAAAGATACTCAAGGAGTTCTTTAGCTGGATGGGATTCTAAACTAGGAGTGATTTTGATATTTTGTTAAGAAGTATTATTAACTTTTGGTGGCAGACACATATTTGTTACATAGTTGTGGTGGGAGAAATTGTGCAGGTTTTCTCAAGTTAGTTTTAGTTGCTGGAATGGCATTACAGAAGAGTCATGGGCATATAATTGTTGAAACTGGGTGCTGTAAAGCATTTTGTTAAAGGTTTGTCTGGCCCTTTGTAAGTATGCTTTAAAACCCCTTCCTACTGCTATGTCTTGTCTGCAATGGTTAAGAGTGTTAAATAATTAATAATGTTTGCGATATTACAACTTGCAACTTGAGAGAATCTAGCTTACTAGGTAAAAATAGACTATTCTCTAGGTAATGCTGAAATGGATCAAGTATAGGTGATGGTTTATGCTTGACTTTAGCATGTAATTGTTTTGACTATGGTTAATTTCCAGAATTATTTGGTGTGATCAAAATGCATCAGATTGAACATCCCTTCTATAAATCATGCAATTCTTAGCGTATGAGAGGAGTGTAGTTCTTCCACAAGTTGTCTGATTTTTTGAAAGGAACTTATTGGTTCAGAAATAATTATTTCCCTTTTCTTAATCAATTTACTTATTAAAATTAAACAATCCTCTGTAGAAGGCACTTACAAAAGATATTAATACTAGATGTAGTTATATACTTTCATATATAACATTCTTCCATTTTCTTTTCTAATGCTTTCAATATTATTCTCTGTTTCCAAGATACTCATGTGATACCAAGTAAAAGTAGTAAGACAAGGTTACATTATGTTTGTGATATTACAACCTGCAACTTGAGAGAATCTAGCTTACTAGGTAAAAATCAACTATTCTCTAGGTAATGCTGAAATGGATCAAGTATAGGTGATGGTTTATGCTTGACTTTAGCATGTAATTGTTTTGACTATGGTTAACTTTCAGAATTATTTGGTGTGATCAGAATGCATTAGATTTGAACATCTATTCTATAAATCATGCATTTCTTAGTGTATGAGAGGAGTCTAGTTCTTCCCCAAGTTCTCTGATTTTTTGAAAGGATTTTATTAGTTCAGAAATAATTATTTCCCTTTTCTCAATCAATTTACTTGTTAAAATTATACAATCTTCTCTAGCAAGCACTTACAAAAGATATTAATACTAGATGCAGTTATATACTTTCATATATAACATTCCAACATTTTCTTTTCTAATATTCAATATTATTCTCTATTTCCAAGATACTCTTGTGATGCCAAGTACAAGTAGTAAGACAAGGTTTCACCATGTTTGTGATGTTAAAACCATTCTTGAGAGAATATAGCTTAATAGATAAAAATCAAATTTTGTCTAGGTATTTCTGTAATGGAGTATAGGCTAATGATTTTTGTTCAAATATTCATGTTGAATGGTTTGGAGTAGGCTCTAATAATGTTTTGACTATAATTGTTTTCATCTCTGTAATATGCTGGTACATATGACAGGTTGATATGAGGGAAGCTTGTAATTTTTTGATACACCAATGAACCTGCCTGCAGGATGCTATATATAGACTTCACTCCTAGGTTTAAATGTATAGCCATGTTGAGGACTGATCCAATGAGTGGCACATGATATTTCTAGTGTTTAGTGGCAGATAGTATTTAGGAATATAAGTTTGATTTTGCATGATATTTAATCTTTCTACTTGCTATAATGTATAATGCTGTGAACGTAAATGAGATGTTCATTCAAGCTTGTATGAAAACTACATGGCAATATTATACATGTCAATTTCCTACATTAAATCTAAAACAAAAAGTCCTCACAACAAGGATTGGCAGAGTACAAAAATCACAGGAAATTGATACAAGTTGGCTGAGCTGTTCGATTCGCTATTGAGAATTAAGTTTCAATTTATTTACAAGGTTGTTAAATTGATACATATTGTAAAAATGGGTTCATTGGAAAATTTCTCAATATTGTACAGATTTGTACAATAAATCTATTGTGTGAAATGCAAATGGGTTTATGAGCAGTTGAGATTGAGGAACAATTACCTAAGCATAAAAATCCAAACATAGACTTTTTGCCTTTAACCCATTTGTCATGAATCTACAGGAAATGCCAACATTATTCATCGCAAATACCCACAAGCAATTGGCATTACCTGTGGATTCACCACTGCATGCACTCACGACGAATTCCAAGCTTAACCAAGTTCACCGCAATTGGAACCCCATTGGTTTATTGCCCTAAATTTTCTTGATCTTGCTAAAGTAGCTTTTGCAGTGACCCAAAACACTCTAGTATGTCCATAGCAACGGCGTCCCAATATCTGGCAATAATTTCCCTCTAATCCAAATTGGGATCAAATCATTGTTGTTGGAGCAGTCGGCGGCAACATACTCAAGCAATTTCGGTGGCCCTAATTTCACCAAATCATATTGTTTGTGGTGCCCAACAATGGTTGTAAGTACCACCAAAATTGCCCTTCAAACCCTCATTGTCCATCATCTTCTACTGCGAGAACCATCGGCGTCTTTATCTGGAGCAACTGTAGCCACCTTCAAGTGTTCACCGAAATTTCTCTAACTAGATGTATTACTCCCGACCGATTAGCGGTGAAACAAGTTTGTAGCAATTCATCTGACTCTACGAGAAAATAGGGGAATTGTAGTTAGGTCGCACCTTACAAAACTTGGTTTTTCTTGTAGTGTATATACAATAACGTCAAGAACAAGCGCACACCTTAATTTTCAATTGGGTTTTAATACTATTTTAATTTTCACATATATCTCTCTTTGTGCATGTAGCGGTTTGCAAACACAAGCACATGAAGAGGGGAAAAAAAGACCTAGTAACTAGTTGTGTATGTGAGAGATCAGAGAGATCAAACATGAGTTGGCGCCTACGACCGCCCAATTTGGATATATACAAGAGTGATCTCAACTCATCTCATCTAATTATTACAAGTTTTTTAAATTCATTCACAAAATATAATAAATAATTCAACATTTCAAATCTCAAAACAATAATAATATTAAAAATAATATTCTAATAATATTTTATTTAACTTTTAACTTTTATCTCAACTTATATCATCTCAACTTATCATCCAAACCGCACGTTAGACACCTATATGAGCATTAAAAGAGAATGCTGATGGTAGTGGTTTTGGTAATTAATCATGATCTGTATGGAGGTTTTGGAGTGGTTAGAAATGCCAAGGGTGATCTCATTGTAGGGTTATTAATTAACCTATTCCAATGAGGGGAAAAGAATTCTGCTGTGGGAGTACTACATATCTATATGCCTTACTGGACAGCTTTAACTTTTAAGGAATGTGAAGATAAAAACCGATCATTCTAGTATGATAAAAATTGGTGGAAGTTAAGGGGTCAGGCTAGACAGGGGTGGTGGTTCATTGGGCAGCATTAATGCAAGTGGCAACGGGAGGACTAAATATATATATATATATGGGAATCGCAAAAATGTATCACTCGTTGATAATTTAAAACGTATTTTGCCAGTAGACTAAGCGGGTCTTAATGCTATGTATACTTATGTTGTACGAGTTTTACTATGTACAAACAAGTTTGTGCACCAATTCGCGTACTAATGATCTTTTTTATTCAAAAAAATTTTAGAGAAGAAGAAAATCTCCTATCTCATAAAAATTATTTCTATCTTCAATTCACATCGTTTCATTAAACATATGCCTTACATATCAATATCAGTGCTCGAATTTATGCACAAACTTTGCTTGCAAGAATATTTTTCCTTAACGAAATCATATACAACACCTTAAAAGCTTGACATTTCAAACAAAGACTCAATATAATTTATAAGCCTCAAGTACTTCATCTTTATTGAAAATAAGCGATACTTTGAAATACAGATATTTCATAAAATTGACCACATTACTTACTTAATTGATCTGGTAATCACCTATACTTAAAGAGCAACTCGAACAAAGACTCAATATATCCGTCCAGGGCACTAAAATACTTGTGCCTCCAATTCTTTTTAATGCTTAGGATCCCAAAGAAAGCCCAAAACCCAAGTGCATATGACACAGTTACAAATGTGGAGAAGAAGAAAGGGTGACCAATCATTCTAGTTCCTTCTTTTTCTTCAAGTTCTAATTTGTTTGCCATTGAGCAGTTTCTTGGCAAGGGGTCTCCACAGAGTTTTGGATTACCCTCGTAGCATTGCCTTGTGAAAGTTGAAAATTGACGCTCAAATGGGATTCTTCTTGACAAATTGTTGTAGGCAACACTGAATACAGATAGAGAAGTGAGTCCAACCAATTCAAAAGGGATTCTCGTCAAGTTCAAAAATTGAAGTTGTGACAGTTCTCCGATTTCACAGGGAATGCTACCTATCAACTGGTTAGATGATAGGTCAATTCCGGTTATCAGCAAGAGAGGGATATTTTTGAAAGTATATACCCTATTTTTTATGAACAAAGACACTTGAGCTTCCAATTCTATGGCGGTTTCAATATTTTGACTTTCATATATGTCAGAATTCTTGAAATCATTTTCTGTGAAATAGTCAGAGTAAGTAGGGCTTAGAGAACTCTTGTTCCAGAAAGTAATTTTATGAAGGCAAGGGGGAATACGTCCTTAAAGACGATTATGAGAGACATCAAAAACTTGCAGTCTTTTCATCCTGCACATTCTTCTAGGTAGGTGACCTTCAAAGCGATTTCCACTTAAAAGTAGTGCTACCAAGCAAGAATGATCATACAACCACTCTGAAATATTACCAGACAAGTCATTGTCGCAAACATCTAATATTACTAAAGATGGACTGTTTGATATGGTGAGGGAGATTACTCCTTCAAAGTGATTGCTACTCAGATGTAAGATCCTCAACATTGTCATGTTCGGGTCCTTTGGGAGCATTTGTCCTTGCAATTTGTTGTTTGATAAATCTAGCAATATGAGTCGCATGCCATTTTTAGTCAAACTCTGCGGTATTGATCCTGAGAGCATGTTATGAGAGAGGTCTACAAATTTAAGAGGCAAATTACCAAATGACCAAGGAATCTTGCCTTCTAATGCATTTGAGGACATGCCAACAAGATGTAAGCTTGGAAGAAGATATCCAATATTTTCTGGAAGAGAGCTTGTGACATGATTATCAGATATGTCAAACAACTCAAGTAGTGAAGTTCCATTAGCAGAGCAATCAAGGAAAGAACCATCGATTTTGTTGCCACTCAAGTACTAAATTGTAATATTCATGTTGAAAAGTAGTTGACAAGGTATGCTTCCTTCTAATGAGTTGCTAGACAAGTCTAGCATAAATAATGAAGATTGGGTGAATATGAAGGTTGGGACAACGTGACCATTCTTCTTGTTTTAGGCTGCACTTTTTCAAGAGCAGAACTCTTAGTTGAAAGGTGGGCAACCAGGAAGGAGACTCTGTTTCAACTTTCAACTTCTTGTTTGAAAGATCGAGGAAGTTGAGATCAGAAGCATTGGAAAATATGGAAAATAACAACACCCCTTCTAATCGATTATAAGAAACATCAAACGACAAAATCTTGCTCTGATTAGAGAAAATCGATGAAGGTAGATTAATGCCTTGCAAGCGTTTAAGCGATCGATCATGTACTTAAAGAGTTTCAAACCTCTCAAGACGAGGGAATATTGCCTTCCAATGTATTATTCTAAAGTATCAACACCCTTAGATTTTTTAATCCCTTCAGTTCACAAAAAGCTGCAACAAATATAGTTTGACAATTGAGTTTAGTGGTGATCGAAGACACATAATTAAAAAAAATTTAAAAAAAAAAGGTAAAAGTAAATAATGAGTAAATATTTGTTCCAAGCAATTTAGAACAATTGATTTTGACAAATGTTTTTAACACAATTATATAATTGTTGACTTAGAAATATAAAATCAAGTAGGAAAAAGAAAACAAACAGAAGGTTAACGAAGTGTTCTATATGTCCTGTATGTTAAGATCACTCGTAGGCTTGGAAAGACCTATAACTAGCTGCCACCTTATTCACATGAGAATATTAATTGGTAAGCCCACTATTACAATTAAAAGAAAATATTTTACAATTTTACAAAATTTAAAACGTGATACATTCAATTTTAAAACTTTTATAGGACTTCTCCTACCCCTATCAACTTCCACCCCTCTTCTCGATATATGAGAGGCCGATCTCCCCAGAACCAGCATCCTTAGCCGGCGAGCCCTGGCTTCATGATTTATTCTGACTTTTTCATGGTTAATCTATATTGTTATAAAGAGGGTGAGAAGCAGATCTGCACAAAATCCATTCATCATCAGAATGCACACCTCGTCTCGCTGAAAGCTCCTTGCATGGTTTCCAAATCTTGTTGGAGAATATTAGAAGGAAAAGGAAATTGGGTCCTACTTCAATGGCGAATAATGTACAACTTTCCCTAAAATAATTTCTTCCCCCGCCAATTTGGATGGATTGGTGTGCACTGGGTTATAGCAAAATGTCTCGACGATACAATGAAACACAGATGAAAGATTTTGTTGGTTGATTGCATTATGCCCATAATGAAATTAAACCATAATACTAAAATAGTTGTAATTCTGGCAAGAACATAATAACCACTAACTAAGAACGATAGAAGAGAATTACGAAAATTGAGAGAGAATAATTAAATAGAAATTCGATCTTAAATTGTCTGATCAAATGTCTTATAAAGATAGTAATGTATCTCTTCAGTCAAAATATATGTTTTTTTAACAACTAATGACTGTTAGACGATAGTTAATTCCACGCTTGACTGTCGAGCGCATAACTTCACCCAAGTAGCTGGTGTCACCAACTCTAGCACATTCACAAGAGCTTCTTCATTCGTGTTGTAACTCTTGTATATTTTATAAAGATCATACCGAATATGATTGAACCTCTTCCTAAGTGTCTTTGTTACTGTATCGCGGTGATTCTTTTTCGTCCAGTCAAGGACGAAGTCGGCCTAGAGACAAACAACAAACATATTAATTATCTGGTAACACAAATAATAACTAAAAATACACTGGAACATATGCTAGTATGAGTTTGTGTTGTGTTACCCAGACACGAGCAATCAACTCTTCCTTCTCATTATCTGGTAAACCATGTCAGCTCGGGTGACTCAGGTCGACATGGTGCTTCACCAACCATGTAAGCCTACTTGTAAATATTGTACAGTTTTCACAACATGGTGATGTCTCACCATCCTTTATGGTCAGCGCTATCGGCCCAAACTTTCAAATCTTGTCAAACTCGAAGTTCTTTGCGGCTCCTCGTCTACCTTTTTGGGTAGGCAGTACCAATCCCTCTTCAACTTTTATTATATTTTCCACACATACAACTGACAAAGGAATATGATATTGGAGATTAATCCACATATTAAAGAGGGTTAGAATAATAAAATTTGAAATAAATACAAATAGCAAACCATTACCATTTGTCGGTATAGTCGAGTCTACCTCAACCCCCTACTCTTGCGGTTTTGTGCTTGGAACAACATCTAGTGGCACGGTTGAGCCACATGAGGTTGACATGCTATCACCTCTAAGATTCACTGTTGTAACGATTGCTCTACCTCTATCCCATGGGTCATGCAAGTGCATATAGATCATCCAAAACATCACCGGGATTGTTAACACGTAGATTTTGAATCTATCACAGTTGCATTAACCAAAACACTTATTTGTTGTAAAGCTGTATAACCACAAGGTGGAAATGAGGTATGTAATAGTAAACTAAAATACATACGTGTGACTTGGACTAATTTGGAAAATTTGTCATGTGCAAACTATCGACATTATCAGGGTACTCTTCATTGACATGCATGTAGTGCTCACTGGACAAAAGATCATCATCGGTGATTAAATATGATGTATACAAGCTACGTAATTCAATAAAAAAAAAAGGTAATGTCAATGTCTAGTTGAAGGTACCTACTTTAGGTATTGTCAGATCTCTCCACAATTATTAAGCACGACCATTTTACTTTTAAGAATAGGTCATTGTCTAGTCAATGAAGTGATGCGAAAACCATGTACCACACCTTTTTTCTAAAAATACTTAGTTCTTCTCCTACACCATCTTCTCCTCCATCAAAATTCCGTTCTTGAGGATTGAATCTAGATTCAGACACCATGATTGACTACTCTTTCAAAATTACAACATGTATATTATAATATGCATGCATGCAAGCTGCATGCACGAGGCATTAAAAGCCTTCTCTCAAACCCAATAAATAAACAAAAACAAAATTTAAGTCGTACTCTCCAAGTAGAATAAACGTTGAACCCACTTTGAGGTGGGTACGTCCTTCTTGCATATATATATATATACACATTAAGTGGGAGCAACGTATAAAGTACGTTTGTCTAATTTTATAAAATGGTTATTTGTAAAACATAATATATATTTTATAAAAATTATTGATGTCACTTAATAATTGAAGGCATATTAGAGAAGATAAAAAAATTAGTTCAAAATATCATATAATCCAATACATATTTAAAATATCTATAATTTTAGCAAAGATACATACGAAAAATTTAATAAAAGTCCAACATAAACGGTAGTTTAAAATATGTGTCGTTTGATGTTTGTATTATAATTCATAAATTTATGTCATCCTGTAAATGATCAATAGAGACAACATTGAAATTCTTATTTTGTTGTTGGTTGAGTCAGTCAGGGTCAACATAAAGTTAAAACATAATCTTTTTATAAAATTTTTGGTATAATATTTTCTGTATATGGCATATATATAAATCCTAAAATATATTTTGAAATTGTTGGCCGAATTTACTCTATCTTGATTAGCTTAAAAATCACGGCCTTTGTCACGTGCCCATTATAGCAAATCCACGTATGTGTGGAATATGACTTAGCGGAAGCTACATCCTACTACCATGGGAAAAAAAACATTTTGATTAAACACACTTGTATTATATATTATATGAGATTTTTAAATTTGGAATACTCAATAAGTTAATGAAACGTATAATACACATATATTATACTTAGGAATTCACGTCTTATGCACCTAATACACGTGTATACGTTAAGGAGAAAAAGAAAAATATAATAACTAATCTTTAATTACTTATTATTATATAAACTATTCAGTATTGTAATTATTGTGATTAATAAATTATATTATAAAATAAATTCCATATATATATTTTTATTGTTATTATTCTGGGCTTTAAACTAACATTAAATAAATAAAAATCATGTAACTTTTTAATATAAAAATTATGATCTATATAAAATTTATATATGTCTTTTATTAAAAATTTGTGTACGTCCATTGATCACTCATGACTCCTCAGACCACGTGGTTCACTCAACCATCCATATATATTTGGATATCCTATCTTTACTAGTCCTTTGATTCTCAATTGCACGGCCCTTAAAACTCTTTGTTCCAACCGAGTAATATCTTTATCTGCTCTCTATATAACCTTTCGTCTTATATCATTGAATGATATCTCTCTCAACATTTATGTCTTTATTCTATATGCCGGTTACATTCACACGTATTTAAACAAGCGGTATTAACTTTAACGGAAAAATAAGAAAAACTGTTAAAAACAAGATTTTCCGTTTCATACACATTTTTTTTATATAGAAGATATATATATCTTTATTTATTGAACACCGACATATTATAAATTATATATAAGACTCATATTATAAATTATATATAAGACTCATATTATAAATTATAATTAATAAAAATTTTATGTAAAGTTAATTTTACACATTTTTTATATATTCTACTGATATAATTGATTGCATCATTTTTTTTAAATATAAAATAATTGTTTTGATCAATTACATCAATAAAGTGTATAAAAAATATACAAAAATATTTATATGTAACCTAACTTTTATATTAAATATTGACATATTATATATATAAATTATTTAAATGGGTGGGAAAAAAACATCATTTATATTATTAACTATCTGAAAAAGGGTAAAATCTCTAACTGATTTTTTTTTTTTTTTTTTAAATGTATGGAGAGAAGAGTGTCCATGTGCAGGTTATCACAGCAGCTGACTTTTGTGACCCTCAAGAAGATGATGATGACCACACACGTTTTTGGGATTTTGGATTAGATGTCGGTGGCAATACTGTCAAAACCACAAGTTCAAATTCTAAGACTGGCAGTGGTACCATTGGCCAGAGTGTTTAGTTTGGAAGTATAAATACGATTATATTGAATAGAAAAATTCTACTCATAAGCCCCTACACCACACACCACTTATTTTTTTAATTTTTTTTATTTTTTTATTTTATCAAATATTTATTATATAAATAATAAATATAAAAATTAAAATATTTTAAAAAGAAAAAATCTAAAAAAAAATTTAAAAAAAATTTAAAAAAATAAAAAATATGTGGTGTGTGGTGTAGGGGCTTATGAGTAGCATTTCTCTATTGAATATTATGATATATGCATTATAATTCTTATACTTCCGCCCTAGCTTTTATATATATCTAAAGAAGGGGCTAGCTTAATTAGATCAAACACATACTCTCCTCATGATCTTTATTAGGACTGTACAAATAAGCCGGCTGCCCGACCCGAATGTTTTTTCGACCCGGCCCAAACCGAAATCTCAACCCGTTTACATGCAAAATCGGAAACGGGTTATAACTTAACCGTTTATATTTTTATCGGGTAATACCCGTAACCCGTTTCACCCAAAATGTGCAGCTCAGTTGCTCTGCTCTGTTCGACATTTTCACTATTTTGATTCTCTCCGTCGACATTGCTGTTGCTCAGAAGGTCTCCTTCAAGGTATTACTCTCTCTCTCTCTCTCTCTCTCTCTCTCTCTCTCACTTTGTTATTGTGATTTTCGTACGTGTATTTTCACTTTGTTAGGAACTTAGGATGCATTTTCGTACGTGTATTTTCACTTTGTTAGGAACTTAGGATGGTTTTCTTTGGGTTATGAGATCTAGGTTTCATGGGAAGGTGGTCGTTGGTGAAGTTTTCTAGCTAACTCTTTTGGTTTCATGGGATCTGGGTTTGCTCTTCCTTTTTTTTCTTTCCATTCTTTCTCGTTCTGGTTTTTGGGATCTGGGATCTAGGTTTTCGCTTACGGGTTTGTTGTATAGAGTGAAGGATTTGTGATTTGGGTTATTTTTGCGTTGTTGATCTCTTGAGGTTTGAGGTGTAAGTTTTCTTTATAGGATTTAGAAGATATTCATTCAGAGCATATCTTGTCCGTATAACACTCATGGATGCTCTGTTTCGTAATTTTGTAGCTGTTTTCATTTTATTTCAATTTCTAGTTTTGATTATTACAGTTTTGTTCGCTCATTGAATCAAATTTTTTTGTTTCTTTGCTACTAACCGAAATTTTATTATTATGCACATGGGCAAGCCACCGCGTACGAGAAAGCAGTTTTCGATGCCGTCAGTTATTTGATGTCTGAAGATAGAGATGACGGTGTCGCTGTCGAGTTACACTCTAAGGTATGTGAGCCTCTTTACTAATTATTGAGACAAAAAAGTTAATGCATTTATTCACTTTCTCTTATTCTTTTTTTCTTTTTCATTAATGAATTGCGTCTTGTATCCAAATCTGTTCTTCTTCTCCTTTGGTCCTCATCTTTTAGACTCCAATTTCTTTTCTAAGTAAATGATCTAATGGTTTCTTGATGATAAAATGGACAGATTTAAAGTGCATTAACAGAAATACTTGTTGGTCTTAATATCCATATTGTGACAAGAGAAGCAATCAAATTCCTGATAGCATTTTACAGACCTCCAAGTGTATTCAATGGTCGCACTTTGGTCATTTATTAGAATCGCTAGTTCTTGGTAATGAAATCTGAAGTTCATGTAGGGAACAATTGATTATGCCAAAAGAGTGTGCCAAACATTCTACTACATACTTATCATTGCCAAAATGATAAGTAACTCGAGAGGGATCGAGTGCAACTGTCACAACATTAATAAACTGAGTTACGCATTTGAAATGATCTATAACCAAATCTAGGCCCCTTATAGTGAGGTTATATATGAAACTTATGAATGATGGGTTCATAAACTTAATCTTTCCAACAATTGGTTTAACGATTTGACATTCAGCCTTTGTTCATGATTATGCTTTTCAGACATTGCATGGTTTATGCACAAGTTTTTTATATTTAAGAAATTTGCAATGCTGTTGACGTGTTGGGATTATACTCTGTGGTAAACTAATTGATAGGAGCCCCAATCTCCATTGGTGATTTGCTTTAGGTTCACTATTTAGTGTATGCACAAGCTTTATCAGTGTAATTTCTCTCACTTTTTTGCAGACAATAAAAGATTTTCCAAGAGATCTCATTTCACTGAAGAGGACCCAAGTGCTATCCTTTTACATGGGTCGACCTGATCTGTCCTTGAATCTTGTTCAACATGTGCCTTTTTTTGTTATTTCCTGAAAAATTTTAAAAGAGCCTTTTCCATTTTATTATTTTTGCACATGTACGTAGAGCAAGGTTGACAAAGTATTTACGGGACTTGACATTTGATGTGGCTGAACACATGTTAACTTGAGGTTGTGAACATTAGTTATCTCATGTCAATTTGATCCTGTACAATTTGTAAATTGAACAGGTTCTACCCAAAAATCAAGAAGAAAATTACATATATGGCATGCTTGCTTTTCCTTTGCTGGAGCTTAACCAAATGGCAGATGCTGAGAAAGCTGCAAAAAAGGGATTTGAGATCAATGGGCAAGATTACTGGGCACAACATGCCGTGAGTTAAATTGTGGTTCGATACTCACTTCAATGCTCTTTATATTGGGCAATAAAAGCTATGATGAGTTAGGAGGACATTGATAATGTATGTAAGCATACGTGGTTCCAAGATTTGATTATGAACCTTACGAATGTATGATTCAGAATAATTAGATTGGTAGTTTGTATTACTGCCAATAAGTTATTGCAGTAACAAGGGTTTACTATTTACTAGCACCTGGATTATTGATATTGATATGAATTTTATGCAGCTGTGCCATATTCTACAGTATGAGTGCCGGTTTGAAGAAGCAGTGCAGTTCATGGAAGTATAATATATATATATTTACATACATGTCCCCCCCCCCCCCCCCCCCCCAAAAAAAAAGGGGGGGTTGGAACAGTATTTCGAAATTTCTGCCGGGTCGGGTAACAGCTATCGGGTAATCAAATACACATTTATCGGGTTGGGTCGATGAACAGTCCTAATCTTTATATTATGTAATTAAGTAATGTTGAACCTGTATTAGGGCTGGTTTAGATTTATAGATGAAATAGGAAGAGATAGTTTTAAATAAAAGATAAAAGTTAAATAAAATATTGTTATTATTGTTTTGAAATTTGAAAAAATTGAATTTGTTATTATATTTTGTGTAAAAATTTAGAAAAATTATAATGATGAGATGTGATAAGATGAGACAATTTTCGAATCCAAACGAAGCCTAGCTAATTAATGTTTCACTAAAAGAAAAGTATTATTTATTTATAACTAGTTATTTCATGTTAAAATGGTTATTAATTTTTTGTCGAAACGAATCTATTCTTTTTCACAATTAAATAGTTATTCTCACCGTAAATAACTAGTCATAAATACTCATTTTTTTATCATAGAATTTGCTTAATTAAAATACCTTTTATAGGTTCCAATTATCCCATAATTAAACTCTATCCATGAAAACACAAATAATGTCTGAGTTATATGGGCTAAGCAAGTTTTTCCTTCTTAAGTTTTGAAAGTATTAATTATTAATATTCTTTATTTTAAATTTATCATCTCTAATCACGTTATATTGGCATGTGTGCGACGTCATATTATTTCATAATATATATATAAACTCACACTCCTAAGAGTATGAACTATTTTTCTTTTAAAGATGGGTGTGGTAGTTCATAGAACTGAAGTTTGCCATTATATGTACATCTACGGAAAGGGTTGTTGTCAATTCATGCTAATACATCTACCTTAGCGTCACTGGGGTGGGTATCTTTGCAGGTAGGCGAAAATGGTGACTTTGGAAATTTCAGCATGGGTGCGGGCGTCGAGGTTGCTGAATCAGGAATTAGGGCCGGGGAAGGGGGTAATGTATTAAAAGGAATTATTTTTTCTACGTTTTCACGCCCCATGGTTTATTGCGACGGTAGAAGCAATGTTGCAACTAGGCATTTATAATTGCAGCTACAAGATTCGCCCCCATATGTTTCAAAAGCGTTGTAAAAACATCTTCTTATGCCTTCATAGCGCATTAGCGTTAAGACACATCGGCGAAAAGGAAATTATTGGCAATAATAGTTTATTGCAGCGATTTATTTTGCAACAAAATAAACAATGCCGCAATAGGCCCTTCTCCTTGTAGTGTGTTGACAATGTTTCAAAGTATTTATTGATTACTGAAAGGTTTGAATAATATTATTACTCACACTTGTGATTGGATTTTGATTCTCTAGAATAATTTCTATATGAACTATAGTCATAAATGTTGGGTGACCCATTTTATATATACGTACTCTATTTCTCTTCTCTCTTATTCTAAATTCTAAAGTTGGAGTACTAGAAAATCTACTTTCCTTGCAATTAATTATACTATCTGATATGGCAACATTAATATACATATATATATATATATATATATATATGTATGAATGTACTCACTCCTACATGTTCAAGCTCTAAATAATATTGCAGGAAGCTAGCTAGCTAGGGTGTTGCACCGTCGTTTCTTAAACAAATAGAGCTGAGAGGATATGCATGGAGTACTTGACATCATCCGTAGAATGAGTTTATGCTTTTCATGTCTATATCTATATCTATATCTATATCTATGTCTATACTTCTATCTATAATAATAAGGGTCTATCCCATTGCTACAGTAATGAACAGTGAATTGTAATTCCGTTTTTGTTTCTGTGTATATAGAAGATTTACACTGCTTTACATTCCATGTAAAGATTTACACTGCTTTACATTTCGTACAAAACATAGCTGTTTCGGTGCGATCACAGCCGTCGACCACACGAACACCGTCGTACAGTCGCGCCGTGCACACCGCCTTCTCCTACTTCCCCAACAGGCTGTTTCGGTCACGCAAGGTGCAAACCCTAACCTCCAACCGGCTTTTCATGGATGAGCCGGTAAACGCCCGGTCGTGCTCCTTCGTCGAAACCCACGAATATGTGGCACCAGAGGTTGCGTCCGGTGGATCGCACTGGAACGCCGTTGATTGGTGGACAAAGATCCGATTCAACACCTAGGATCGAAGCGCGGAACACAATCCACAGCGAGGAGCGATGAGCGATGCAACACAATCCACGGCGAGGCCGTGCGGGTTTTACACCACAATAAAAAGGAGATAAACAAGAAACAAAGAAAAGAAAATGAGCACACAAGGAACTCGGCCAAACCTGCAACAATGAAGAAGAAACCATGAAATAAAAACAGCAGAAAAAGAGAGAGAGAGATCGGTTTGCAGTGGAAAAAAAAAAAAAATGCAAGAGAATAAATGTAACTAACCAACTGAAGGAAAATGGAGGAATGCAGTACACGAAATGGAGATGAACCACCAGCCAGCAGTAGAAGAAAGCGACGGGAATGAAGAAGAGAAGGGAAACGGCACAGGAGAGAAGAAGAAAGAGGAAGAAAAAGGAACCCTAATGTCTTCTAAACGACCCCGTTTTGGAGGGATCCACTGGGCCGGGTTTAAGTGCGGGCTGGCCTAGGTTTGAAGGGAATTCAGCCCAAATCACAATAAAAATCCACTTAAATAAAGCCCACTCAGAAAATAAGGTTCTAAGAAAGTAAAAAGGTACAATAAAAATAATTAAAAGCCAAGTAAAAACAATACAACTCTATATTAATAAAGTAAAATATTTAAAGCCCAACAATAGAATATTTAAAGCATAGAGTAATTTAAATGCGAAATAATAACTAATAACAAGAAAGCACATTAAAATAATTTACACGACTTAAAATCATAAATGAACCCAACGAATAATACTTTAAATTTAAAACAAAAGAGTCATAAACCATAATAAATAAAATAATCTTTCCATACAAATACACGTAATAAGAAAAATGCACAATAAAAAAAATAAATAAGAGCCAAATAAAAACACTACGACTCAATATTAATAAAATAAAATAATTAAAGTCCAACATTAAACTAATTTAAAGTAAAGATCAATTTAAAGCCCGTGTGAGTGTGGGGTGCTTAGCCCCTAAGCCAAAAACGGCGTTGTTTTGGAAAAGCCCTAGCGCTTCATCGCGTGCCCTCTCCCCCTGCTGCGCCGCACCTCACTTCTTCCCTCTTCTGTTTTTCTTCTCTTCTCTTCCTTTTTCTTCCTTCTCCTTCTCCTTCATGCCTGAGTTCCCTCTCATCCTCCGGAGCTCTCTCTGTGAACCCTAACCCCGAACGGCCACAAGACACGATTGCAGCCACTCCCTGGACCACCGAACGGTAAGCCCTCCAGCTTATTACTTCCATTTTCTCTTTCTCTCTCCTTCTCACTCTACTGTCTCCCTCTCACTCATCTCTCTCTCTCTCTCTCGTGCGCAGCCGCTCAGTTCGACGGCATCTTTCCTTCATGTCGCAAGCTCCCTCTGGTGAATAAGACATTCGTCGCACGTAAAAACCCTAACTTTACTCTCTTACAAAGCTATATTTTTTATTTTTGTTTTTCTCAAATACCAAAAAATCTAGATGTTTTAGTGTAGATCCTAGAAATTTGAACATGTATTTTTGTTGTGTATTGACAGATCTATATCTATTCCTTTAGATCTGTTAGTTTTCACTTTAAACGTAGAAGTGAATGCAACCCTCATCTGCGCAGTCATTTTTTCTTAGCATCTTCCTTCTCTTCCTCTGTAATACTTCTACTGTTATTCCATATTAATAATCATATTCATTGCGGTTGATGATTTAAATCTTGTTGGAACTCCTGAAGAGATCAGAAGAACTGCACATATTTGAAATATAAATCAGAAACCCTTTCGATTTCAAGGGGGAGATAAATGTGCATTATTAAATGAGAAATAAAATGGAGCACACAGAATATCTACCAGAAGATAGAAACACAATATGAATATTTGTGAAATATTATTTTATTATTCGAAACAAAATTACAGAAATTTGAGGTTCTTCGCCTCATTCTTTAAACGATCTTGTTCTTCAATAATTTGTATGGCATCTCTATCTAAAGGAGTAGGCAGTCGAAAAGAAAACTTATGCAAGGATTTTAATTTCCTATTCTCTTGCTTTATTGCTTCTATCTTCATGTGAGACTCCTAAAGAAATCGCTGAACGATAGAAATTTTCTCATTGAGTTTGTCAAAATCATAAGGTTTGGATTGTAGTCGCTGAGAAAATGCGAAAATAGTTGATGAGTAATGGGTACCGAGATTTACAAGCTCGTAGATAGCTTCAACATCTGACTTATTAGTCAGATCATTATTTATTGCACTATAGCACCAATAGTAGAAGCAGAAACAACTGGTGAAGAAGGTGTAGAATACCTCATGTATTGGTTACGAGAAGATTGCTGGGCCATTACAGAGTAAGAATGCAGAGAGAGATTGCAGAGTAAGAATGCAGACTAATTACAGAAAAGTAAAGAAGATGGGATGCGAATGAAGATGAGCTGAATATTTCTTTTATAGAGAAAATTATGAAAGGAAGGACGAAACATCTCTATTGCTTCACGGTGTCCCTCGTGAAGCATCTCTCTACAAGAGACAAGAGATGTAGCATCATAGCCTTGCGGCGCCTGACAGCTCCAGAAGAGCTATAAAAATCATGCGGTGCTTGTCTGGTCTAAAAACGTGGCTACCGTTTTTGTTGAATATGGAGGTTGGCGAATTAATATTGATGAGGGTTATGGTAAGCTAAGTCAAGTGATGGTCATGAACTTAAACCCTCTGGCTGCACATAATCTATTATTGTTGTAGGAGATAACTTGTTATGTTCTAATTTCTCAAATATACAATTGTTTTAATATAATTATTGTGTTTTTTTTTTATACTATTATTTGTTTTCATAGAAAAATTTTATAGTTATATTTTGCTTCAAGGCAAAACGTCTACTAGTTTATATATAAAGTGTGAATCCACTTAAACAGTGTTTTCGTCTAATACTTTTTTTCCCATTTCGCCCCTGTTGTTTTTCCAAATTTGCAATCTGCCTCGTGGGTTGCTTTTCTTTTAAACCATCTCGCGTCCCTTGCCACCGTCAAAAGCCATGGAACAGGCCAGACAAGAGCCCTCCTTCAAGCAGTCACGGCTCTCTCTCTCGATCTCTTCTACATTTCCCTTTCACAGTTGCCATGCAGTCAACGTAAGGAAAACCCATTGAGATGCCAACGACCGTTTGGAGGAGATCCAACCTCTGGTGCCACCTTGGACCACCACACACAGTGCCAGCGTCACCCACCACCAACTTACTTTTTTCTCTTTCTACATTTGTATGTTTGTATCTGTTTTGTGCAGATTTAGAAAAAAAATTTATACCCATATAGACAAAACTAAGGCAAATGCAAAAACAATTCTTTGAAATTTGTACAAATTTACTGGATAAATCATACCCATATACACGAAAGGAAACCAAATCCAAAAACAAAATCTAACACAGTGCTAAACACGAGAAAAACCCAACTGACAGCAACTACCAAAACTCATCTGGTTTCCATTGTATACCTGTCACAGGTTTTTTTATCTTCAATTTCTACAAGTTCAGCAAAACAATGATGCCCATATACACGTAAACTAGATCCAAACACAATCTGAAATACACGTGTAAATGTAAAAAAATAATAATAATAAATGTGTAAATGTTAAAAAAAAATTATTTTTTCAAACGATTCGAGAGATAGACACTGGGTATGTGAGAGAGAGAGAGAGAGAGACCTTCTGACAGAGAGAGAGAGAGNTCCATCTACATATTTATATACACAGCTATTATTTTTTTTTTAATTTATTTAATTTTAAAATAATAATATTTTATTAAAAATATATAAATTAATTGTGTAAATATCTTTTCTCACGATGATTTATAGATAAAGATGATGATATTATAGTTTCTAGAGTCACCAATTAACTGTTTTTCTAGAACAACAAAGCAATGACGTGGCATTGGTAGGAACATCCATTTGAGCCATTCACGGGAATTATTTGGCTGAACAGATTATATTTCTTGGCCACCACACTTCTGACTTCTGTCATCATCTTATTATCCAAATTAATCTAATTAAAATATTGTCGCGGTATGAAAATATTTCATCTAGTTAAGATATTAGAATAATGTTAGATACAGTTTTAAAATATACAAGTCGCACGTATTTTTATTAAAAAATGTGAAATCTACTATTAACAAAATAATTTTTGTACGTGAGTCTCGTATTTATTAATTTTTTTTAAAGTCATTTATGTGAAATCTATATATTTGAAAATTATAAATATCATTTCTCAAATTCTTATATATAATTGTTAGAAAATTGTAGTGTGTTTAGATCTCCACGGTTCAATAAATTAATTTATGTACTCCAAGTCGAGGTACCATGTATCTATGTCGACCACAAACCTTGAAATAAAGCATACTTTGCTAACAAGTGTGCTGATGTGTTACCTTCTATTGGAATATGGATCACCTTCCAGTCTTCTCTTCAACTACATAGAATTTTATGTCTTCAACATCTATGTTAACAGCATTGGTAATTGCTAATGCATCCTCTTCCAAAATCACCTTCCTAAATGTTAATTCATTAATCCACACCTCTATAACCTTCCAAAGAGCATAGCATTCTGCCAATGTTGGTTGAGAGACATAATTTTTTTGTGCGCAGATAGTTGCTAATATTTCCCCTTCTTCATCTCTGATGATTATACCAATCCTCATTTTCCTTGTTTTTAGGTCAAATCCGCATCCCAATTTGACTTTACAAAGTCTCCAATTGGTTTTTTTCAACACATCGCTGGCTATGGGGAAACTCCATAGTGCATTCACCACAGTTACTTCTCTACTTAAGCATATAGGACAACATGGATTATCAACAACTTCCTTGTTAAAATTAAGATTTTTTCGTGTTGGTAAGATATTATTCCCTGCTTTCCACGAGAACATTTTCACCACCCCAGGAACATTCAGCCCCCACATAAGGTTCCATCTTTCATCTTGCACACTCTCCCAAGAGGTTTCTTCCTTTATTCTTCTTCTTTTATCTAAATCCACAAAATAAGCCCCCATCACTGTGAATAATCCATCCTTGGTGTAACCCTAGATCAATTTAGATCAACTTCATCTTTCTCAAATAATTCTTGGATTCTAGCTTCATTCCATTCTCTAGACTTGTCATTGATAAGTTCTTTGACTTTAAAATCACCTTAAGTAGCATTGATGGGTATTGAACATAGAAAGAGGTGGGAGCTGGAATCCACTCATCTCCCCACATTCTAATCTTTTTCTCCATTTGTCTCATACACTCCTCCATATATCAAAGTTGGACCACCTCCTACCTTAGCCTCAAGTCTCTAAGAGTGCTCGAAGTATTTGTCTCACAACAAATTTATTTTTATATATTAAAAAGTTTTTAATATGTGTTAACCAAACAACCTAATTCTATTATTAAAGTAATTTTAAGACTAGCTTAGAACTTTTTAAGTCTCCTAACACAACCTCAAAATACCCATTTACATTATCTCGCTTAACTTTTTGGAACAAATAGTAATTTCACATAAGCAAAAGACGATAACATAGGCATGCTGAGCAAGAGGTTGATCAGAATCTTTATCATTGTACAGGTTCCTATTTTTGGGCTTTAACTTATAGCCATAGGCCATGGCCTTTAGGATTCCTGCATCCTCTGGGTGCTCGCCATTCATTTACGTGCCTAAGGCCCAATAATGCCACGACACTTATAAATTATAATTACTAATTGTTGAAACATTTTATTGTACAATATGATTATTAAGATGCTAAGTATCATTCTAGAAGATAGATCTATTTTTCAAGATTTTAATAATCTGATGGCATATGACCCGGTTCTTCAAATAAAAAATTTAGGTTAGAAACTCTCCAACCCTATATAAAAAAAAAAAATAGAAAGATAGATATATTTTTATTAAATAAATGAGTGGAAGTAGACTAGGATGGACCACCTTATTTTAGTGCACCTGTGCAAATTTCTTGAAAAATTAAAGATAACTTGCCCTAAATGCACATGTTGATCTACATTTTAGAGTGGGGGCAGTTGGAATCATTGCTTAACTACCTCCCATCTAGAATATATTTTTTGTTATTTTATTTATTGTGTCGTTATCAATATTCGTTTTGATACAAAGTTGGTGCGTTAACACATTATTCAATGTGTGATTATTACAATTTTTTTAAAAGTTAACACCAATAAATTTTTAAGATAGCTGTTATGGAAGAATTCAGCATCAACAATGTGTTGATCATTTAAAAAAATAAGGCTTGTAAATAGGTATTTTCTACCAATATTTATTAATCGGGGGATTGCTTTTGTTTTAGTTGTTAATTTTTTTTATTAAAATATTTTCTTTAATTTGGAAATATATGAACATATTATATGAACTCAACCACAATCAATGTCGAGAAATATAAACCCGATATTTAATACAGCGAGATCTATATAATTTTTTTTTTTTTTTTACTATAAATCTCTATTTTTTAAAAGAATTTGTACAAAATTTATATAAAAATCATTTTGGAAGCAATAAAGAAGGACGGTAGTTTCCAAGGGCTTGGTCGTTGGGATGTGTCGATGAAGGAAGCGTACGTACGTGGCGCCAAATGTAGTCAACGGCGTGGTGGTTAGGTAACGTGCATAGGGTGACTCTTCTATACGGCAACCGAAGACTGAACAGTCTTCCAGAATGTGGAGCCCTCCACCCCCAATGCACCGTTTTGAGGAAGCATCCACATCCACCCTATGGTCAGTAAGCGTCTACGCAGGTAAACCAATGAGTTATTGCCAGCTAAGCATAGGCGAACCACGTCACGTTTATACGTTTCCAAACACAAGATCTTGCATCCTAGGCACAACCTGGAGAGAGGCGGCTAGGTCAAAAAGGGTCAGGTCGGAACAGTGAATTGTAATTCCGTTTTTGTTTCTGTGTATATAGAAGATTTACACTGCTTTACATTCCATGTAAAGATTTACACTGCTTTACATTTCGTACAAAACATAGCTGTTTCGGTGCGATCACAGCCGTCGACCACACGAACACCGTCGTACAGTCGCGCCGTGCACACCGCCTTCTCCTACTTCCCCAACAGGCTGTTTCGGTCACGCAAGGTGCAAACCCTAACCTCCAACCGGCTTTTCATGGATGAGCCGGTAAACGCCCGGTCGTGCTCCTTCGTCGAAACCCACGAATATGTGGCACCAGAGGTTGCGTCCGGTGGATCGCACTGGAACGCCGTTGATTGGTGGACAAAGATCCGTTCAACACCTAGGATCGAAGCGCGGAACACAATCCACGCGAGGAGCGATGAGCGATGCAACACAATCCACGGCGAGGCCGTGCGGGTTTTACACCACAATAAAAAGGAGATAAACAAGAAACAAAGAAGAGAAAATGAGCACACAAGGAACTCGGCCAAACCTGCAACAATGAAGAAGAAACCATGAAATAAAAACAGCAGAAAAAGAGAGAGAGAGATCGGTTTGCAGTGGAAAAAAAAAAAAAATGCAAGAGAATAAATGTAACTAACCAACTGAAGGAAAATGGAGGAATGCAGTACACGAAATGGAGATGAACCACCAGCCAGCAGTAGAAGAAAGCGACGGGAATGAAGAAGAGAAGGGAAACGGCACAGGAGAGAAGAAGAAAGAGGAAGAAAAAGGAACCCTAATGTCTTCTAAACGACCCCGTTTTGGAGGGATCCACTGGGCCGGGTTTAAGTGCGGGCTGGCCTAGGTTTGAAGGGAATTCAGCCCAAATCACAATAAAAATCCACTTAAATAAAGCCCACTCAGAAAATAAGGTTCTAAGAAAGTAAAAAGGTACAATAAAAATAATTAAAAGCCAAGTAAAAACAATACAACTCTATATTAATAAAGTAAAATATTTAAAGCCCAACAATAGAATATTTAAAGCATAGAGTAATTTAAATGCGAAATAATAACTAATAACAAGAAAGCACATTAAAATAATTTACACGACTTAAAATCATAAATGAACCCAACGAATAATACTTTAAATTTAAAACAAAAGAGTCATAAACCATAATAAATAAAATAATCTTTCCATACAAATACACGTAATAAGAAAAATGCACAATAAAAAAAATAAATAAGAGCCAAATAAAAACACTACGACTCAATATTAATAAAATAAAATAATTAAAGTCCAACATTAAACTAATTTAAAGTAAAGATCAATTTAAAGCCCGTGTGAGTGTGGGGTGCTTAGCCCCTAAGCCAAAAACGGCGTTGTTTTGGAAAAGCCCTAGCGCTTCATCGCGTGCCCTCTCCCCCTGCTGCGCCGCACCTCACTTCTTCCCTCTTCTGTTTTTCTTCTCTTCTCTTCCTTTTTCTTCCTTCTCCTTCTCCTTCATGCCTGAGTTCCCTCTCATCCTCCGGAGCTCTCTCTGTGAACCCTAACCCCGAACGGCCACAAGACACGATTGCAGCCACTCCCTGGACCACCGAACGGTAAGCCCTCCAGCTTATTACTTCCATTTTCTCTTTCTCTCTCCTTCTCACTCTACTGTCTCCCTCTCACTCATCTCTCTCTCTCTCTCTCGTGCGCAGCCGCTCAGTTCGACGGCATCTTTCCTTCATGTCGCAAGCTCCCTCTGGTGAATAAGCATTCGTCGCACGTAAAAACCCTAACTTTACTCTCTTACAAAGCTATATTTTTTATTTTTGTTTTTCTCAAATACCAAAAATCTAGATGTTTTAGTGTAGATCCTAGAAATTTGAACATGTATTTTTGTTGTGTATTGACAGATCTATATCTATTCCTTTAGATCTGTTAGTTTTCACTTTAAACGTAGAAGTGAATGCAACCCTCATCTGCGCAGTCATTTTTTCTTAGCATCTTCCTTCTCTTCCTCTGTAATACTTCTACTGTTATTCCATATTAATAATCATATTCATTGCGGTTGATGATTTAAATCTTGTTGGAACTCCTGAAGAGATCAGAAGAACTGCAATATTTGAAATATAAATCAGAAACCCTTTCGATTTCAAGGGGGAGATAAATGTGCATTATTAAATGAGAAATAAAATGGAGCACACAGAATATCTACCAGAAGATAGAAACACAATATGAATATTTGTGAAATATTATTTTATTATTTCGAAACAAAATTACAGAAATTTAAGGTTCTTCGCCTCATTCTTTAAACGATCTTGTTCTTCAATAATTTGTATGGCATCTCTATCTAAAGGAGTAGGCAGTCGAAAAGAAAACTTATGCAAGGATTTTAATTTCCTATTCTCTTGCTTTATTGCTTCTATCTTCATGTGAGACTCCTAAAGAAATCGCTGAACGATAGAAATTTTCTCATTGAGTTTGTCAAAATCATAAGGTTTGGATTGTAGTCGCTGAGAAAATGCGAAAATAGTTGATGAGTAATGGGTACCGAGATTTACAAGCTCGTAGATAGCTTCAACATCTGACTTATTAGTCAGATCATTATTTATTGCACTATAGCACCAATAGTAGAAGCAGAAACAACTGGTGAAGAAGGTGTAGAATACCTCATGTATTGGTTACGAGAAGATTGCTGGGCCATTACAGAGTAAGAATGCAGAGAGAGATTGCAGAGTAAGAATGCAGACTAATTACAGAAAAGTAAAGAAGATGGGATGCGAATGAAGATGAGCTGAATATTTCTTTTATAGAGAAAATTATGAAAGGAAGGACGAACATCTCTATTGCTTCACGGTGTCCCTCGTGAAGCATCTCTCTACAAGAGACAAGAGATGTAGCATCATAGCCTTGCGGCGCCTGACAGCTCCAGAAGAGCTATAAAAATCATGCGGTGCTTGTCTGGTCTAAAAACGTGGCTACCGTTTTTGTTGAATATGGAGGTTGGCGAATTAATATTGATGAGGGTTATGGTAAGCTAAGTCAAGTGATGGTCATGAACTTAAACCCTCTGGCTGCACATAATCTATTATTGTTGTAGGAGATAACTTGTTATGTTCTAATTTCTCAAATATACAATTGTTTTAATATAATTATTGTGTTTTTTTTTTATACTATTATTTGTTTTCATAGAAAAATTTTATAGTTATATTTTGCTTCAAGGCAAAACGTCTACTAGTTTATATATAAAGTGTGAATCCACTTAAACAGTGTTTTCGTCTAATACTTTTTTTCCCATTTCGCCCCTGTTGTTTTTCCAAATTTGCAATCTGCCTCGTGGGTTGCTTTTCTTTTAAACCATCTCGCGTCCCTTGCCACCGTCAAAAGCCATGGAACAGGCCAGACAAGAGCCCTCCTTCAAGCAGTCACGGCTCTCTCTCTCGATCTCTTCTACATTTCCCTTTCACAGTTGCCATGCAGTCAACGTAAGGAAAACCCATTGAGATGCCAACGACCGTTTGGAGGAGATCCAACCTCTGGTGCCACCTTGGACCACCACACACAGTGCCAGCGTCACCCACCACCAACTTACTTTTTTCTCTTTCTACATTTGTATGTTTGTATCTGTTTTGTGCAGATTTAGAAAAAAAATTTATACCCATATAGACAAAACTAAGGCAAATGCAAAAACAATTCTTTGAAATTTGTACAAATTTACTGGATAAATCATACCCATATACACGAAAGGAAACCAAATCCAAAAACAAAATCTAACACAGTGCTAAACACGAGAAAAACCCAACTGACAGCAACTACCAAAACTCATCTGGTTTCCATTGTATACCTGTCACAGGTTTTTTTATCTTCAATTTCTACAAGTTCAGCAAAACAATGATGCCCATATACACGTAAACTAGATCCAAACACAATCTGAAATACACGTGTAAATGTAAAAAAATAATAATAATAAATGTGTAAATGTTAAAAAAAAATTATTTTTTCAAACGATTCGAGAGATAGACACTGGGTATGTGAGAGAGAGAGAGAGAGAGACCTTCTGACAGAGAGAGAGAGAGAGAGAGAGAGAGAGAGAGAGAGGATGTTGACAAATGAAAATCTATCTCGACGTAGCAAGTGAAGAAGGGGAAGGAAAGAGAAGAAAAGTAAAAAGTAAAAATAAATTAGGGTTAATTGCTTTGTCTAAACGGCGTAACATGAGGGAATGGGTGAACTGGGTTTTTGGGGTTCTTTTTGGACTCTATAGATCAGGACACTTTATGAAGAGTTGAGGGTAGAGATGAGAATTTTGAGTTTGAGATGAGAATTTAAAATATTATTTTTAGTATTATTATTATTTTGTGATTTGAAAAAGTTGTATTGAGATTTGAAAAAGTTAAATTGTTTATTATATTTTGTGTGGAAATTTGGAAAAGTTGTAATGATGAGATGAGAATTTTGAGTTTGAGATAGGAATTCTTTGGCCCCAAACCTCCCCTAGTATCATTTTTTAAAAAAGATATTAATTTCTTTTGGCCTTTAAGTGTGAAAAATAAATAATGTTATAAATGAGTTTGGGCTTATTAATTGGACTATAGTCTCTTCTTCTTTGTTTCTAAATAAATACAAAGTGTTCATAAAAATCTGATAGAAATAAAATGTTGAAAAAGTAAAGTGTAATGTTCTATTGCATTTCAGTTGCTTTCATTTTGAGTTCTTTATATATTATTTTTCTCTTTTATTAATAACTTTCATTTAATGATTTCTTTAGATACATCATTTCCAAATCTAAATATTTTTTTATTGTTGAATAAATTTAATAATTCAATAATAAATTTGATATTAATAACATTATTTCATGTGAATTTATAATTTTTGATGTAATATGGTTTGTTTCTATTATTTCATGCAGCATTTTATTTCCTTCAATTTTGGATTATGTAAATATTGAATTTAATAGTTACATCTCTTATTATCCTCAATATTTTAATATAGTGTTATTTAACAGATGTCACTATACAATTATTGTGTTGCTTTTTTCTAATGTATTCTTTCTAATAGATATGCTGCTTTTGTTGTTGTTTCACATTTTCTCATTTCACTTCTTGTTAATTTTCTCTACTTCTGTTGTTTTTTTATTTGTCCTATACTTTCTGGTACGTTCTCTTCTTTCTCATTTGAAAAATTCTTATTCTATTTGTTTGGCAATAATGTTATTATATGTTATGATCGTCATTATTTTAGGTCTTTAAATATATTTTTGATGGTTGTAACGATAAGAAATTGATAAAATACATATGTATCATATTTTTGTTAAATATTTGTTAAGAACAATTAGAAAAACCCAGTTATGTCTTTTATATTGATATGAATACACATATATTTATTGATATGAATACACATGTATTTAACAAAGATGGTTTACACCATATATTTTTGTTTCCCGTAATTTATTTCTCATCAAATTGACATTTTTTAATAGATTCATTTTATTCTTAGATTTACTAATTAATTTAGATCAATGATATCTAATAATTAGAGAAAGAATGGATCATCTATCTAAGCGCGGATATTAATCAACTTGGACAATTGCGTTAGAAGAAGCTAAGTATCATCTCCATCAGTTCTGTAACTGAAGCAACATCATAAACGTTCAAATATCTTTTTGTCAAACTTTTCACTGTCGTAATTATATGCTTAAATAGAATAGTAACTTGTATATAAACTCCATGTTTTTTGTTCACTTTTTATTATATTTGATATAACTTTTGTAAATTTATAACCTCTTTTAAATCTATTTAAATTTTCTTTATTTATCTTCTCATTTATCATTTAGTAATATATTTTTCCCAACTGGGCACACGTGCAGTGCACGTTGTGCCTTTCCTAGTATATATATATATTAGGAGAGAATAATTTAATGGTACTCCAAGTGTTAATTATCTTTTGTATATCTCATTAAAAATCAAAAAGAAAATTATTTATATAATTTTAAGAAAAAATCTTTTTTTTAATAGAGTAAATGCTAAATACAATCATGTGTTTTACAAGCATCACGCACTCTTTTTGAAAAAGGGTGAAATCCACTATTAAAGAATAAAAATAATATATGCAGTCGCTTTTGCGTACTCTTTGTATACACATTAATGTGATTGACTGTGTCACTTTTTTATAATATAAAACAACTGCTTTGGTCAATTATATCAGTGGACATTCAAGAATTAGTTTTTTCAGGTTGATCCCATATTATTCACTTTTTTCAAAAAAAATACGCGGAACTTACGTACGTATTCTATAACTGCAAATATTATTTCTCTATTTAATAATAGGTCTTATTTTTTCCAATGGGAATATGTAGAACCTGTATATTTTAAAACTCTATATAACATTACCCAATCAAAAAATGCTTGCATGCATATATAAATTGAGTTCTTGAGTTTGAGAAAAGCATGGAATTAAGGAACATAATTAATAGATATAAAAATTCCAGTTGGGTTAATGATAGAAGGAATGAATGTGACATAAGATTTTTCACATCTGTGGATGGTGGCATATGCCTGTAGAAGATAGAAAGCTTGGCAGCAAATAAGTAACCAAGATGTTCCTACTACCAAGAGCCGTAGAACTCGGAGAATTCCTGAGATTCTGATAGTAGATACCTTGAAAAAAATTCCTAGATGTTGCTGAGCAATTCGAGATGGTTACAGCTGCCAAATTACTTTTTTTCCCAACCTATAAGAAAAGATTAATTTATATTCAAAACGAAAATCTTGAGAGGAAAAAAAGGGTTACTCAACTTTAGTAAGTTCTTCGAATCTCAGTTCATTGTATTTGAGAAAATGCCAAAAACATATACACAGAATTTATAGTCATTATGCAAATCTTGAGAGGAAAAAACTGGTAACTCAACTTTAGTAAGCTTCCTGCTAATTCTTATTTTGAAATGAGTGATGGTAGGGACGGTGTTCATGACATTCTCTAGGCATACTCTCACTTTGCGGATTACTTGCTATTCGTGAAAAAGTGTTCAGGATAAGTTTCAAGGTAAGTGAAAAAAATAAAAAATAAAAAGCGACCACAATTCGAACCAACCCAATTGGGCCGGTTTGGAAAGGGTTTGTGCATGCCTTATGATAGATGGGCCGGGTCAGGCCCAAGCCTTACTTGGGCTGGTTGGATTGCAAGCCTACCAACTGGGACACGGTTTGACTTGAAGAAGTACTTCTACCAGGAGGAAGGAGAATCAGATGGAAGGAGGAGGGAACTAGTTGGAAGGGGTAGGTGAGAGAGCTAATTTTGGGTTTTGGCCGTCATTCAATTTTGGTCTAAGCTATTAATTGGCAACAGGGTTGCTCTTGCTGCTAGACTCTTCACGTACATGTTCTAGATTGTAACATTAAAAGGCTAGTATATATTTTTATAGGCAAGAGGTTTATGTGGGATCATAATTTTGAAGAATCTAGGGCTGGTACTTAGTTTATTCTGAAGACCCCAGTTGAAAGCAATAGATTTTGCAGCATTTTTTGTCTAAGCATACTATCTTGTAGCAATCTTTGTCAAACATATACACCTTTAAGCGTTCTTTCAAAGTTGAGGCAGGGGCCCTAAGTTTAAAGATAGTTTGTCACATTGTTTTGGTGTGGCCCCTTTTGTTCCAAATATTCAGCTTTCAAGCACATGGATTGCTTGACTATACTTCCTGATATTATCTTTGTGGGTTTGTATTGTTGTGATTTACTCATACTTCCTGATATTATCTTTGTGGGGTTTGTATTGTTGTGATTTTGTGACTTTGCTTCCCCCAGCAGCCACAATTAATGCAAGTATTTTGGCGGGTTAGGCTTATATATCTGAGTGATGTTTGTTCTTTTACAAAAAACCTACGTAGTAATGTTACGTACAATCGTGAAATATATAAGCATTGCGTAATTTTTTTAAAAAAGAACGGGGTTGACTATTAAAAAATTAGTTATTTTTACACGTGAGTCTCGTATTTACTTACTTTTTTCAAAACGATTACACGGCACTTGCTCACTTTAAGACTGTAAATATCATTTTTTTTTAAGACTGTAAATATCATTTTTCTTTTAGATGACTATGTACTCGATACTTAAAAGGTATCTATTTAAAATATGCCATGACACTATTATGAATGCAAATAATAAAATATAAGATGGTGAACGATATTACAGATAAAGTGCTAGTTCTTAAGGAATGATCTACATTATTCAAGGTTTGGAAACAATAGATAATTAATTAAGATGATATGATCATAGTAATGGTCTTAAGTGGAGCCATAAAATAAGTGATTAATTCAACATAGATTATGGAATATGCCATTGGCTAATTAACTGTATGTTACATCATCAATATTATATGGATATCATAATTAGAATGTTATGAATTTAATTTTTCAATAATTATTATTAACTTGCAAGTTTTTAAAGCCCATGACAAGTGGAAACCAAGACCTCTACTTCTTAGCTTCTCTCCTTAAGGAGATCAAATTATAAGATCTCTTCAACCTCTGCATATTATATGTGTCAATTATTTTGATTTTGTATGTTATTTTTTATAATTCCATTATGTAATATATCATTGGATGTATTCATAATGTTGCTTTCTCGTCAATGTCATGTATACATTGCACTAAAGATTGATAAAAGACTTTGATTTTTGCTAGGCAAATTGGGATGTTTCTATTTAGTAGTTTAGTTTTTAGATAGTCTTAAATATAGTCATAATATTATATGTTTAGCTAGTTTGATTCTGATTTCTTTTAGTTTATGTTCGAACTTTTGGATTTAAAGTTGGAGAGAGATAAACACATAAAATAAGTTATATATTATTTATTGTTATATAAGTGTAAATTTCTCGGACAATATTATATATTCATTAAGTTGTCCATGAGTCTATATCTTTATAATTTTAAACTTTTAAATTTTAACACAAATCTTAAATTAAGATCTTGATTCTAGTTATGAATAGTTCGATTTAGAGTTTATGAGTATGAGATTATTGGATTAATGTCCATATAACATGAGACCATATCTTAGCAATCCTCTTTTTCTTCTTCATTTTCCTTTCATGTTAGCCTTAGGCGGCTCACTACTCCCTAGGTGGGGTGGATACCCTTTCTCTCATCTTGCCATCATGATTGCTCAAACTCATCCAGCGAGCGAGTGGGTTGAGGCTATTGTCACCTAGCCGCCAACCATATCAGACAATACAACCTTGAAGACGACAAGTGAGAGAGAATAGGGACAAAAATAGATGATACACACCCACAATTACAAAGACAATGATATTTCAATTATGAAGACAACAATATTTGTAACATGGTCGATCAATGGGAACGAAAAGACAACATGACTATAGGAGGTTGGACAAGAGGACGAGATGGTATGGGGATTAGAGCAACAATAAGTTGTGACTAAAAGAGGCAAGAAAGAGACATACTAAAGAGAAGTAGAGAGGCAATGGAAATGCTTGGAATCAAAAAGTCAGGAAGCGATTTTAAAAGGAATTCATAACTCATTTTTGAATTTGGAAGTACACTTTTCCTCTCCATACACTTTTATGATGGGAGACCTGTTCCCCATTGATTTTAGCCTGAACTAATTTTCTTTTAGCCATTTTATGATTATTTAGTTATTCCTTGACAAGCATGGGCTTCCTAAAACACTTATCAATAGAAACAAATGTATTTGTTTTATTGTCAGAGTGGGGAAGCCATTTTCATATCATTCAGAGGACTAAGAAGGTCATGAAGGAGATAGTGCTCAGCCTTGCTAGTGCTAGTTGGCTGCCAAATTCGGTGGAAAAGTGCTCAATATTGGTGGGAAGAAAAGACTTCTACAAGATGTATAGCGACAGGACCAAGCTTTTGTTTGCTCATAGGTGTGGCGTTAATTGGAAGTTGCAAATTATGGGGGCAGTGGATGTCGAGAGCTGCTTGTGATCCCGGGAGGAACAGAAAGAGAGGGTTGGAAGAGTCTTTCTGTAAAGATGAAGCTTGCTCTATCCATGCTTATTCCAGCATGCAAGGTTCTAGGGATAGATAAGGGAAATGAGATGGGGAGGTAGGTTAAGTCGTATGCTGAGATGGTGTTGGATGGTGCTGGGAAAAGAGTGGCAATGCCCAGTCGTACAAACCACTCCTTGGTATGACAACAAAATGAAATGGACAAAACGGGAGGCATAGATGGTTGGTCAATGTGAGGTCCTGAAAAAAGGGAGCGGATGTATGTCCTATGTCTGTCAGTGTGAAAGAAGAGATTGCTATTTTGAATAAGGTGGTAAGGTGGTGGAAGCTCTCATAAAAAATAAAAAAATAAAAATTAGACATGGGCTTGGGTCTAGGCTAGGGCCAAGGCCAACGTGCCCATACGCTCTACAAAGGAAATGACAAGGCTAACTTCCCCTTAAGCTCGAAAAGGACTCTACGTCTGCCGCTAGGTCTGATGTGATGCCGGTACACCAGTTGGGGGAGCTTCATATCTCTATGCCAGCTGCACTTGGGACTGTTTTCGGCAACACCTGCACTGGAAACATAAAGCTAGTACCGACTGAGGAGCCTAAGTTGTCGACTCTAAACTGTGCATCACCAAGAGGGCCTCTGTCTTGTGGGGTGAAACATTGTCGTGAAGGTGACACCCTTGGTGTCAAAGACTGAGATGTTGTTTCATCGCTTGGTAGATGAGAAGCTGGAAGAGTCACTGGGAGATCTAGAGCACAGTGGGGCACCGATGATTGACCTCTGTAGTTTGCAGGTGACTATTCTAGTACCAAAAAAATATTTTGTAGTTGTAATACAATTGCCCGTTGATTCTAAGAGCCTAACAGATGCCAAAGATGATAAGGAAGACATGAAAGAGTCACTAGTGTTATTTGTGTCTAACGGAGGAGGGGAAATACAACAGTTGCCAAAGATGGTGGCTAATGGGAGGGAGATACAGGGAGGGGCAAATCTACTGTTGAAGATGAAGAACCCATTCCCCTAAACTCCTTTCATCCTAGTGTATCAGATTGGATAATTCAGAAAGCCGTGGAGAAAAAGCATTGTATTGGAGTTATATGCGAGGGTTTTGAAGATGAATTCATGGCATTATTTACAACGATAGAGGTCGAGTATGCACAATCCAAACTTGGTTACTCCTTTAATTCGGCTAAGAAAATAGTAAGAGAACTCAAAAGTCTTACATAGGAAATGAATGATGATGGTGGGGAAAAGAGCTCTAACCGGGGCATCCCAAAGGGAGGGTAAATACAATTGCTAAGTGAAGTCTAAAATAATATCATGGAATGTAAGGGAGTGAACGAGCATAAGAAATGACTCCAAGTCAGAAACTTACTTCGCTAATGGAAGGGGGATATTATTTGCCTACAAGAGGCTAAGTTGGAATTCATTATAAGAAGACTAGTTCGAAGTTTGTGGAGAGGGCAACATGTTCGGTGGTCATACTTGCCTTCCAAATGGGCATCTAGTGGCGTCCTAGTTATACTTGATAAAAGGGTGGTGAAAAGGGCTGAGGAATGTGTGGGTGATTTCACTATGGCTTGTTCTTTTACGAATTTAGAATATGGTTTCCAATGGGCATTTGCTGGAATTTATGGCCCTAATATTGATTAGGAAGTAATGCTATCGTGGGAAGAATTTGTGAGACTTCTTAGTTGGTGAGGGTTACCAAGTTGCATAGGGGGCGACTTCAATATAACTCGCTTCTGGAATGAAAGGTCAGGTGGGTCCCACATCACTCATGCCATGAGGAATTTTCTAACCTCATTTCAGAACAGGAGCTTATGAATATTCCATTAATTAGAGGTACGCTTACTTGGTCCAACAACCGTCAACTCCCATCTTGGTCGATGATTGATAACTCTTGATTGGGAGTCACATTTTTTAATGTAATTTAAAGAAGATTACCTAGGTTATGTTTTGATCATTTCCCCATCATCTTAAAATATGGATATATCTAAGGTGGTAGACGGTACTTTAAATTTGAGAATATGCGGCTTAAATCTGATGATTTTGTAGACAAAGTCAAACAATGGTGGTCTTTTTACTATTTCCAAGACTTCCCAAGTTTCATAATAGCAAGAAAGTTAAAGGCACTGAAACATGACCTGAAATAAGGGAATGAACAAGTTTTTGCAACATGATTCAACAAAGGAGCTCTCTCTTAGAGGAGTTACTGGGTTTAGAGGGCGAGGAGAAGGCAAGAACTCTCTCTGAATCCGAGCAATCGTGCAATAGTCAGGTAGTCACAAAACTCATAAAAGTAACATTGATGGAAGAGATCTCTTGAAGACAAAAATTAAGGGCATTCTGGCTCAATGAGGGAGACAAATCCATGAATTTCTTCCATAGGGTGGCTAATTCTCATAGGAGGAATAACCATTGATATGTTGATGGTAGGTGAAGCAGTTTCCTCAAATCAGCTAGCCATTCAAAACACATCATGTAGTATTACGAACATCTTCTAGTTGAACAACACACCTGGTAATAGAAGGTGGATGGTTTAATATTTTCAACATTAGATCAATAGAATGCATGGAGGCTCAAGAGGCATTTTGAAGAAGATGAAGTGAACAAAACCATCCATGGCATGGCTAATGATAAGGCTCCAGGCCTTGACGGTTTTGCCATGGCCTTTTTCCAAGTTTGTTGGGCACTGATCAATGAAGACCTTATGCAGGGTTTTCAAGATTTTCATATTAATGCACGATTTGAAAAAATTCTTAATGCTACCTTCTTAGCACTTATTCCTAGAAAGGTGGGATCCGTGAAAGTTAGAGACTATTGCCCCCATCAGCCTTGTGAACAAGGTTTACAATATTCTTTCTAAAGTGTTGGCGAATAGATTGAGTATGGTGATGGAAAAGTTAATCTCAAAGCCGCAAAATGCATTTGTCAGAGGCAGACAAATCCATGATTCGGCCTTAATTGCAAATGAAATTTTGAATGGACCACTTAAATCTAGGGAACTTGGGTTAGTTTGCAAGCAAGACATAGAGAAAGTCTATGATCAAGTAAATTGGAAATTCATACTTTTTTTACTTACAAGAAGTGGCTTTGGGGAGAAATGGCAAAATTTGGTAGAGTTTTGCATCTTTATAGTTTGCTTCTCTATCTTGGTGAATGATTCACCAATTCAAAAACTTGACTCACTCAAAAATGAGTAGCACAAAGACTATCCCAAGTGCAGGAGGATGTCGCGTAATAATTAGGAATAAATTCCTAGATCGTCTCCTCAGGGAAAGCTTACTTTAAACTCAACTCGTTGAAAATGGTGAAAAACTTCACAAAGAGAAAATAAATATGATAGTATGTGTAATGGATGGAAAAGGGTACTACTCATGGACTAGATTCATATTTTTAGATTTTGATTGTCGGATTGAAATGTAAAAAACTAAGAGATTAAATTAAGAAATTAATAAAACTAAGATAAGAATTAAACTAGACTAAAAAGTGATTGACAAAACATGCACTGAAAATTGAAAAACCACCAAAATCAATGTTCTAGGGTTCATCATTGTATTCAAATCACAAATTCTCAAAATTAATCCATAGCAATTGTAATCACTATTAAAATGAAAGCTTAACGAAACGAGAAAAATAAATAACATGAACTAAATGAATAACAAATAAATTACTCAAATTTCTAAATAAAAAATCTCCAAAATAATCCAAAAACTTAAAACTAAAATGAAATAACAAGTAGGGAATGAAAAGATCAAACTAATTGAATTGAGATGAAAAGTTGAAGCGGCAGAGGAGGCTGGGCTGCAGTAGCAATTGGACCACTCAAAAAGCTCTTCAATCTGCTGTAGTTAGGGATGTACGCCGACTCGACCCGACCCGACCCGAAAATACCAAGTTTCGACCCGACCCGAAAAACGATTCATACCGATTACCCGTCAACCGATTACCTGGTTCCAAATCATAATCTGCCATTGATGCCCTCCTCCTTCCTCCTGCGTTGTTCTTCTCCTTGTACGTCGTTAACTTCCTCGTGCCCCTCCCCTTCGAGATCAATTGGCATTAAATTGAGGCGCCCTTGCCTTTGCCGACGCGCTTGAAATACCTAACCCCAACGTGATTCGCCTCAAGATCGTGAAGAACTCCTCCACCTCCTTCTCCATCACGGCGTCTTCTCTGGCCTACTTCTGCCTCATGGAATCGGTGTCGTACCCCGTCAAGGAATCTTCTTGGGCCCTCTTCCGCGGCTCCGTTTCTAGGAAACGACGCCATCCTCCAACTTCCTTCTCTTCTCAATACCCATCTTCCCATTTGTCTTTCTTCCCTGCTTTAAACAACTCCATTCTTCCAGAAGCTAAACGAGAAAGGGGCCGGAAAAAAACCAGAGAAAATGGAAAATTTAATGGCCACAAGTCCCAAAAGCTTACGCTGGTTGTTTTGATCACCAAGCAAGCCACCGTCCATACGTCATCTGCTGCTACTTGCTGCAACGGTAGCCCTCAAATCCTACCCTCGTGGACCACCGGTAACAAAGAGTCTCTCTCTCTCTCTAAGAGCAAACTTGGAAGGCAAAGGAAGGGAATCGTAATGGGTTACCCCTCTCTCTGCGGTACCACACGGGGCTGAAAATCCCTAATGCATTAAAATCGGGTAACGGGTAATACCTGTTTCCAATTTTAACCATAAACGGGTCAATTTTTGGGTCGGGTTAATTCGGGCTTTCGGGTCGGGTTTTCGGTTTTTTGTGCACCCCTAGCTGCAGTGTGAGTGAATGCTTTCGAAGAATTCGTTTTGCTGCGTGAATGATTGCTTGTGTGAATCCTCCTCTCCGAATCTGAGTGAAAATCAATGGAAAAATAAATTCTAAGTGTTCCTCTAATCAAAACAGTGTTTTCCAGGCCAAGAGTCCGCCATAAGATGTGAAAAATCATATATATACTCTAACGGCGGAATAAACCCTAGATATGTAAAATACGATGTCCGCTCGAGCGGAGTGTCGAGTGAACATCTAGCGTTCGACTCTGCCTAAATTCGCTCGAGCGGAGTGTCGAGCGAACATCGAGCATTCAACTCTGCCCGACTTCGCTTGAGCGGCCAAATGCCTCCGCTCGAGCGATCTCTTTTCCTGCAACCCACTCGAGCTCACTGTCGAATGTCAGTCGAGCGTTTGAATCTGCCTGAATTCGCTCGAGCGGCCAAAAGCCACCGCTCGAGCGATATGGACCAAAATCCACAATAATCAACAGTTGGTAAAATTTAAGCAAAAATTCATACTTTTAATCAATTAAAATCACAACTTGGATTCATTCATTTTTTCATATAAAACCAATGATAAAGTAATGAAAGAATTAAGATATATTGGTTCCAAAAACATTAAAAATACAATAATTCAGCTCAATCAATGGCCGGATTCTCCAACTCCTCCCGTGGTTTGAGAAAGGGGGATTTGCTTTCTCCTTTAATTTTTTTATTCGTCATGGAAGCCCTTAATAAGATGATTGGGCCTTGTAGAAAGTGGTTTTCTCTACAATTTTTCGATAGGGATTGGTGATTATGGCTTCATTGATATATTTCATATGCTTTTTGCTAATGATACTCTTATCTTCCATGGAGCAAATCCTATGTATATCCAATCTTTGAGGGATCTACTTCTTTGTTTTTAAGCTGTCCCAGGGTTGAGAGTTAATCTCTCAAAGTCCAAATTTGTGCCGGTGAGGACTATCCCTGAAGTGGAGAATTTTGCCTCTCTCTTGGTTTGTAAGGTATCATCTCTACCCTTGAAGTATCTTGGATTATGACTGGGTGCCTCCTTTAGATCAAAGAGAATTTGGAATTGCGTGATTGAAAAGGTGAAGTGCAAATTGGTGTCTTGGAAGAGGTTGTATCTAACTAAAGGTGGGAGGCTCACTTTGAAAAAAAAAAAAAAAAAGGTACTCTCTTCAACCTACCAACCTATTTTCTATCCTTGCTCCTCCCCACTAAGGTTGCCAATTGCATTAAGAAGTTACAACGAGATTTATTGTGGAGTGGATTGGGGGAAGAGTTCGAATTTTATTTGGTAAATTGGTAAGTTGTTTGTACTCCAATTTCTGGGGGTGGATTGCGGGTTCATAACTTGAGGAATTTTAACCAAGTCTTGTTGGGTAAATGTTTGTAGTGATACCAACACGAAAAGGGGCCTTATGGAAGCCCATTATAGATGCACAATATGGGGAGGCTTGGGGAGAATGGTGCTCAAACGAGGTAAGTGGGCCATATGGGGTGGGCTTGTGGTAACACATTAGGAGTCATTCGGTAATGTTCTGAAGACATGAACACATAATGGTGGGTAATGACTCTCGTACCAAATTTTGGTACGACAAATGGTGCGGTGAAAGAAGCCTCCAAGACAAATTTCTTGCTATTTTTTAGATTTCAATAGGGCAACCCAAGATTGGGAGTTGAAGACTATCACAGAGTTTTATGTGACATTGTATTCCATACACATGATAAGATGTATTAGAGCCCCTCCAAGAAAGGTAGATTTATAGTGAAATCACTGTACCAAGTTTTAATGAGCCCTGGTACAACCAAGTTCCCATGGAAGAGTATATGGTAGACGAAAGCTCTTTCGAAGTCATCTCTTTTCATATAGACGACATCATTGGACAATATTCTCACCACAAATAATTTAAGAAAACGTCGGGTTATGGTGCTAGACTGGTGTTATATGTTTAAGAAGAATCGTGAATCAGTAGATCATCTGCTTTTACACTTCACAGTGGCCAGGACCATGTGTGATGGTTCTTTTGCAAGAATTGGACTAGCATGGGTCATACCTTTTAGGCTGGTGTATTTCCTAACAAGCTGGAGAAGCCTCAATGGTAACTCACAAGTAGCAGCAATCTGAAAATTGTTCTTATATATATATATGTGTGTGTGTGTGTGTGTGTGTGTTGGTGTATCTAGAGGGAGAGAAATGATAAAAGTTTTGAAGATCGTGAGAGAAAGATGAAGAAGCTGAAACTTTTTGTTTTTAAATCATTGTTCTCATGGGCGGGGCCTATGATTTGTAATGGGATAAATGTACATGATTGTCTTCTTTCGGTTGTAAACTCTAATTAGGTACTTCTTATCATGTATACTACCTGTGTACTTGAGTTTTGCCTAATTTTGTGAATAAAATTTATTAATTGCCTATCAAAAAAGTCTAGAAGGTGTTATGATAGGATATAAAATGGTGTCAGCTTTCTGCAATTTTTTATTATATATATATATATAGTAAGTGGATGGGTATTTACAAATAGGTAGCTATCTGCGATCGCTCTCACTTCAATACAACTTTTGTACCTAGCCATTTTGTCTACACATTATCCCTTTGGGGGAGGTTGAATGTGGAATGTCTATTGCATGCTCCTAATTAACCATAATTGTTGGGGGTTATTAAAAAGAAAATATAATATATAATAGAAATTAAGATGGAAAAAAGGAGAAAAAGGAGAAAGAGAGAGGCATTTTGAGAGCTACATCTTTACTATTTTTCATTGTGATTGAATACAAAGCATACATCTCTATTTATATAGGATAATTATATGAGGATAAGATAAGGTAGATATTATGATCATTGTGAAAATCAAATCCATCGATTTGTTAAGTATGAAAACCGAATCGCTTGATCAAGATAATATCAATTCAAGATTAATCAAAATTTTGTTTCATATTATCTTTAACATCCGCTCAAACTTAAGTTGGAGGAGTTTGAGATTTGAGTGTAATTTTCATATTCGTTGATTGTGATGGTTGTGATGGAGTGAACAGTAGCTGGAACATCAAATCTAGAGCTAAGAGTGACAATTCATTGATTACGAATCAAATAAGCCAACAAAGGGCTAACAGTAGATCAAAAGATTGAACCTATGAGCTAAAGATGGCCTTGGTTAACTATATAACTAAAAACAAAATGCCAAAAAGGGGTCTAGGGTATCAAACAAGGCTCACAACAAATCTTAAAGAACAACTAGGCTAACATCTCATCTCACTATTTGAACCGCAGCTAAAATGACATCCACTCTATATGCCTACTGATCAAGATGATATCCATGCATATGATTATTCTATGGTTACCATAGAATAAACATATATATAGTAATCTATAGAATAAACGCATGTCCTAGTTTAAGTAGCATGGAATGGAATACGTACCCAATCACAATAAACAAAGACTCACAGCTAATAAAGATATTCCAAAGACGTTGATTTAAAACAAAATATACATATACTTAAAAGTCGATGAAGATTCTATGAAAGTGATAAAGCAAGCAAAATGATTGAATAAAACATAAGATATTCCAGTACAGGATCGAGCCTGGCATTAGTCGAGAATTCTAACATCATAATAAAAAAATTATAAAATATAATATAAATTGAAATGGAGAAGAGAGAAGGAGGAGAATGAGGGAGAGATACTTTGAGGGTTACATCTTTACTACTCTCAATTGTGTAATTGAATACAAAGCGTAAGTTCTTATTTATAGTAAAGAACAGGTAAATATTTTGATCATTATAAAAGTCAAATCTCTTGATTTGTTAATTATGATTTGATATTATGAAAATTAAATTGCATGATTAGGATAATATCAAATCAAATTATACAACATTATTGATAACGTCAAACGCCACAAATAATTATTTTTGTTTATATTTATCTAACGTGATAATGCTGAAATAAGCCTCCTTGATATGTATATTACAAATTTAAATTATGAGATGGCTGAAAAATTCTTCTCCATGACATACACAACACACGAATTCAATGACTAAAAAAGATTAATATGTTGCGTAAGCTAGCATGCGTATAATGTAAATAATAAAGCACACATAAACAACAATTAATTTAGAATTATTAACATAATAATTTGAAAAATAAATTACGCTTTTCTTTAATTAATATAAAAATTAACACACTATTAGAATGATAAATGTATGAATCTACAAAAAATAATTATCACATATTAGAGCTGTCTATGAGCTGACTTATTTTTTCTTCTTCTTCTTCTTTTCTAAAAAAAAAATTTAATATTAAATATAATTTTAAGGTGTACAAGTCTCACCTGCACTATTTTTTTTAAAAATGAGGTCCAATATTAAAAAAATTATTTTTCATATGAATTCCAGATTTATTAATTTTTTTAAAAAGAATGCGCGAGACTAATTTTATATTTTAGATTGCGAATATATTTTTCTTATAATAGTTTTTTAATATATATATATATATATATATATATATATATATGGGATATAATTTAAAGGTTTTTATACTACACATCATCCATATGACAAAATTTAATTTAAAATTTAAATTATAAAATTTAAATCTTAGAAATATTATGCTATAAGTACAGTACTACCATTTTAATTTTTAAAAATTATATGTACAGTTAATTTTATGTATTCTATTAATATAATTGGTTGTATCACTTTTTAAATATAAAATAACTGTTCTGACTAATTATATCGGTGGAGTACGTACATAAAAACATATAAAAATAACTGTAACAGAAATTTTATATTCTGGCATTCAATTTTTAAAAGAAGTACGTGAGGGTTCCCATTTTAAATTGCAAGATTATGTTCATGTAAGACTACTATATATTTGAATATCGCATTCGGTTTTATGAAGAAGCAAAGGGATCAGTTTCTGCCATGCGCGCATAGAGAAGCTTCGTGGCAACTTCAATCGAGGAGGAGTCTTGAACTCCTACGTACATATATATTGACTCGCTAGGGTCGTTGTAAATTGTTAACTTTGTCGGTCGGCTAGCTCCGATCCATATGATTGACCACTCTTTTAAAATTACAACATGTATAGTATTATAATATGCATGCTGCATGCACGAGGCATTAAAAGTCTTCTCTCAAACCCAATTAATGAACAAAAACAAAATTTAAGTCATACTCTCCAAGTAGAATAAACGTTGGACCCACTTTGAGGTGGCTACGTTCTTCATGCGTGTATATATATATATATATATATATTTATTGAACACCGACATATTATATATTATATATAACACTCATTTTATTTATAATTAATAAAAAAATTTTATGTAAAGTTAATTTTATATATTTTTTATATATTTTATTAATGTAATTGACTGTATCATTTTTTAATATAAAATAATTATTTTAAACAACCACATCAATAAATATTAAATATAAATAATTAAAAATATTTATATGTTAGTGTAAAATATCTAAGTGAATATTTTTAATTTTATTTTTTATTTTTGAAATGTATGGAGAGAAAGAGTGTCCATGTGCAGGTGATCATAACAGCTGACTTTTGTGACCCTCAATAAGATGATGATGACCACACACGTTTTTGGGATTTTGGATTAGATGTCGGTGGCAATACTGTCAAAACTACAAATTAGAATTCTAAGACTGGCAGTGGTACCATTGGCCAGTGTGTTTAATTTGGAAGTATAAATACGATTATATTGAATATTATGATATATATGCATTATAATTCTTATGCTAGCTTAATTAGATCAAACACATACTCTCCTCATTATCTTTATATTATGTATTAAGTAATGTTGAAAGTGTATTAAAATAGGTTTAGATTCAGAGATGAGATGAGATGAGACAGTTTTAAATAAAATATGAAAGTTTTTAAATAAAATATTATTATTATTTTAAAATTTGAAAAAGTTGAATTTTTTTTATTATATTCTATGTATAAATTTGAAAAAATTGTAATGATGAGATTAAATAAGATGAAACGATTTTCGAATCCAAACGAGACCTAGCTAATTAATGTTTCACTACAAGAAAAGTATTACTTATTTGTAACTAGTTATTTCATGTTAAAATGGTTATTAATTTTTTGTCAAAATGAATCTATTTTTTTCACAATTAAATAGTCATTCTCGTTGTAAATAACTAGTCATAAATGCTCATTTCTTTCTCGTAGAATTTGCCTAATTAAAATACCTTTTATTGGTTCCAATTATCCCATAATTAAACTCGATCGATCGGTATGTTTGCCACGATCCATGAAAGCACAAACAATGTCTTGAGTTATATGGGCTGAGCAAGTTTTTCCTTCTTGAGTTTTAAGAGTATTAATTATTAATATTCTTTATTTTAAATTTTATCATCTTTAATCACGTTATATATATTGGCGTGTGTGCCACGTCATATTATTTCATAATATATATATAAATTCACACTCTTAAAAGTGTGCGCGATACTTGCACACTTATAACTGTAATTATTATTTCTCTATTATTATAGATATATTCAAAACCCCTAAATAAAAAATCATTACTTAATTTAATCAAAATTAACCAAATTAATAAAAGAACCCAACAATGTTCATATACAAATTTTAAATTTTATAATCTTTAATCACGTTATATTGACGTGTGTGCGACGTCATGTTATTTCATAATATATATACAAACTCACACTCCTAGAAGTGTGAACATTTTTTCTTTCAAATATGGGTGTCATGGTAATTCATAGTATTGAAGTTTGCCATTATATGTTGACACAGTTTTAACGTATTTATTGATTAATTAAAGGTTTGGATATTAATATTATTACTCACGCGTGTGATTGGATTTTGATTCTCTAGAATAATTTCTATATGAACTATAGTCATAAATGTTATGTGACGCATTTTATAAATTCTAAAGTTGGAGTACTAGAAAATCTAAATTCCTTGCAATTAATTATACTATCTGATATGGCAACATGCGCGTATATATAAATAAATATATATATATATATATATATTCAGAAGACTTTGAAGAAGAATAATATTATACGATCCAACAAATTAAGGTGCTTTGCATGCAATACCTCAATCAATTATAACTTGCTTTTCATATATATATATATATATATATATATTAGGAGAGAATAATTTACTGGTACTCCAGGTGTTAATTATCTTTTGTATATTTATCTCTCTTTAAAAATCAAAAAGAAAATGATTTGTATAATTTTAAGATGTGTAAATTACGTTTAATCATTTTGAAAAAAAAAAGGAATAGTTTGGAACCTACATTAAAAAAATAATTAAAAATTAAAAAAATTATTTTTTAATAGAGTAATGCTAAATACAGTCATATGTTTTACAAGCGCCGCACACTCCTTTTGAAAAAGAGTGGAATCCACTATTAAAGAATAAAAATTTTATATACAGTCATTTTTACGTACTCTTTGTGCACTTCATTAATGTGATTGGCTTCATTACTTTTTTGTAATATAAAATAATTGCTTTGGTCAATTATATCAATGGATATTAAAGAATTAGTTTTTTCATGTATGTCTCATATTTACTTATTTTTTTCAAAAAGAATACGTGGAACTTGCGTAGTCTATAACTGTAAATATAATTTCTCTAGCTATTTAATAATAAATCTTATTTTTTCCAATAGGAATATAAAGAACTTGTATATTTTAAGACTGTATATAACATTACTCAATCAAAAAATGTCTGCATATATAAATTGAGTTCTTGAGTTTGAGAAAAGCTTAGAATTAAGGAACATAATTGATAGATATAAAAATTCCAGTTGGGTTAATGATAGAAGGAATGAATGTGACATAAGATTTTTCACATCTTTGGATGGTGGCATATGCCTGTTGAAGAGAGAAAGCTTGGTTATAAAGCATGATTTTTCTTCTTTTTTTTTTAAGTTTATACTTTCTTTTTCTCTTTTTTTCTAAATGCATAAGACTTGGTCGCTGCATAAACAATTTTTCCCAGAGAGCGATTGTTCAACATATCAGAGGTTATCTCCCATGACATGAAATAAATACACCAACTTAATGATCAGTGAAGAACCATGCCACTTGAACATATCATCTAAGCTGCCAATTAAAAATCACGCATTGTAAGGTAATGATCTGCAGCAAACGATCTTTCCCATCGATTAACCGATCAAACTGGATATTCTAATACAGAATGAAATAGACACAATATTAAATTAATGCTCAATCCATATCGCTCAAAAACCTAATAAACAAGTAGCTAGACATACGTCAAGCTAGACCAAGGCCATGATGGATACTGACATGGTCCATGAAAGGCATGATCAAGGCCTAGCTTATACTAATAACTCTGAACAAAAGTTGGTAGAAATATATACCACAAACTCTTTGTTTTTTTCTCTTCTTTAAAACATTTTCTGGACCTTAAAGCAACCCCTATCCTTTCCTGCTTGTGTCAAGTTTCATGCCCCATATGTTTTTTTTTCTTTCTTCCTCTGAAATAAAGTAAAATGTAAATGACAAGTACATGAGAAAGAGATGTAGGAGCTGAGGGAATCCGTCAACAAAAAGGTACAAAAACCATCCCTTTTCTTTCATTTTTTTTTTATTTTTTCTTATTTTTTGTTTCCCTGAGCAAGTACAAAAACCATCTACGACCAACCAATGTAAACTCACCAAACTTTATTACATGGGGAAAAAAAAAAAAACCTTGACTCTCGGGCTGTGCTCTGCTCAGCTTCTCCTCCATTTTTATTAACAAAACCGCGTTTCAAACATTACAACCTCACACCCCAATAATAAAAAAAGCTTTGCTTTATTCACATCTTTTCATCTATAGTTCTTCCCTCTCCCGACTCTGATCTGTCTCTCAGATTTCTCTCGCTTCCACCATGCCTAAACCACCTTTCCTTCTCTTCCTGATCCTCGTTTCTTGCTTATTTTCCTCCTTCGTAGCCAGCAAAACCACCATTAATGCCGCCAGTACCACTCTCTCCCAGCAATTCAAAGAGGCCCCAGAATTCTACAACTCCCCGGATTGCTCTTCCATAACCAACTACCTCGAAGAAGATGATGCAGAAGAAGATCAAGAAGATGATGAGAGCAGCCGCCATAACGTCAACCACAAGAACAATGTCTGCTCTGATAGAGCTGTACATGTAGCAATGACTCTGGACACCCAATACATCCGGGGCTCCATGGCTGCTATCCTCTCCGTCCTCCAACACTCCTCCTGCCCAGAAAACATCTTCTTCCACTTCGTCGCCTCTGCCTCTGCAAACGCCTCCCTCCTGCGCGCCACCCTCGCCCACTCCTTCCCTTACCTCAAATTTCAAGTTTACCGCTTTGATGACTCTCATGTCTCCGGCCTCATCTCCACCTCCATCCGCTCCGCCTTGGACTGTCCTCTCAACTACGCTCGCAGCTACTTGGCTAATCTCTTGCCTTTGTGCGTTCGTAAAGTGGTTTACCTCGACTCCGACCTGATCCTTGTTGACGACATTGCCAAGCTCGCCGCCACCCCACTGGGTGAAAGCTCCGTCCTCGCCGCTCCAGAGTACTGCAATGCCAATTTCACGTTGTATTTCACCCCGACGCTTTGGTCCAATCCATCTTTGTCGCTGACTTTCGCCAACCGTAAAGCTTGTTACTTCAATACCGGCGTGATGGTGATCGATCTTGACCGGTGGAGAGCTGGAGAGTACACGAGAAGGATCGAAGAGTGGATGGAGCTCCAGAAGAGGATGAGGTTATACGAACTGGGATCTCTGCCGCCATTTCTGCTCGTGTTTGCAGGTAACATAGCTCCAGTTAATCACAGGTGGAACCAGCACGGACTCGGCGGCGACAACTTTCGGGGACTTTGCCGGGATCTACACCCGGGTCCGGTGAGTCTCTTGCATTGGAGCGGGAAAGGAAAGCCCTGGGTTCGACTAGACGCGAACCGGCCTTGCCCATTGGACGCTCTTTGGGCGCCATACGATCTGTTGCAGACTCCATTTTCTTTGGATTCTTAAAAAGTGCATAAATTACACTGTTCTTTAAGACCAAAAACCTTGGAGTATGCTCTCTCTGGCGCCTGTTTAGTCGGAGGGCCAAAGGAAGAAGAGAGAATCGAAACCGTTCATACGTCTTTTTGCAAGGAGTTTTTTTGTTCTTGTAGATCATATACAGGATTCAAAGCTCAGACCCAGCTGGGTGCTCAGAACATATAACAAAATAAAACATAAATAAATATCAAACACATCTCTCTCCAACTTTCAATGTTCTAGTTTTGTACAATAATAAGGCCAGAGAAGATTCGAATTCCCAGAAATGGGATTCATTAATCTATTTGATATATGATAGTTGTATCAAAGTCTATGATCTGTACAGCAAAAGAGCTATTTTTGCTTGGTTTAGTTCTTTAGAGAGGGAGAGAGTGAGAACAAATATGTAAATAATTTCATCTCTTTTTCTGAAACCTTCTCAGCAAATCTTCGATCTGCTTCATTGGAATCAGTGTTTTGAGTTAAGGTTTTCCATTTTCTTCATTTTTTTTTCTGCAGCTTATGATCATGATTGATTGGTTGGGAGATGAGTATACTAGAGATGGTCAAAATCAAAGGAATTATGAGAACAAAAAATGCAGGAGAGTCCAAACCTATGACAGATTTGAAAAGATTGTGTACGTAGTTTTACTAACTAATCAATCAAAAATATATTATTAATTAATACCGTAAATTCTTGATATTACATATTCTAAATATTCAAGTCATAATTTTTTATAAAAAAAAATAGATTCAACTAATAAAAAATAGATTTTTTCATAATTTTTTAAGTTTTATGATCCATTTTTATTGTTTGGTAAAGTATTGAATATATGTTTTCTTGGTGGATTGTGGCTGGAAAGACACTTAAGCCAGCTGCTGTTTTTTAATTCGAATAAAGTGTTTGCCTGAGATTAATTAATTAGGAAATACCTCATGGCTAGTGATGATCAGAAATATTTTATATGTAAATGGTTTGAACATCTTTATAAATATTTGTTTAAATTACAAGATCATGAGCTTTCAACCATATTCATACACAAATTTTATTTCATGGTAAATTAAGACAAATTAATTTTCCTAAATTGATTCCTCCTTTATTTTGAAAAAAGTATATTTTAAAATAAATGACATTTACGGTCATAAAGTGCGTGAATAGTACTACATACAGTCATAGTTTAATTTTCCTAAATTGATTCCTCCTATATGACTATAATTGTATGTAGTATTACTTAAGAAATAGTGCACAACATTTACACAAATTATGACTGTATGTAGCATTATATATATTTTAAAATTTTGTAATGCCATTCTTTTAAAGCAAAAATAATTGAAACACAAGAGAGAGAAGACGGAAAATCCACAGGATGCTGTGAAAATTTTTGCAATATTGTTCATTCCCTGTAGATTTTATGCGTGATTGAGTCTACTTTTTTTTTTTTTAATTTGTAGAAAGAATTATCAAAATTGGCACTTTACATCTGGATAATTTACACCCTTTATTTAGATATAATCATTAAGATCATGGTCAAGAAATTTTGATCTACATATTCTCCTGCAATCTCATCAATATTATTTCCAGCTTGAGTCCATATATTGACACATAACCTAATTCCGAGTGACCCATTACCTAATTATTATCTCCGATTTCTTTGACAATACCCATAAATTAAACTTTTTAATAAAAAAAATAATGTTAGATACATTATTAGGATATATAAATTTCGCATATTTTATTTTAAAAAATACAATCTATCATTAAAAAATTAATTTTTTTACTTAGATATTATATTTATTTATTTATTTATTTTAAAAAATAAAATACTTAAAAATTATGCATCCAAAACTATAAATATTATTAAAAAAAATTACTAATCATTAATAATGACTGGCCTCCTTCAAATATTAAAGATTTTATTGGTCAAAAGCCAACCTGTAAGATGATAAGATCCATTCTTCAAGTCTTTTACCAGAAGATTTTTCTTTTTTTAAAAAAAGAAAAAAGAAAAGGAAAAAAAGGGGGGGTGAGTGTCGGTAGGGTAGGAAGAGATAGATCATAGAGCAAGGAACAAGAATGAATTAGATGAATGACACGTGGCATGCTTTAAGATTTTAGGAGTTATGTACGGTATATGATCAGGATCAGCAAGTGGTCTTCTGACATACGGTCGGCACACCCTTTATTCCATACATGTCGCTCTACTTATCACATTGACCACTATATATTTTCCCCAATCTAAAAATAATATTAAATAAATAAATAAAATAAATAAAAATATAAAATATTCCCAGTTGTGCTTTTATTATTTTAAATGCTTCTTTTTATTATAAAAAAATAAATAGTGGACTTCTTTTTTGTTTTTTGGGGTTTACAAATTCTTGAACTGGTAGGCATGTTTCCAGGCAGATTCAGCTGAATTTTCCTATGTATGACTAGGGTGAACGACTTGAATTTCAAATACCTTATCTATATTTATAATTCCCTTTCCATTCAAATTCATGCAATTTCATATTCACTATTTCATATGCAAAACAACCAAACTTTTCACCTAAAATTCACTTTAATATTATATAGAAAAATGATATTTACAATCGTAGAGTGCGTAAGTATCGTACAATCGTTTTAAAAAAAGTAAGTAAATGCAAAATTTACATCAAAAAAAATTAATTTTTTATTAATAGATCGGATTTTACTCTTTTTTTCAAAACGATTGCATACTCTACGGTTGTAGCATTACTCTATTATATAATAAAGGGTTCTTTATTAAATTAATACCTACCAATATAAAAATTCTATTAAGAGATAAAAAGGGAATGAACTCCTTAAAATTTCCAGTTTATTCTTTAGGCCAATAGAACATTCTGAATATCGACTGTTAAGGTTTATAGTTTGAGAAATGCTTGATAAACTGATTACATGATTTAATCTTATACGTCAAATTATAAAAAAATTTCTTAAAAAATAAATTTAACACCTCGTATCAAATCACGTATAATTGCAAATTTACTTTTGTAATATGATTATTGCATATCATTTATTGCTTTAAAATGTGTTACATGTGGCAATTATTAAATTGATATAATCATTGTTGATCCTGTGTGTAGTCATGTTCATACCATTTTTCTGAGTTAACATTTAACTAACTTCCTTATATATGAGCTTGGTCGTCGGCAATTAGTTGGGGGGAATTAAGAAAATTGAAATACATCGTGGATGTATATCAAACATAGGCTGAAATGTCCCTTTGAAATGACATTTTATAATTCAATATAACAACTTTTAATTAAAGGTAATCATTTAGTATAAAGTTGGTACGGAAGTTTCGTGCATTTTTTATTAAAATAATAAATAAATTTGAAATTCACTTTAAAAAAAATTCATTTATTAATAATAAATTTGTATATGCAAGATTTATATTTCTTAAAATTGTATTTAATATTACTCTTAATTATAAACTGTTTACGACGCCGTGTATTATATATTATAATAAACGGTATTATTATTTTTTAAAAATTTTCAAATGTCATTGTTTTGTGGTTTTATGTAGATTTTTCTGTGTTAGGCTGTACCTATCAGGAACTGCAACTTCTTGGTAGACCATTACGAAAGTTTAAAAAAGAAAAAAGAAAACAAACAACTTGCTTTGATTCTGCTAATTCCTTGCCCAATGTATTGTTTGACCATTACAGAAATTGAAAGAAAAATCAGAGAAGAAAATCTAGCTCCTTGTTTTTGTTAGACTTCCTTTTATGCTTTGTGTAGAGGGTAAGTAATCTCAAAAAATAAGATTGTGACAAGGGCATCACATTAATGTAGAGATTAAATTAATTTATAGGTAGTTAAGTCGGGTAAAGAGTTCCGACCTCTAATTTCTCAGTTTAGGATTCTTTTCAATTTTCTGACTCGTAGATTTTTTATAATTCGAGGAGAAAGATACATGCAGCTTGTGAATTCTGTATCATTATATACAACTTCCAGACAGTGATGACCCTCTCGGATCCAGGTCCTCTTAAGTTATAGTCTAAAATTGAAGGCTTTTAGTGAAAAAGAGATTGATATATGGAGTGGATTCTATAGCATTAGTTAAATTCCGTATAAATATATCAGTCAGGATAAAATGAATATTAAATATTATAAGACCCACTTTATGCGACTATCTCTTTTTGAATAAATAACAAAAATATGAAGAGTTTTATGTTTTAATGGTGGCTAATTTGAGAGCTACGCTGCTCCTTACTCTATTCTTTCAGATGAAGTTGGCTCCATGTTTGGGTAGTTGTCCTGTTAGATCAGCCTTACCTTTCTTTTTAATGGTTCCCAACATTGTAAGCAGCTATGGTTTTAGATCAGGAAGAGCTTTCAGTCCTTTTTTTCTTTTTCTTTGAGATATCAAAGACTTGTACTCCCAGTTATCACACATGTCAATGGCTCTCTATCTTTTGGGTTTGAATCGTTAGATTTTGTGTTGCTTCACTGACGGAGAAGGAAAAGTAGGAAGGGGAAAAACAATATCTCAACCTTAATTGAATCACTATTTTTTTTTTTTTTCAAAAAAGATTAATCCCAAGAACTTGAACATGCCTTTATCTACTGGAAATTATGAGGAATAATGCTACGTATAGTCGTTTTGAAAAAAAATTGAGATTCATTATTAAAAAAATATTATTTTTTCATGCAAATTTCATATTTATTCACTTTTTTCAAAACGATTGAGGCAAGTGCTTATAACTACAGCTATCATTTCCATATTGCTATAGATATATTCAAAAGCCCTTAATTAAAAATCATTACTTAATTTAATCAAAATTAACCAAATTAATAAAAGAACCCAACAATGTTCAACAAATTCATCATAATGCACAAGTTTAGATAAAAATTAAGAGAACATTTTTTTTTTTCGTCGAATGTCGAGAATGAATGTTATAAAGCCTCGATTATATAGATCGTGAATAGTCATAGAGTAAAACAATTTGGGGAAATGACATTGTAAATTTATCGGATGATTTTCTTTTTTTTCCTAGAAAATATATCTACTTGCATATAGGCACCAAAAAAAAAAAAAAACTTGTAAAAAGAGACCAAAAAAATTATCACGAGAATTTTAAATTTTATTAATGACAAAAAATATATGTGCAAGTAGAAAAAAAATTATATATTTAGAAAAAAAAAACTTAGAAATATGAAAAATAAATCATGCTTAAAACAAAGAAAGGGTATTTAAAAAACTTGAAAACAAACAAAAATATTTCCAAAATGAGATTAATGGGTTAAGAGTTGTGTCTTGTGGGCCAAATAATCTTATTTTGGGAGCACTTCCACAAAAATTAAGTACATACTACATAGTAAGGTTTTAAAAAGATTGGGCCATGACCCCCCAACCATCTACATAATCCCGACAAACATTTTAAAATAAGAGAAATTTTATATGGAAGTCTTACGCTATATACATTCATCTAATCAATACGTGATTTATCATTTTTATCATTCTATCTTAATACTTAAATATGAATGTGTTTAAATAAAATAATAAAATTGACAAGTTGGTTGGACAGAAGTGTGTGGTGTAACATTTTTCTTAAAATAAACAGTACAGCACATAAAATAGAAACAAATAAGGAAATGAAATCTAACGATTATGGTTCCAAATTCCTTGATTTGTGGTTAAAAAAAGACCGTCATAAAGACAATTTCATCGGCGTTGGAGGAGAATTATCAGTACTAAGATGTGTACTACTACTATTCGAATAAGTTTTTTAAAAGTGAAATGCTTTAGCTAAAAATAAATAAAAAATCTCAAAAATAAATCTACAAAGATATGTCTTGATATAATACATTAAATTGTATAATTATTTTTATTATAAAGTAAATCTAACGTATTATATGAAATCATATTAATTTATAGATTAACTTTTATAGATTTTGTTTGTGACCACTTCTCTTTTTAAAATACTCTGGTTGTTTGTTCTTTCTTAATAATCATTCCACATTTTCACTAAAGGCTCTTCTTTTCACAGCGTTAGCCAATGATGCCAATCCCCACATAACACCCCCTAAATATGCAATTGCATTGCCTTGTTTGTTTTGGCAATTTGCTAAAAACAAGGTTTGGCACTCTTTAAGGAAGGTCTTTGTTTGTGTTCAGTCGGTTTACAAACGTAGCTGTCAGTGACATGCAGTACTTGAGACAAAGGCAAAAGTGGGAGATTTTTGACAATAGGCTTTTGGAAACTGTGAATGTTATGAGCAAATGAGTTTTTCCATATGTCAATCAGTCTCCAATTAATAATCTCCAAGGTTAAATTTCTTCTTCAAATTCTGGTTCATTTATTTTCAGAACGAGTTCGGATTTATTTCGAGTGATTTGATTAATTATTATCATTTTTTTTTTGTTTTTTTAAGCATTTGAATTTCTATCAGCATGCCTTCTCTCATTCAGTCCACCCAGAAATGTGTCAATAACAACTTTTTTTGATCCACTGCCGCAGCCGGTTGGCTTCTTCCTCTAGGTGGAAGGCCAAAACTAGTCTCTCAATTTCTGTTCCTCAGGCGGAGCCAGATATTCGAAGTCCTAGCCGCCAGCCGACGCAGTCGAGCCGAACAGTTGGCTATATAGGAAAAACCGAATTTGACTGATTGGCTTGCCAAAAGGCTGATCTTGAAGGAGGAGTGAAGGTTCCTGTCACTAAGATAATAATTTTCTTGGTGTTTCTTTACTCATATAAACACTACTTCATAGAAAGCAAATCTGAAGAACAAGTAGAGATTGATATTATAAATACAATACAATTCGATATGTTACTCATTTAAGAGATACACAAAGTCATGGCAAATGCAAGAAACACAAATAATATTGAGAATATGTATGCAGTCTCTGTTCCAAGATCTCTTGCTCGTCCCCTGTATTTGGAGCACTACCTCTCCTCTTAAACTAATTACCAGAGAAAAAAAGGGAAAAACTATAGACGTGATATGACTGTACCTGGTTTTCAAAACTAGAATTGATATTTACAGTCATGGAGTGCACAAGTGCCACACAATCCTTTTAAAAATTGCACCTAATGGTACAGCCTACTTGATAAAAGGACGTCAATGTGGTTTAGGGGTGGACAATCATCATTAAGTAATATTTCTTTTAAAAGCTTGGTAAACTGGTGAACCACAACATGTATGTGGCCAGAACCAAATCCCAACCTACTAGATTCATTTTTTTAACAAAAAAAAAAAATTGACAAGTAGAATGAGAAGTAGTAAATTATGATGCATGTGAGGGCTTCTCAAAGAGTACCCATATGTTAATTCAATTGTCTCAGGTGTATCATGCTGAAGAAAAAGAAAACAAAAGAAAAGCATTTCCAGCTTCCTATTGGACAAACTCTTTAGTAAGGAGCTGGATTTATAATATAACAGCCTGTAGATTCATTGGGTTCCACATGTCGCCACCTTATAGCTTTTAAGACATTCAGCAAATCGACTGCTCTTTTCACTGTAGGAAAACCATTATGCGGAGTTAGATATGGCATGCAGAATTCACCAAACCATTTAAACATGAAGGAGGTTACTCTGCAAGTACCTTTGCAAAAGACAGAATCAGAGCATTGGTAATGGGAATTTCTCCTGGGTATTTCGTTAGGATTTATATCCAGCAGCATTTTTTTTTGCAGTAACAAAAATCATGTTTGTACTGAATATATGAAATTTTAGACTGCACCCCCATGGAAGCTACATTCTGAAATAATCCAAGCAGTCAAATTAAGGCTTAGCTGGTTGACTTTTGGAGCTAAGAAGCAACATGTAGTTTCATGACGGAGAAACAAGAAATGCACTGTCATATGCTTTGGCATGGCACTGACTAAAGGTATGTTTGAGACCGGACTACTTCACTACTATTCACAAACTATTTCACTACCATTCACAAAGATACATTCATCGGTGCACGACACAATTAGGCTCCATTTGGATGCTAAAAGTATCTCGGATCATCTGTGAATAGTATAAAATAGTTTGTGAATAGTAATAAATAATAGTAAACTATTTGTAAATAGTAGTAAAGTAGTATGAGAATAGTTGTATTCCCAAACATACCCAGACCAATCTTGAACAAATAAGTACTTATAAAAACAAACAGTTGCGACAAAGAAGCAAATATTTGACTGTTTACAAGGCACATTACCTGGGCCTCCAAGAGACCATAGCTCTCTTTAGTATAGAGGTCACAACTCCAGTGTTTCAATATCAATGTATGAGGACGCATATTTGAGAACAGAAGGCCAATGCAAACTCAGAATGATCTATCTGATAGAATGAAATCCCAACAAAATCTTGGTTGCCTGAGTACATAACTCAAAGCTCCAGAAGCGTAACACTCACCAGGAGTCCCCTCACTATCTGAGCACTTGGCTGAAACCATTGATTCATGAGAATATACCAGAAGAGGGACACCTCATCTGCATCCTCAAGAATCTTCAGAATTTCCACGTATCCAGAACTAAGGTCAGTGTGAACCAAGTTAGAGTACATGACAGGTCTATGGCCATGCCAGCCTCGAGCATTTGGTCCAAAAGCTTCATGGATTCTTGCTTTCTCCTAGCTTGCAAAGACCATTGATCAATGCAGAAGAGGTAATAATGGATGGAGCAATCCGTTCTTCAAGCATTTTCTTTTTCAACTTGCAGGCCTCAAAAGTATTACCAGTTCGAATGTAGTGACCAATCAATATATTATAGGTAACAGCATTAGGGGTTAAGCCCTTAACGTGAAGTTTATGGAAAAGATTCCATGCTCGATCCATATTTCCCGACTTACACAGGCCATTTATAAGAGCATTATATGTAGTAATGCTAGGAATAATATCCTTTTTCAGCATCTCATCCCGTAACTCAAAAGCTTCATTAATATTCCCTGCTGCGGAACAGGCATGAATTAGGCTACAATATGTAAAATTATCGGGACTAAAGCCCCTAAGCAACAAAGCTGATAATACTCTTCTTGCATCAACAATCGTCCCAGACTTGCATAGTCCCACAATAGCTATATTGTAGACAATATTGTTGGGTAGAGAAAAACTTTCAACACTTTTGTCAAATGAATCAGCAATTATCAAAATGTCTGCATGTGTAACGTCATCCTCGAGAAACTTACTAAAACAGCTATCATCTGAAACAATACTAAAATCAACCATCTTCTGCAACAGCATACTTGCTTCATCAATTCTACCAAGCCTATATAGGCTGCTCACAATTTTGCTACAAATAATCATATTGGGGGAAAACCCCTTTTCCATCATCTCAAAATATGCCATAAAAGCTCTATCCAGCTTCCCTTCATTGCACAAACCAGAGATTATGGTGCCATGGGTAACAACATTCGGGGATATTCCCCTAGCCTGCATCTCTGCAAGAAGATCCATCACCTTATTTAATTTCCTAGACTTAAAAGCTCCACAAATAAGAGAATTGTACAATTCAATGGAAATAAAGTTAACTTTTCTTTCCGCCAACGATTTGATTTTTAAAGCTTCTTCAACATTTCCAACTTTACAGTACCCATCACATAAGGTCCTATATGTTACTCCATCTGGGGAACATCCTAGCTCCTCCATCCTGTCAAGAATCTCCTCTGCTTCACATAATTTCCCCATTTTACAAAATCCATTTATCATCGTATTGAAAGAAAATCTGCTCTTAGCAAATCCTCGTGCTAAAATATTTTTCCAAAGCAGAATAGCCTTGTCAGATTCCCCCATCTTAAACAGTCCATCGAGCAGAGTACAATAGCCAACCTCATCCGGACTAACACCTCTACTCAGCATCAAATGCCAGAGATGCAAAGCATCATCCAAGGCACCTGCCTTACATAAACCTTTGAGAAGAGTATTGTAAGACACAACAGTTGGCTCAACTCCTTTCTGAAGCATCTTCTCACAGAGCTCAAAGGCCTTGCTTATATGGCCTTGCTTACAGTATCCATCCACGAGAGTGTCATAGCTATAAGAGTCTGGCCTTAAGTTGCATGCCACCATACGCAAAAAAACTCCCTCTGCTTCACGTAATTGACCAAGCCTGCAGAACCCATTGATCAAGGAGTTACAAGTGAATATATTCATTTTGAAGCCCATCTCCAGCATCTCATTCTGAACCCTAATAGCGTCATCCATTTTCCTGACTCGACAGTACCCATCTAACAACACCCCATAAGGATGCTCATCCATAACCACCGACTCCTCCTCCTTCATCCTCTGAAGTATGCTCTTTGCTTCCTCCATCTTACCTTGCTTGCAGTAACCCTTAATTAACAGGGTGTAAGTCACCGCAGTCCTCGAAATCCTCCTTTCAGACATCAACCTCAACACCCCTCCTGCTCCTTCCACATCTCCCAAACTAATATACCCATCAATCAAGCAATTATAAGTCACAACATTCGTTTTGAAACCAGAATTCTCCATTTCTTTCAAAAACTCCAGGGCTCTACCCACTTTCCCCTCCTTACAATACGCATTGACCATTATAGTACACGTAAAGACATCGGGCACAATCCCAATCCTAATCATCTGATCATAAACTAGCAAGGCGGTATAACTTTCGCCCTTTCTAACCAGATTACTCAACAAAGAGTTACAGGACCGCAAACTTGGTATACGTCCGTGCTTCCCCATATTATCAAACGCATGCAATGCATTCTTTATCAGACCCTTTTCAGCATAAACCTTCAAGATCATATCAAAAACAGTGGGGGAAAACGTAAATTCTTTGTAAACCCTAACGAGCTCGTCCCAAACAAAAAACGCCGAGTAATTGTTTTTAGAGAGACGGACCAATTCGTTCAGATGCGACCTTGTTTCGTCGTACATTCGAGCTCTCGACAATATGTGAACAATTTTACAATAAGCTTTAATACTAGGTCTACCAATTCGTTTCTTGGAGGCTAACTTGAAAAATCCTAAACAAGCGCTCGGGTTCAAACGAAGTTTCCGAAGAACGGAGTCCATAAGTTCCTCGGAAAACTCGAAGTACAGGTCACCAAGGTCATCGAAGCGATGAAGGACGAGGAGTTGCAAGATCCGGTCTAGCAATTCGGGTCGTGTTAACTTGTACTCGTCCCGGTGCTTCCTGTGGAGGGTACGGGAGACGTGGAATAGTTTCTGGGGTTGGATACGAGACAGCCGGAGAGGAGAGGAGGACAGGGAGTACCTGAGGAGCATTGGAACCTATCTGGATCGAATGGCTCTGCGAAGGGTGTTGATGTAGCTGTCGAATCTGTACGATATCGCTTCAATAGAAACATTTTCTTTTTTGAGAAAGAGAAACACCGCAGCCTGGAGCGTACCGCTGCGTACACTATATTATTATTTTATTTATATTTTATTATATATGATGTAAAATATTTATTATTAACATATAAAAATATATAAGAAATAATTATTTAATAATAATAAATCTATTTTATTTTATTTTATAAAATATAGATAAAGTAATAATATAATGTATAAAATTTTTTAAAAATATAACATCGTTGATTATAAAAGAGCCAGCGTGTCACTTTTTTCTATTTCAAAACTAAGCACAGCAATCAATGAAACTTGCAACGGTGGTATAGTAGTTTTTTTTTTTTTTTTAAACAAGCTTGTTATATAGATAAAGGATAATACAGAGTTCAAGGGGGATCAAAAAGAAAAAAATGGAAAGAATTATCTAAGGGTATGCTACCAAAAAATGATTGGTTGCTGCCCATTGCGCTACAGAGTGCGCACATCGATTAATATTTCGATGTATTTTGTCAAGGACCCAATGTTCATGAAGATTGAATAAATTTTGGATGTCACCTATGATGGGATTGATTTGCCAGTGTAGAGAAGAAGGAAAATCTTTAACTGCAGAAATTACTTGTTGAGAGTCTCCTTCAAATATAACCCAAGAGTGGTGAGATGAGTCAACCATTTTTGTTGCTAGAAAAGTTGCCGATGCTTCTGCTTCTAGAGGATTGTTGGTTGTGAGTTTTTCAGTCTGTATTTTTATGATTTTACCTGAATGATCTCTGCAAACTACAGAAATAGTTGAGAAATTTTCTCTGACAGCAGCATCAAAAGAGTAGCTTAGAAAGCTTCTGGGTGGTGGTTTCCATTTTTCAAACTCCTTTTTCTTCTTGTCTTTCCAAGCATCTTGATAGTTGAGGTAGATACGGCTTAGCTGTGTTTTGGCTGCCTCCAGAGAGAAAATAAGCTGGTTATGCACAATGTCATTTCTTTGTTTCCAGATGAAGTCTAATGTTGTGACTGCAAATAATTGAAAATGATGGATCTCTGTGTCATGAAGGCCTAATTCTTCCTTTGGATGGATAATCATGCAAATCCAATCTGTAATTGAGTGAATCGGCAGATTTTCGAGATTTAGAGGCCATGAGCTTTGACTCCATAATATTCTGACAATAGGGCATTTCACAAATATGTGGATTGTTGTTTCCTCTGCTTGGTTGCATAAGGAGCATTCATCTAACATTGATCCTGAGATAGCTTCATTCACTCTTGTCTTTGTTGGGAGAATGTTCCATTGCAGCTTCCATATCAATAATTTATGTCTTTCATGGATTTTTAGCTTCCAAATTGACTTGAAGAGACTTTGTGTTTGGGCTGCATTTTGTTGATTTGCTGATAGTCCATTGATGATCAATTGATATGCAGATTTAACTGTAAAGTTTCCAGTCTTGGATAGGACCCAGATCATTTTATCTTGAAGTTGAGAGGAGATCGGGATGTGAATTTTCTGAATTTCATTGTTGCTTTCTTGATCAAAGAGATTCTGCAATTTTCCTAGATCCCATTGTCTTGGATGACCTGTGATGATATCTGAGACTTTCATTTCTGGGTGAGATTGATCCATATCATTTAGTGGTTTTGGTATGAAATTTTCCATTGTTGGTATCCAAGGTTCTTCTCATATACTGGTCGTGGTACCATTGTTGATCTGAGTACATCTTCCTTTTCTGAGGATTGCCCTTGTTTGGAGAATGCCTTTCCAGAAATAAGAGTCTGATTGTTTTTGTGTTGCTTGCCAAAAGTTTGAATTTCTGAGGTATTTTGATGCTAGAATATTATACCAAGGCCATTCTTTTTTTCACTAATTTCCCATCCTGTTTTTGTGAGTAGTGCTTTGTTCATATCCATCATTTGTCTTATTCCAAGACCGCTAAGAATTTTTGGTTGGCATATAGATTTCCAAGACTTGAGGATCAAGTTATGAGACTTGTCTTTTGGGAATCCCCACCAGAAATTTTTCAATGTCGTATCTAGGATCTTGCACACTGTCTTAGGAAGCTGAAAAGTTGACATAGTATAGGTAGGAATAGTACTAGCGACAGTTCTGATCAACATTGTTTGGCCCGCTTGTGAAAGTGTTTTTAATTTCCATCCTTCTAATTTTTTCTCAACCCAGTTTAAGATGTCTTGAAAATTTTCTTTCTTGTTTCTGCCAATAGATATTGGAAACCCCAGATATTTCATTTTTCCCATAGATAGCTTATAAGGAAGACAATGATGAATTTCTGTTTTGATTGCAGGGTTCACATTCCGGGTGATAAAGATGGTAGATTTGTGCATATTGATCTTTTGCCCTGACCACTGTTGGAATGTTTCCAAGCTTTCATTGATTACTTGGGCATTGTCTGTTGTAGCTTTAGCAAAAATAATCGTGTCATCTGCAAATAGAAGGTGTGATACTGGTGGGCTGTGCCTACTGATTTTTATCCCTTCCAAATTTCCTTTTGCTTCTTCTTGCGAAATGATCCTTGATAACACCTCTGTTACTAAAATGAAAAGGAAAGGGGATATTGGATCTCCTTGTCTTAAACCCCTTTGTGCTTTAAAGAATCCACATGGCTTGCCGTTTATGAGAATTGAAAAGGTAGCTGTCGTAATGCATTCTTTAATCAAATTGATCCAACATGTGCTATATCCCACTAATTCCATTACCAAGAATAAGAAGTTCCATTCAACCATATCAAAGGCTTTTTCCATATCTAACTTGATTGTCATCTGACCTTTTTTCCCCCCTTTTGTCTTGAGATGATGGAATAGTTCATGTGCAATTATTGTATTTTCCTTGATATTGCGACATGGAACAAATGTTGTTTGAAGTGGTGATATGATGCCATCTAAAGTTGCTTTGAAACGGTTAGCCAATATTTTGGTAATGAGCTTGTAAATGACATTTGTGAAGCTAATTGGGCGATAATGGCTCGGATTGTTTGGGTTGGGAATTTTTGGGATGAGAGCTAGATTGGTATGGTTTATTTGCTTTAATAGTTTTCCACTCCTGAAAAAGTTATGCGCTGCTTCTATCACTTCATTTTTGATAATATTCCAATAGTGTCTGAAAAAGAGTGCTATCATACCATCTGGGCCTGGTGCCTTATGGTTAGGAATTTGTTTTAGGGCACCGAAAATTTCTACTTCATTTGGCACTGCTAACAGATTATCATTGTCTTGATCTGTGATTTGCTTCTCAAATAAGGTTTCTAAGTTGGCCGGGAAGCTTGGATTTGATGAAGTGTATATGAACCGAAAATGAGTAACAAAAGCATTTTCAATAATAGATTGATCCATAGACCAATTACCTGGATTCAGCTTGATGATGTCTATTGAATTTCTTCTTCTTTTGATCGTCGTTTGTAAATGGAAGAATTTGGTGTTGAGATCTGTTGAGGTGAGCCATGTTGTCCTTGACTTTTGTCGTCATAGGGATTCCTCATATTCTCTCTGCTTGTGGAGGTGGTGTTGAAGATAATTTTCTCTATCCTGGTTGAAATCTTGCATTTGCTTACTCTGGACTTCCAGTAGTTCTGTTTCCAGGTTTTGAATATTGTTTTGGATTCGCCCGAAGTAGTGTTGATTCCAGAGTTTAAGAGCTTCTTTGGTTGCCTGAATTTTTCTGCATATAATATAGGATGGGTTTCCTTGAAAAAATTTGCTCCATGCTTCTCGGATAACATTGTGACTGAGAGGCTCATAGATCCAAAATTCTTCAAATTTGAACGAGGAAGCTGGTTTCAACTTTTTGGATGTCTGTAGCAGAAGTGGATGATGATCCGTTGCGAACGATGCCAAATTTTGTAGCGATGCATCGGGAAAAAGTAATCTCCATTCTTGGTTTGCAATCGCTCTATCCAGTCTTTCTCTGATTAGGGCCAATCCACTTCTATTATTAGTCCATGTATATTTCGGGCCCGAGTAGCCTATATCTATGAGACCATGATGATCCATTACTGCTTTGAGACCACAGTTTTGATTTTGATGGAAAGGGCGTCCCCCATACTTTTCTTGTTGATTAATCACTTCATTAAAATCTCCTATACACATCCATGGGCCTTTGAACGCTTGTTGTACTGAGTCCAGGTGACTCCAAAAAGATGGTTTTAGGTGATGGTGAGCTGGGGCATAAACAAAGGTTAACATCCATGGGTGATGAGATGGATTTGAATACACCAAAACATAAATAGCATTCATATTAATATTGACCGGTTCAAGATCCAAACCCGGTCTCCACAAAAGAAGAAGCCCCCCTTTTTTACTATCAGCTGGAGCGCTAACAAAAAGATGGAAACCTAAACTATTTACAATAGATATGGTGTGATCATCCGACACCAAGGTTTCGGACAAAAAAACTATTTCAGGGTTATATTTCCTAATATTCGCCCTTAAGTTTCTGATTGTTTTAGGTCGGGTTAGTCCCCTGCAATTCCAAGCTAGTGTCCTCATTTAGTTTTTGGAGGCATTTTGTAGCTTGCCTCGCTAGTTTTTTTGGATTTACCAAGGGACGGTGAAGTAGAAACACTGTATGGGTTGAATCTGGATTTTCCTTTTGTTTTTTTCTTTTTGCCTATTGTGCCTGAATTCAGCTCCAGAAGCGTGAGGGCCAAAGTAGCTTCCTCTGACTGTGACTTGTTTCTTGTATCAATTGGAGGCTCTGTCTGCTCTCTTTTGATGATGTGTTGGAATTTCCTTTTTGGTTCTTCAGTGAATTCCATGTCTTGATGCATTGGGATGACAGTAGTAACAGCCTGCTTATTTAGTTGTAAGATGAGAGGTTCAATTAAATCCACAATTTTCCTTTTGAGTTTCTGCATGGGTGTAGAAAAGGATTCAGTGGATCTTGTCTCTTGATTTGATTGTGTATCCTCTAGCAGTTGGAGAGTTAGAACTCCCTTTCGTGCTTGGTTGGGAAGATTGTAAGTCCGGAATGAGTTGTTTCCGTTGAGATAAAAGGATTTTCTGGGCCCATTAACTGATTCTCTTGGCTGTCTGTTGATAATTGAAAAGGCTTGGCTTGAGTTGAAAACCGTGGGCTCATGAAGGAGGGCCGAATGTCAGTTTGAGTGGTGGGCCGAGTTGCACATTGCTGGGCCAGATGGAGCCCAATTTCTTGCTTATCGGGTGGCTTCTCCATGTCGGCCAAATCTGGTGTTTTATCTCTGTATTTCATGCCATTCATAGCCGAAAATATCTGCTGCCACTGTGTGTTCCACAGGTTGTTGTTGACCGCTGAGGATGGCGTTAATGGCTGGGTTGTCTGGAATGATTGTATTCCTCCACGTGATTGTTTTCCTGAGTCCAGCGACAAACCCTCGATCTTATTGCAGCAGAAACCAAGTGTGCTGGAATCGGTAGGTGGTTCAACAGTGATAATCTTTACTCGGTTAGTTGGAGCATTGATTGGGTTCGGATCACTGTAACTGAACAGTGTTTATTTTTTGCAGAGACCGTTTGCAGGAAAATTCCTTCTGAAGTTAGAATGTCGTGATGAAGTGTTTGCTTGGAGCTTTCGCCTGCATCTGAAACTAGGTTGGCCGGTTGTAATTTTAACCATTCACCTGCGATGATGAGATGACTACCTGGCTTTCTCTTTGGTAAGATGTGAGTCTCAATTGGAGCTTTTGTCAAACTCTGTTTTCCTATCAAAACTGGTTGGGTTAGAGCATGAGTATTTTTCTCGGGGTGTACTTGGATATCTTGGTTGATTCCTCCATAGGAATGAGAGTGTGAGGGTCGGGCTTTGTTCTCCAATTGATCAGTTTCCCCACTTTGTCCTCTAATTGTTTGTTGAAATGCTTGTGTATTGCCAAGATTGCTCATATATTCTGCTCTTATCCATGGACCGTAAGTAAGTCTTGTAGCATTGGATTGTAAAAATCCACAGAAAACTTGTGAATGGCCGAGTCTACCACAGGCATAGCAAAAGTAGGTTAATTTTTCATACTTGATTGCTATCCAAATTTCAGGATTGTCTTCTCTTGGCATCATGAATCCTTGTTGAAGAGGTTTTGTGACATCAATCTCAACCTTGAGTCTAATGTATTTTCTGAAAGCTAATCAATAGAGAGGATCTTCTTCCACCTTAATTAAATCTCCAAGTGCTTTCCCAATTTCAACAACATTATCATAAGTTATATATTCTAGGGGAAGCCCATGAATTTGTACATAAAAGGTAGAGTGGTTTAGATTGATTTCTTGGAGAGTAGTTCCAGGAGGCCAAGATTTAAGGACTAACAGATACCCTTTAAAATTCCAAAGGGCTTGGTTGAGGACACGTAGTTTATCTTGGAGAGTTCTAAAAGTGAAAAGGAACTTGTTTGTCTCCAGATCTTCTATGAGAAAATGTTGGATAAAATTCCATGATGCTTTTATGCATGAGTGAATGGCATATTTGTTAAGAGGTCTATCTGCTACTAACTTTCCAATCAGGATTTGTTTGAAGTGATTATGGCTTTGTTTGGTGCAGGTTGAAGTTTGAGATCATGCCATGACAACGCTTCAGTTTGAGTGATGAGGGATTCCAAGTCCATCGTTTGAAGGTTTTGTAGAGGTTACTTCAAAGAAACTTGCAGAAAAGGAGCAACACTAAGTGCAGGAAAAACGATACACCTCCTAGATAGAGAAGCTCTGCCTTCTCTCTAGCCGGTCCAGTACTACCAATCTCTTGATTGTTGATACGGTGGTAGAGTTGTTATTTGTTCAGAAGACCCACCATTATTTCCTTATAAAACCCCACCCTTCCATAAAGAAATATATATTCTATTTTGATTCGAAATACACTTACTTCATTTTCTTCGTTTACTTTGTTTTATGAAAAATAGATTTCATTTCTTTCATAAAAGAAGTTACAGATGTGATTAATAAATACAAAGAAAAACTCAGATTACAAGCTAAATTACGCATCTATTAGAGACTTCTATGCATACAAATTTCTTTGTAACGGACATTATCTTAACTTCAATAAATTCTCTAATGACAAAATCTTCTGAGATGCAAGACTCTATGACAATAGAGATGTACATCTCAATTTATCTGAGAAAACACTACTATGTATAAACAAAGATATCCATCCCTCACCCTCCAAACGAGGATAGGGGAAACCAACCCCCGTCCTCCAAAAGAAGAGCAGGAGAAACCAATCCCCATTCTTTAAAGGAGGAGAGGATTCTCTTGCTATGGACAATAAGTCCAATAGCATATTTCTATTTATTTTTACCTAAACACAAATTACCACAAACAACATTACAACATTACAATACCAGAAATATGAAAATACACTGAGCAAGGACAAGCAATACAATGAATCAACCCGTAGCTACAACGTGAAAACTGAGTATCGCCCAACCCATGGACAGCTTGCAAACCTTCATTTCAAGTATGCCGAAACAAAGCAGCAAGCATGCATCTTGTGAGCCACAAAACTGATGCCAACCTCCTCCATTTAGCTATCACTCAGCCATCGTGTCATCTGAGACTTGTACCACCAACAGTAAGAGGCCATCGTTGACTCCACCATTTCAGAACCACCACGTACAGCATCATGGCTTGCCTTTCATCTTCTGCAACTGCCGCAGCTCCTCTCAACCAAGATCACTTTTTGCTCAATCACCACAGACAGTAAACCAACACTGCACTGCCACCTTCACCCACGACAAGCTCACAGCAGCACGACGGACTCTCCCTCCTCAATCAAACCCAACCACACGACCACCATGAAGAGAGAGATCAGCAGCATTTCTATTTTCTGGTTTCTAAAACAGAGGAGTTTGTTCCTCACCTTGAGCCACGTCGCTACAGCCACAGAAACAACCCCCCTTCACCCTTAAGCCACCATGAACTCAACCTCTAAAGACCCTATTTTCAAACACTGAAACAACCTGGTGATCTCCATCTATGATCTCCATGGCGATCTCCATCTGTGGATCTCCATGCTTTGACAGGAAACACAAAATAAAAAATAAAGATTGGAAAAAACCAACACAAGAAAACAAAAGAGGGAGATGGGCAGATTAAGGATAAGGAGGAGGAGGAGAAGACCAAGAAAGGCGGTGATTCTATCAATGAAGGTAGGGTTTCTATAGAAAGTGGGTAAAGAACTCGTGGGATGAGAAATGTGAGTTATGCCGAAGTTTTGAGCAGAGATGATGTCGAGGTTTTAATTAAGAAGCGTCAGAGGGGAAGGAATTAAAGTTATCATCTGGAGGAAATTGTGGTGTTCAGAAGAATGAGAAAGTTAAGGACAACAATGGATACCCATGCCATTTGAGAACTAGCCCAACAACAAAAATGAGAGAGAGAGAGAGAGAGAGAGAGAGAGAGAGAGAGAGAGAGAGAGAGAGAGAGAGAGTCAGACGACATGGGAGAGAACTCAAGATCCCTTATTCATTCACATCTTGCCTGTTTATTTTCAATAATTTCAAACCCAAGTTCATTCTTCTCAAAGGTTGGTCTAAGAATGCACACCACCTCCAGCAAATAACTTCAATTCCTTTTCCATCTGATTGGATGCATCCCTATTTGATATTGATTTCTGAACCGACGAGATGTGAACAGAAAAGGGATCTTGAGTCCTCTCCCATGTTGTTTGACTCTCTTTCTCTTTCTCATTTTTCTTGTTGAGCTAATTCTGAAACAGCAAAGGCATCTATTGTTTTCCTCAACTTTCTCGTTCTTCTGAACACCACAATTTCCTCTAGGAGATAACTTTAATTCCTTCCCCTCTGACGCTTTTTAATTAAAACCTTGGCATTATCTCTGCTCAAAACTTTAGCATAACTGACATTTCTCATCCCACGAGTTCTTTGCCTACTTTCTATAGAAACCCCACCTCCATTGACATAATCACTGCCTTTCTCAGTCTCTTCTCCCGAAAACCAAACATCCTCCTCCCCCTTCTCCCTAATCTCTTTAATCATTCCATTCTTCTTCTTCTTCTCCTTCTCCACAGGCTCAACTACTTCAACTCTCCCTTTTCCCTCGGCACTACATTCTTCCTCCACCTCCCTTCTCGTCAACTTTCTTCCACAAGCCATTACACACCCATCAAACAATAAACGAAGAAAATGAACAGAGTGTTTTTTGGATCAAAATAGAGTATATATTTCTTTATGGAGGGATGGGTTTTATGGAGAAACAATGGTAGGTCTCCTAAGCAAATAACAGCTCCACCACCATTGTGAGTTTCATCGCACGCTACGAGCGCCGGGGAGATTTGAGAGAGAAGAAGGGGGAGATTTGGATGTTTGGCTAGGGATTTTGTTTATTTTTGCATTGCAAGGGGCACGCTTAGTTTTGGGAAAAAAAAATGACGGGCTAGCAAACACTTAGAAGGTGTGCGATGTAGATCTCCCTAGAGGGAAACTCTTATAAAGATAAGCGATTGGTAGACAACCATTTTACAATTTTTTCGCAAGTTTATTTTATTAAAATATTATTATTTTTTAAAATTCATATTTATCGAAATTATAAATAATTCAAATAATTTTAATATAAATTGATATTCTAATGCATAGTTGTGGAAAAGTTATAGATTAGTTGTCAACTTATTATTTTTGAAGTTATTAAATATATTTTTATTTTATAAAAAAACTTCCGTTTAAAACATTTAGAAAAATAATTGTCTTTCCTTTGTCAGCCTTTTAAATTCATGGGCATTCATCGGTTGCATTTTCTGTCTTTCTTTCTTTTATTTTTTTGTATTTTTTTTGGAGCGTGTGATTTTCAAATAGAATTATATTTTATTTTAATCCTACAACTTCCAATGTTGTCCATAAATAATATTAATGACTAGATCTATGAAATCTCGTCGAATGTAATCTATATATGGTGTCTATATCTCTACACATTGTATAAAGTGTTCAAATCAAATTATAAAGAATACAGGTAAATCTTGTTAGATTTCATTAGAAAAATGACCTTAGATTCTTGACGAAACTTGAATGTCTCAAATGGAAATGAGAATGCCACGTAATGTGAGCTTTACAACATTAAATGGGATAATAATTCTTACAGAATGGGCTTCATGCATCATTGTATCTCCCACTAGAGACCCTAAATTTCATGCATTAACTTGGATGATTTTATCTTTATAGAATTTTTTTTTATTGGCACCGGGTGTTTAGGAACAGTGTCCCGACTAATTTCAGAGGTACACAGGCTAATCTCAGAAGTACACAGGCTCTCGACTAATCTCAGAGGAACAGTGTTCCGCCTGAGCATAGCATACCACTCCACTTACGGCTGCCAATTTTTTTTTTAATTTAATGATTAAGAAAGTAATTTGAAATATTTTGAAATATTTTTATTTAATAATTCAAAAAATAAAAAAATAATAACTGGTCGGCACACCAAACTAAACGGTAACAACTAAACTAAGCGGCATATTAGCCGTACTATTTAAAAAAAATCTAGTTACAAGTATAACTGCGTATTAATATTTGTTAAAATTTTAAATACTGTTTTGATGACTATTTCGGTTAATGCATTGAAGTGAAATATTTCGATATCAGTATATTTCGGTGTACAGTTTTAAAATTAATTATATATTATATATAAATATTTTATGTATATATAAACTAACAAGTAATAAAATAAATACATATATATATATATGTAAGTGTGTATCATGTATATGTATATATATATAAAAGAATTGAATATTTATAAAATGAATATATGTTAAAAAAAATCACAAGCTTGAGTTAAGACACAAAAATAAAGAAATAATATAAAATAATAGATAAATTATTAAAAATAATTATATTTAAAAATATATATAGAATGATGGGACATATTTAAAGTTATAAAAAAATAAAATTATATAAATATATTTATATTTTAGAATTAATTAAATACGGTTTGAATTTAAAATTTACAAAAATACCATCTAAGTATAAGAAAATTACAAAAACAACCTGGAATGAAATGGGGATCAAAACGCTCAATTCCAGCCAAAATGGTCGAAATTTAACCGGAATGGCCGAAACAAGAGTAGAATGACTGGAATTTGAAGCGAAACGGAATGTAATGATAGAGTGTACCAGACACTACACCGGAACAGAATTCAAAACCTTGATATGTGCACCAATCTAATGTGATTGGTCAAAAAGTAGATTTTATTAAAAACAATACTAATTTAAATTTTAAATATGAAAAAATTAATATTGATACGCAGATTAATACGTAATTTTAATTGTATGTAGCAAAACTCTTGAGAAAATAACATCAATGATTATAAAAGAGCCAGCGTGTCATTTTTTTTTCTTTCCAAAACTAAGCACACCCTAGAAACAAACAAAATCCCCATCCAAACATCCAAATCTCCCCCATTCTTCTCTCCCAAATCTCCCCGACATTCACAGCAATCAATGAAACTTGCAATGGTGGTAGAGCTATTATTTGTTCAAAAGACCCACCATTATTTCCCTATAAAACCCACCCTTTCATAAAGAAATATATACTCTATTTTGATTTGAAATACACTCAGTTCATTTTCTTCGTTTATTTTTTTTTATGAAAAATAGATTTAATTTCTTTCATAAAGAAAGTTACAGCTGTGATTAATAAATACAGAGAAAAACTCAAATTACAAGCTAAACTACGCATCTATTAGAGGCTTCCCCGCATACAAATTTCTTTATAACAGACATTGTCTTAACTTCAATAAATTCTCTAATGACAAAAACCTTCTGAGATGCAAGACTCTGTAACAACAGAGATGTCCATCTCGATTTGTCTAAGAAAACACTACTCTCTATAAACAGAGATATCCATCCATCACCCTCCAAAGAAGGTAGGGGAAACCAACCTCCATCCTCCAAAAGAGGAGCAGGAGAAACCAATCCCTATTCTCTAAAGGAGTGGGCTCTCTTGCTATGAATAACAAGTTCAGTAGCTTATTTCTCTTTATTTTTATCTAAACACAAATTACCACAAACAACATTAAAACACTGAAAATCTGAAAACATATGATTGAGCAAGGACAAGCAACACAATGAATCAACCCGTAGCTACAACGTGAAAACCGAGCATCGCACAACCCTTGGGTAGCTTGTAAACCTTCATTTCAATTATGCTGAAACAAAGCAGCAATCATGTATCTTGTGAGCCACAAAACTGATGCCAACCTCCTCCATTCAGCCATCACCTAGCCATCGTGTCATCCAGACTTGTACCATCGACAGTAAGAGGCCATCGTTGACTCCACCGTTTCGGAACCACCACATCCAGCCTCACAGCTTTCATTTCATGTTCTGCAACTGTCGCAACTTCTCTCAACCAAGACCACTTTTAGCTCAATCACCACAGACAGCAAACCAACACTGCACTACCACCTTCACCCACGATAAGCTCACAGCAGCACGACAGACTCTCCCTCCTCCACACAAACCCAACCACGCTACCACCATGAAGAGAGAGATCAGCAGCATCTCTGTTTTCTAATTTCTGAAACAGAGGAGTTCCTCACCTTGAGCCACGTCGCTACAGCCATAGAAACAACCTCCCTTCGCCCTTATGCCACCATGAACTCAGCCACTAAAGACCCTATTTTCAAGCACCGAAACAACTTGGTGATCTCCATCTGTGGATCTCCATGCTTTGATAGCAAACACCAAATAAAAAATAAAGATTGGAAAAAACCAAGATAGGAAAACAGTAGGAAAATAAAGAAGGAGGGAGGGAGGGAGGAGCAGATGCTCCCACCTCCCTCTGGGGAAGGTTTTCGATTTGGATTTCTAGAGAGAAGTGAGAGCTTCTCTCTCTAGAAATAGTTAGGGCCGATCTCTTCATTTATTGTTTGATGGGTGTGTAATGGCACGTAGAAGAAAGCCGACAAGAAGGGAGGTGGAGGAAGAATGTGGTGCCGAGGGAAAAGGAAGAGTTGAAGCAGTTGAGCCTGTGGAGGAGGAGAAGTGTGGTAGGATTAAAGAGATTAAGGAGAAGGAGAAGGATGATGTTGGGTTTTTGGGAGAGGAGATCGAGAAAGGCGGTGATTCTGTCAATGAAGGTGGGGTTTCTATAGAAAGTGGGCAAAGAACTCGTGGGATGAGAAATGTGAGTTATGCTGAAGTTTTGAGCATAAATGATGCCGAGGTTTTAATTAAGAAGTGTCAGAGGGGAAAGAATTAAAGTTATCATTTGGAGGAAATTGTAGTGTTCAGAAGAATGTGAAAGTTGAGGACAACAATGGATGCTCATGCCATTTGAGAATTAGCCCAACAAGAAAAATGAGAGAGAGAGAGAGAGAGAGAGAGATGACATGGGAGAGAACTCGAGATCCCTTTTTTGTTCACATCTTGCCTGTTTATTTTCAATAATTTCAAACCCAAGTTGCATTCTTCTCAGAGGTTGGTCTAAGAATGCACACCACCTCCAACAGATAACTTCAATTCCTTTTCCATCTAATTGGCTACATCCCTATCTAATATTGATTTCTGAATTGATGAGATGTGAACAGAAAAGGGATCTCGAGTTCTCTCCCATGTTGTTTGACTCTCCCTCTTTCTCATTTTTCTTGTTGGGCTAGTTCTCAAACGACAAGGGAATCTATTGTTTTCCTAAACTTTCTCATTCTTCTGAACACCACAATTTCCTCTAGGAGATAACTTTAATTCCTTCCCCTCCGACGCTTCTTAACTAAAACCTTGGCATCATCTCCACTCAAAACTTTAGCATAACTCACATTTCTCATTCCACGAGTTCTTTGCCTACTTTCTATAGAAACCCCACCTCCATTGACATAATCACCGCCTTTCTTGGTCTCCTCTCCTGAAAACCCACCATCCTCCTCCCCCTTCTCCCTAATCTCTTTAATCCTTCCATGCTTCTTCTCCTTCTCCACTGGCTCAACTACTTCAACTCTCCATTTTCCCTCCTCACTACATTCTTCCTCCACCTCCCTTCTCGTCGGCTTTCTTCCACGAGCCATTACACACCCATCAAACAATAAACGAAGAAAATGAACAGTGTTTTTTGGATCAAAATAGAGTATATATTTCTTTATGGAGGGATGGGTTTTATGGAGAAACAAAGGTGGGTCTCCTAGCAAATAACAGCTCCACCACCATTGTGAGTTTCATCGCACGCTACAGCGCCGGGGAGATTTAAGAGAGAAGAAGGGGGAGATTGGATGTTTGGTTGGGATTTTGTTATTTTTGCATTGCAAGGGGCGCTTAGTTTTGGGGGGAATGACGGGCTAGCAAACACTTGAAGGTGTGCATGTAGATCTCCCTAGAGGGAAACTCTTATAAAGATAAGGATTGGTAGACAACTATTTACAATTTTTTCGCAAGTTTATTTTATTAAAATATTATTATTTTTTAAAATTCATATTTATCGAAATTATAAATAATTCAAATAATTTTAATATAAATTGATATTCTAATGCATAGTTGTGGAAAAGTTATAGATTAGTTGTCAACTTATTATTTTTGAAGTTATTAAATATATTTTTATTTTATAAAAAAACTTCCGTTTAAAACATTTAGAAAAATAATTGTCTTTCCTTTGTCAGCCTTTTAAATTCATGGGCATTCATCGGTTGCATTTTCTGTCTTTCTTTCTTTTATTTTTTTGTATTTTTTTTGGAGCGTGTGATTTTCAAATAGAATTATATTTTATTTTAATCCTACAACTTCCAATGTTGTCCATAAATAATATTAATTACTAGATCTATGAAATCTCGTCGAATGTAATCTATATATGGTGTCTATATCTCTACACATTGTATAAAATGTTCAAATCAAATTATAAAGAATACAGGTAAATCTTGTTAGATTTCATTAGAAAAATGACCTTAGATTCTTGCCAAAACTTGAATGTCTCAAATGGAAATGAGAATGCCACGTAATGTGAGCTTTATAACATTAAATGCGATAATAATTATTACAGGATGTGCTTCATGCATCATTGTATCTCCCACTGAAGACCCTTAATTTCGTGCAATAATTTGGATTATCTTTATCGATTTTTTTTATTATTATTGGCATTGGGTGTCTAAGAACAGTGTCCTGACTAATCTCGAAAGTACACATGCTCTCGATAAAGAGTTTGCCGCAAGTGCACATCGGGTAATTTAAAAAAAAAAAAAAAATTCTCAATCCGATGGCTCTTAGAAATTGTTTGCATTTCAAGAGGATTTGAACCTATCCTTATAAAAATTTAGGTAAAACAGTTAGTAAATTGGACTTGATCAAGAAAGCATCACGCCATTTTCGACTAGATCTGGATTATGAATAGTACTACATGTACTTATAATTTTATATACAACATTATATCTACTTATGTAGTGAATAAAAGACCCATTTTATCAATTTTTTCTTTTGTAATTTAAATTTCAAATTTCAAATTGTATAATTTTCAGTACGTATCCTTATGTGAGCAAAAATTGTAGGAATAAATAGCATTTTGCTTGGACCATTTCGTTCTGATAACCGGTTGACCACCGAAGTATAAATGCAGGAATAGGAGTTGGTCGGGAAGCCATGTTAAAAGCAAAAGTCTCAGCTGTTGAATGAAAAACACAGTATTGGCAGGCTACATGACACATACATAGGATAGGACCATCAAATCAGAGAGATGGGAGAAGACTTGTACTGGAAGAGAATATTCAAACATTAATTATTTAATTTATTCCTATTAAAAAAGAAAAAAAAAAAAAGGTAATCGGTGGCATCATGCAGGCCATGGAATAAAATTAGTACTTTCTCGAGAAATATTCTAGAGAGAGTTGCTTCTACGCGATTCGGCCTTGGGGATTTAAAATATGAAAAGGCCAACCTTCAGACTCAGTGGAAAGAAAGAGAGGCACATGAATAGAAATCCAGGGAGCTAGACATCAATAAGGAAATCTCCCTGTCATCCATATTTGGTTAAGGGTCTCCGGAAGACCATATTGATCCACTGCCTGTTGACCAGCTCTGAATCCGTCTCCATACACCGGAGAAATGTCTGATTTGATCTGATGTTTGAAGAAATCCCCAAGCTCTCTTTCATATTGAGATATCATAATGCTTTTGGGTGCGGTGGAAGCAGATGATGAGGTTGATGCAACATTGCTGCCTGATCCAGACTTGAGCTTGGATTCCAACCACATGTGAGCTAGAACCTGACAGATACCTTCCTCGACGTCTTGACTGAGATTCGGGTAACCTTTCATGTGTGCAGCATATATGTCAGCACCTTTAAAATCTTAAAGCTCACAATATGTTGAATCAGAGTCAATCACAAAAGAAACAATTGAGCATTTTTGGTAATTTAATAATTGATTGACCAAACTCAACATAGAGTGATCGCACAATTTGACATATGAGGCCATTCCGTTAAACCTTGATGTGATTTTAGAAGAAGAAATCAATATATTTTAGATGCTACAACCATAGGAGATTTAGTTAAAAACCTGACGAAAGAATTCATTTTCTATATAATTCACAATTCCCATTTAACACAATATGTGCCCCGGATTATAGAATCACCTCGAAGACGCAGCCATGCGTGCATCATCTCATGAGCTAGGATTGATCCGGTAAGCAGCCTGTATGCATGGACAAGACCAGTCGTTTATCAAATGTTTCAACCAAGAGTTACACTAGCAGACTAAGACAGTGGTCAACGCCAACATCCTCAGTCAATTAAACAGCACCATTGACAGTTTAATTTTTTCTTTATCTTTTAAAACAAAAGGTTTTAGAAAAACAAGAGGTATATGTTGGCCGAAGAGACTCTGACTTCATTGCATTTCACTAAAAAGGTACCTTCACTCGGTCAATTCTCACTATAACTTAAGAATAATTCTATTTGAAAATCTTTACACCACACACCATCCAATTTGATTTGTAAGATTCAAATTTTAGGCTTTCAAATAGCCCTACTCATAACTTTATACCGATTTGCAGAGTGTGTTTTTGGGAGTGATTGAACTGTATTTTCTCTCTATATCTAATTAATGTAAGGAAGGAGATCTATAAACATCTTGCAGAAATAAAGTTTAAATCTCCATTATGCACTTCCACGTGAATCAGCCTTTTTTTTACTGCAAGAGGAAAAAAGGATGTAAAGAAACAAAAAGAAAGATAGACAGAGAAGTATTCTCTTTTCCACTAATAATCCTTTTTGTATGAACAACATATATAGACCTCAAGAAATACTTGTAGTCCCATATAATCAGAAGATCATGCAAGTACAGCTACTTTCTATGAGACTCATGGAATTGTTGTAAGGAAGAGTAGTATTGTTGCAATCATGATCATGCATGTATTAAAACAAAGAAAATTTAAATAACTTCCACGAGGTTGCTGTGCGTCAGCTCAGGTGAAATAGGTTGGTGTTAGGTACTTAGATTAAAATATTCCCAAGAAAGAAATTAATTTCTGCTGATATGATGCTTGTTTAGGACAAATTTGTCCTTTCTGTCAAGGCATTTTCTCTGATTACAGAAAGATAGTTATTATTTTCAATTTTTCAATTTAAGCAGATTTTCACAAATTCACGAACTTTTTTGGAACTTGAAAATAAAGAAGAAATTCAATGAAGGTTTTAGGGCCATAGTATCTTTGACGAGAATGTAATTTGCATCATTCATAATAGCGTAGCACTTGTTAAAATGTAATTTGCATTCTATCATATAATCCAAGGAGCATCCTATTTTACAAGGGAAAAAAGCATTTAATCATAATGTTTCTGTAGCTCCTATCAATCTAGGCAACAGCTTTGCAATAGCCATTTAATCTGATATTATTTTTGCACATTCCTAGTGCTCATAAGAAATTTGAATAGACTTTTTTTTATACCCATTTACTCTATTGAGTGTGGCATGAGTTCCCTTCTAGAACAAGTTGTTAAAGCAAAGGGATACAAAGATTCAATACCTTGGAAGACCATACAAAATGAGAATTGCGGTAACCTCACATCGACGCGATAGTTTGTAGGGCTCTGTTATCATCTTCTTAGCTCGATTTCCTGTACCATTCCTTGGTCGCCTTAAAATCTGGTGATTTTCAGGGTCAAAATGAGATAAATTGCTCAACATAAATAAATGGTCAAAATAGAGCTCCGTATATCCCTGTGTATGAACTCAATGAAGCTTTTTAAAATAGTCTTACAGTGCTGATAGTTTGCTCCTCAGAAAGGCATAGCCCTCTGGTCTCAGGCATGTGATAATGGCCCTGGTCAAGAAAGAAAAAAGAAATACACGCCAATTTTATATTAAAAAAATGGACATTGATGAAAATGTCAATTGACAGATAATACCAGTTGGTAGACGTGAGATTATGAGATTTAGATGTAAGGACAGGTATAGACATGCTCCACTGAATCTACAGTGTCAGTATACTTATAGCCAGTGACTTGACTGGTTTTAAATATGCATGTAGATAACCAGAGGACAAATTACAATACAACGATCAGGTAATTACTAAGATTAGAAAAATTACTACTGAATTTTGGAAAATGTTTATGGAAACAAGGGTAGACTCTTGCCATTTGCCCAAGAAGGTATCAGACATGAGTGACACGCTTTTGTGTCATCTCTGGGATGAAAATTGTCAGTATGGCAAAATACCATGCATATAATATGGTTTCAATGCATTTTCCCTTACATGCTTTTCTCCTTCTCTTGCTTCATTTAGTGCTTGTCTCTCAACCAAGAGTAATGGAATTTGCTGCTCCACTTTCATATTTAGATCTTCATAAAATTGTTGTATATCAATATATAGGGGTTGGCAATCAACGGTATCCATAATTGCAGATTCCAGACACTCCAGACAGAGCTTCCGACCATCCTTAAGGGCAACATATCTCGTCTCTCGTGACTGCATATTATGAACAAATATATTATGTCACAGATTTTCTCCAGAATACTTTCTCAGTTATAGGGCTTTTTGATAGATAAAAGTGTTTCAATCACAGACCTCCATTCGCTCACAGCTGCAACACCGAGGAGTGCCATCATGTTCATGAAAAGGGCAGTATTTCTGAACCCAAAATGGATGTGCCCTATATTCAATTAGACCAGCAGGATTTGTTGGAATCTGTCGAAAAGATATATATATAATTGAAAAACCAACGACAACGTACAATGAGCAATCTATCTGAGTAAGAAAAACATTTGATCAGCACTTCTATTTTTCTTTCGAAATATTTAAATTTTGATCTTTCAAACATGATATGACTTGTGAACAAGATTCTCCTTTATCGCTAATGAGGTTGCTCTAATCTGTGTTGGTTGTCTAAGCTTATGTTGGAGTATTTTAGTCCATAAGCTATTAATAAGTCATGAGACTTATTAAATTAAATGTATCAAGTGAGCTTTCTAGTATAGATTCCTGTTAATGGGTGGGATTTTTTTTTTTTTTTTTATACATAAAATGGATGGGAATTGTATCCGACAACTAATATACTCATAACAATAACTAATAAATTCAGGGAAAATAAGTCTACACCCCCTTTGATTAACACCTTGCGTTTGGAGACCTAGATTTTAAATAGTGAGCATTTGAGATCTCAGTTTTGAACTTTTAATTTTTAAAGCCTTTCCACAGTTTTAAGATAAAAAAGGAAATTATGATTTTACCCTCTGACGAGTAAAAAAAGAAAAGAAGAAATATAACTCTCTAGGCTGACCGTAAGCGGTAGGCAGTGGGAGACTGCCCCCACCTGCTGACCCATCCCATGCAGGGATTTTCCTACACCCCATAGCTCCCAGGCGGTGGGCTGGCCACCCACCCACTCATTGAATGGGTGGGGGGCAGGGAAGGGCCGGGGTTAGGAACAGGTGAAAAATGGCCAGGAAAAGTCTACAAACCACACTCTCATCTCACTTTCATCCCACTATGATGAGGTGGCATTGCCCATCAACCTTTGAATTTCTTCTTTAAAAAATTAAAAGATAATTTAAGGGTGATAAAAGTGCCACATTGTACATGGTGGGATGAGAGTGGGAAAGGAGTGTCGTTTGTAGCATTGCTCATAGCATATTCTCCAATAAATTTAAGGGCTGAGATTGCGTCCTTCATCTTTATATGACTTAAAGGACAAAAGTTTTATGTAGCATATTCTGAGAGAATCTATACAAGTTTCAATCTGCATTTGCAGCCTTTCTTCTCCTTCTCTAGGAACCGGAAAGTCTGCGTTCAGGCAGATTTACTGTTAAAATATATTTGTCAACATTTTAAAACCTTAGTTTCAAGAGGATGACAAACAATTGTGGTACACACCTTGTATTCTGCTGGGCAACCAACACACACACACACAAAAAAAAAAAAAAAAGTGGAGCAGAACCAGCTTATGCAAAATTAGAATTAAGAAACATGTGTAGCTTAGAGGAGAGACACTTACAAAGAGCTTGCAAACGTCACATTTTGGGTGGTAACTCTCTCTGTAGCAAGATTTATGGTATGGATAACTCCCAGAAGTAGAGAACTACAGGCAACAGAAAGAAAAGATAAAGAAAATTCAAACTACACTTAAAAAAAGTACAAAAGCAACCAATGCCAAGAATAGTATCAGCTACAAACTCAAGTGTTATTGCAGCTAACTGAGTAATTTTTCACCTCATAATCAGAGATGGGTAGGTTGCAAGCACGACACCGGAAGCATTCAGGATGCCAAAATGCATTGAGACAATTAAGATATCGCCCATAACCAATCTCAGTGTAGCAACCACCACATATCCTATAGGGAAATTAAAATAATCAAAACTCAACAGATTTAAAAATAAAATTAAAAAAAAAAAACTATTCTTTGATTATGGTTCGTGCAAATCAAGACCCAAATAAAGATGGCTATATTTTAAAAGTCAAAACCTTAAAATACATGTGAAATAATAATTGCATCCATTAAATACATTTCGTGGTTGTTAAAGAACATTCTATACTTGCATGGTTGCATAAAGCACTCAAGTACAGACAACAAAGGATGAAACAGACTAAGGACAAAAGGCTGAGATGATACATTGACTTAAAACAAAACCAATATACCTTAACACCGAAGGGAAGTAAATTGGGGTGGGTTGATATACATTTCCATATCCATACTGGGGAGGAGATTCCACATGTAGGCTTTCTTGTAGAGCTCGGGCTAGTTGTTCATCCTCCTCCAATGGAAAATCACAATCTATCAAGAATGTGAGAAACAAATTAGTTTGGCTAGTAGCAATTTAGTCACATATATATTTTTGCAAAACATACAATAAATATGATTATGCTTGATACTAATCCCAAGAAACAAATGCCAGGTGAAGGACTGGAGGTCAGAGACCAAGTTTTATGCAGGATCTTATATATAGAGCCAATCTAATAGGAAGAATAAAGATGTTCAAAACTGGTGTAAGGAGCAATGCAGGACGCCAAAAAAATAACGCTATGTAAGGTGTAGGACAGAATAAAATGATTGGCATCAAAACAAGCCTACGAGCAATGATATTCTGAGGTGTATCTATATGCCGCATACCATTTTCATGAAACCAAGCAAAAAACAGATATGTCTAGAAAAATTTGAACATAAGAACACTAATATACATCAATGATGAAATGCTTTTGAGCTCATAGAAAGTAGATGGCATCAAGAGCATTTGTAAAACCATCCAAAAGGCATATCACTTACCAATCACATTTTTTCCCTTTTGACTTTCTTCTAAAAGAGAGAGCTGAATGGCAGGATCTAAAGCTTCATTTTCACTCTCTGGCCATATATCCTACATTTTCCCCACTGAAAAATGTTAAAAGGAGGACCATATTAAAAGAAAAGAATTACTCACTGCCATCAAGAAAACAATCTTTGTACAATAAGAGCAATATTCATCGCATCTTACATGACTGGATGCCCATTTTAATAGTACAAGATTGCAGAGATAGCAATACAAAGAGTGTCAAGGAATGACAGAGTTAATTACCCCTGAACTTGCAGGTGAATATTGATCTGGATCTTCACCATAGTATGTATGCAAATGCCCATCTGAATCTTTATGGCCGGAACCCTTAAAAATTTTGCTAAACCAACCCATAATGAATAATGTTATCTGTTCATGGTCAATGAGATTTTTACCTGCTCATAAAGCATTGATCAAGCGAAGAAGTAGCAAAATTATATTCAAGATGCAACAGAAGCTTAAGATATTTCCGAGTGTCTGTGTGGTTATATAAATCTGAAGTATTCACTGAAAACATCATGCAAAAGTACATTCCTTACTGAAAAAAAAAAAAAAATTCCGATTCCATGCTTCTCAAATATGGAGACATTATAAGCAATTATTTTTGTGTGCGCGCTTGTGAATAATTACCAGTAATTCATGAGAAGGAAAATCGCATAGATATGCACGTGATTCCCATTTTGATGATCAGCAAATATAAATTGGAAAAAGATCTTCCTTGGTCCAAGCAATTCAATATATGGGCAAAGGAAAAGGTCAAATGGCTCGAAACAATCCAGAGGATAATAGAATTACTAGAATTGCATGTGCTCTACTCCGATTATGTCTCCAAGCAAATCGATATACTGCATTTGACAATTCATGCCCGTTTTAAACTTGTATCCACTCCTCAACGCCACTAATACGTATCCAAAATCATTGATTTCACTACAATAAGAAACTCGGGACCCAAAAAAAGGGGAACAGAAAGAAAATAATAAAACCCACCGGGCATTTCAACTGAAAAAACAAAAAGGATTTGACAGAACGTCAAATGCTCTCGTCACCTCAAATCAATATAGCATACACTCGCAGAGAAGGGAAAGAGATAAAGATATATTCTTCCAGCTCAACATGCCCATTAAATTCATCAGATATAACTTTCAATTCCAGCCTCGGGTTAAAGCAAAAGACGTAGAGAATCTATTAGTGGAAGCGTGACTCACCCTGAAAAAACCCAAAACCTGCAGAAATGGTTGAAGCAGATGAGACCCAGATCAGCAAAGATCCGAATTCGCTCAAAAGCAGCTATATTACAATTACAGAAACGATTATGCACACCCTCCTTCCCTTCTTTCCTTCCTTTATTTCTCTCTTTTCGGGTAAGTTCATAATCTATTGGAGAAAGACACCCTTTATCTCTCGCAGCCCGAAGCAGAATCTAGCAGAACAAAAAAGATGTTCCAGGAAGAAAAATGGCAACGAGATTTTCTCTGAAGGAAATCCGAAGAAATATGTTAAGACTGAAAGAATGCTCGTACTGTTCCCAGCTTAGAAGTCAAATGTGGGAGAAAAAAATACAGTTTTTAACATAACCCAAAAGAATTTAAAAGAAGGTTCATCAAACCCAGTTGGGCATTGAATTTTTCCTATGGTTTGGAAGACATGTATCGCATGTGCCGTGCGGTTCTTTAAACCGTTCCCCAGGAACACCATCCCAAAAAGGTTTGTGAGAAACAGCGTAAAAGGAAAGCGCAATATTCTTTAAGTTATAATAATATTGATAATAAATGCAAAGAAGAAGAAGAATATTGATCATAAAAGTTTATATCTGAAAAAGATTAATAATTCCACTAATAATTCAAGGAAAGAACCCTCCAAATTATTTATTTATTTATTTATTTTGAAAAAAAGAAGTATCATCAACCTTTTCTTGTGGAGTGCTGAGGAGCTCAAAAAAAAAACAAAAAAAGTGGAAGTGCGTAAAACAGCTGAAAAAGGTTCAATTTTTCTGAACAATTAGAAGGGTGAAAGAAAAGTGGAAAACTCCATACATTACAATGTCGAAACAGAGGAAAAGCAACAGTGCAGAACCTGATAAAATGACGGCTGGATGAAGATTCCAAGCCCACCAGCTAGAAAAAGCAAAGCAAAGCAAAGTTAACGTTATAATTCCTCCATGAATTCATACCTTTTTTTTCTCTCTCCTCCCCTTGACACACCTTATATTGGAGATCATGAGGATCAGCAGGGCAGAACTAAGAATTGGCTTGGGAGCTTTCAAAAAATCACAAAAAAAAAAAGTACAAGAGAAATTTTTTACAATAATTAAGCTTACTCTCTAAAAGAAATTATTTTATAATACAGCCCCCAAATCGAATTTCTTAGTTCCACCCCATAATCGGCAACTAATTTAGGATGCTCTCTAGAGTTTCAGTTGCGTAGTTCTTGTATTGGAATTGCATTTCAATAAGACTTGAAATCAATGTACTATTCTTGCAATTTTACGGATGGACTTAGAGTCAATTCCTCACTGCATTTGTTTTATTTTACAGTTGGACTTAGAGTCAATGTAATATATCTCTCACTATTGTTTTTTTAACAAGATAGTACATCTCATTTTAACAAGAGACGGTACAAACTGATATATTTTCATATGATACGTTATATCTATATTATAATAAAAATAATTTTATAATTTAACACAACATATTAAATTACATTAATTTATAAATTTATTTTTATATTATCTCATTGTGATTAAAATATTTTTCTTTTAATAAATTTAAATTAGCACAAAAAGGTAAGTAACGTAATAATTTAGAATGAAGTCTAAAATAATAATAATAATAATAATAATAATATTAGTGGATAACATCCTCAGCACTCAGCAGAGACCACCACCTGTTTCGAACCGAAAGGAGGAAAGACAAGTGAGAAAAAACAAAGAAAATGTCAACAAAGGTCAGTTTAGGTGAAGTGTGGAACCTTAAAAACCGCGGTTAAGGTCCAACTAAGAAAAAGAAGGGTTTCTGTTTTCCACTCAAATTAGCATATCCGCTGAAACGATGTTTATGTGTGTAAGGTCCGTCTTCCAAAGTTTTAGGTAGGCTTGATGGCTACTTACGTGGGCAGTGTCTGTGGGAGATTTTTCCTCCGGGTTCACAATTCTGTAGATTTGAGGGATCATCACACAACGGTATAATTCACATCTCTCCCATTGGGGCTCAGCATCGACAATGACGAAGGTTCGGACTTTGTTGCTTCATCGTTGTCGGAGGTCAAATTCGACTTTAGATTCGGATGTCGATTCATATAATGTCAGATCCGATTTCAAACTTGTCGAAACGGATTCAGATTTAAGCTTTTTTTTTTTAATCCATTTAAAATTTTAATTTGACAATTTTAAACTCTCACTTATCTAATTGGTCTTCCATATTCAGTTTTTTAAAAAATATTTTTTCAAATTTCAATTTTATTAAAACATAATCAAAATTAAAAAAATAAATCATTGTACAAGTTAATATTACTATACACTAGTATTATATGTTATTATAAATTTATATATTTGTGTTTATATATAATAAATTAGTATTACATATTATTATACATTAGTTATTGTATAATTAGTATTACATATTATTATATATTATAATTAGTAATAACACGTTAATAATATGATGTTTACATATACTAAACTATTATTAGTCAATTTATATTATAATATAAATATATTATCATATAATAATTTACTCATACTAGTATATTATTGAGTTTAACTAACTATATAAGTTATAATTATATAATATATATGATTAATATATAAAAAATACATATATTTTTATAAAATATATACAATATCGGAGTTGGGTCAATACATCGCTACCTTCGACTCCAACTCTAACTCTAACTATTTTAGTGAAAAAAACTCCGAATTGGAATCGGAATCGGAGTCAGATTTTTTAATTTTTGCCGCATTCAAGGGTAGGGCTGTGAAAAAAATCAGAAAACTGATGAATAGGACTAAACCAATGGGTTCGGCCTAGTATCGGTTTCTATTTAGTAAAACCGATTGAAAAATGATCTGGTTCGGGTACATATATATTATTTTTAATTTTTTATATTATACATAAAATATTTTTATATGATTTTTTATATTATATTATGTATATTATATGCTAAATTGCTAATTAATAAATATGAAATTTTAAAATCTTATTATTCATATATATTAATCTTATAACTTAAAATTAATATAACATTTGATTATGATATACCATAAATTAATCTTATAATTATTAATATAAGATTTGAATTTTGATATAGCATATAAATTTTAATTTTATAGCATAAAATTAATGTAATATGAAATGAGGGATATGGGTCAATCACTTACAAAAGTTTTGTTGGAGTATGATTTTATTTATCCGTAAAACTGAATCGAAATTGGGAAAACCAGTTTTGGCGGTATATCGGTCCGGTATTAGTTTTTAAATTTTCAAAACAAGTGTATAACTATTTGGGTCTAAAAAATGTCAAAAATCGGACCGAACCGAACCGATTACACCCATATTCAAGGGGTTAATATAGAGGTTCCACTATCCATCGCATCACCTCCTCCCAAAGCTGATAGACCAAAAAAATGTAAATAAGGTATGAGGTTTAGCAATGTCCACCAGTTTGGAAAGAATTTAGACGCCAATTGAACTTAGAAAGATAATTATCAACGGAATTACACTTATATGTGGTGGAATTTGATATCTTAGCTTGGTAGAAAGTAAATGTTGTCAAGTATCTCATCCTTTGAAAGATAACCCACGATATTTTTACCATTCTTATTTCTACTATAGCCTTAGAGTCTGCATTTGGCACCAAGGGGTGCATATTGGGTCCATTTCAGTTTTCCTTATCTCCTAAAACTATGGAGATTTTGATTTATATGCAGAATTGGATCAAATGGAAGCCAATTTTGGTTCAAAAGGTGGCAAACTTTACAGAGAGCTACGATGAGGAGGATGTTGTTACCTAGAAGCGGTAATCATGCACTCTTAATTCATTACTTTGCTTATATTTATAATAGATTGTGTCTAATTTATTTGACAAACTTAATTTCAAACTTAATTGTTCTAGGGACAATTTTGGAAAAAGTGACTCATCTCAATTTACATCGACCTCAATTTGAATTTAATACACTACTATTGATTTGTTAACTTTGTTAATTTATCCTTTGTAGTTTGTAGATATGTTAATAATACTATTAATTTTTTCTAATTGACGTTCTTTTCTTTTTGAGAAATCATATTAATCATATTCTCATTTTTTTAATTTCTTTTTCTAGGTTTTATTATGTCACTCGGAGTTAACAAATGCTTACTACATGTTGTTATCTTTAATATAATTTTTTATAAATGTATTTCAATTGTTATAATATTGTTATTCATTTAAGCTATTTGACAATTTTTAATATTTTTAGATTAATTTGTAATAGTTTTATATTAATGTGTAATAGTTTACTACCTGTAATATGGTAGAATTATTAGTTAACAACTTTATTAGGTTTATTTATATTTAGAGATAAAATTTAGTTTTATATTTTATGCATTTAATTTCAGAGTTATTCATTTCTCAAGCCTCTACATCACACATTGCTTATATGACATAATTTAATTTGAAAGATAAATTTTGAATTTTAAATTCTAAAAATCAAATCTTATCATTTAAATTTCAAATTATGCCATGTAGCAGTATGTAAGGTAGAGTCTTACGAATAGTAATACTCTTAAATTCAATTGAAATGAAAAGTTAAAATAGGTTTTGGGCCAAAATTGTTGTGAAAATTGGTTAGGGCCCAATTTGGGCCTCACTGGACCAACTTGTCTCTCAGCATCCCGATGGGGGCACTTGTCCACATGTGCCTGGGCCTAGGGAATTTAGCTAGAAGCAAAGGCACGAAACATAAGTTCAAGCACCCGTCCACTTGTTGCTTCTTCCCTGGCGATAGGGGTGCTGAGTACCCTCTGGATCATGGTTCCCCTGGCCAGTCGGCTTGACCCACGTCCTCTTGAGCTAGGGTACCCGTAGTTATGTGGCCCGAAACCAGATGGGCTTGGATTTGGCCTTGGGCCGGGTGCCATGCCCACCTGGATTGGGTCGAACTTCTAGGGGAAACTTTTCCCCCTAACACTGTCAACAAGTCTGTCAAGTTAAAGAATAATTGGATGAAATGTGCCAAAGTGTTGATCCTATTTTATGGATTATGCCATTGAGAATGAGGCTCAACTATGAGAAATACTGAGGAGAATTGAGTATGATTAACATTTTGCTATAAATGGATATTGTTCATGACCCTTGGTACAAAATGATGGAATGGTATATGGCTTGGAAAGCACTAGCAGGAAAGGATGGCAGATCAACTTGTAGTAGGGGTTAAGGAGACCCTCAATAAGTTATACGATGAATTTGCTGCATTCAAGGGTAGGGCTGTGAAAAAAACCAAAAACCTGATGAATAGGATTGAACCGATACATATTTCTTATTTTTAATTTTTTATATTATATATAAATATTTTTATATGTTTTTTATATTATATTATATATATTATATGTTGAATTGCTAATTAAAATAACATGAAATTTTAAAATCTTATTACTCATGTCTATTAATCTTATAACATAAAATTAATTTAATATTTGATATAATATAAAATTAATCTTATAAATCTTAATATAACATTTGATTATGATATAACATAAATTAATCTTATTATTTTCAATATAAGATTTGAAATTTGATATAACATATAAATTTTAATTTTATAACATAAAATTAATGTAACATAAAATGAGGGATATGGGTCAATCACTTGCTAAAGTTTTGTTAGAGTATGATTTTGTTTATTCGTAAAACCGGACTGGACTGAACAAAACCAGTTTTAGTAGTGAATTGGTCTGGTATCGGTTCTTAAATTTTCATATCCAGTGTATATAGGTTCGGTTCTAAAAAATGTCCAAAATCAGATCAAATTGGACTGATTACACTCCTATTCATGATGGTTAATATAGAGGTTCCACTATCTACCGCATCGCCTCCTCCTAAAGCTGATAGACTGAAAAAGCATAAGTGAGGTATGAGGTTTAGCAATATCCACTAGTTTGAGAAGAATTTAGATGGCCAATTGAACTTAGAAAGATACTTATCAGATGAATTACACTCATATATAGAGGAATTTGATATCTTAGCTTGGTGGAAAGTAAATTTTGTCAAGTATCTCATCCTTTGGGAGATAATCCACAATATTTTGACCATTCTTAGTTTTGCGATAGTCTTAAAGTTTGCATTTGGTATTGGGGCGCATATTGTGTCCATTTCGGACTTCATTGTCTCATAAAACTATGGAGGCTTTGATTTATACTTAGAATTGGATCAAATGGAAGCCAATTTTGGTTCCAGAGGTGGTAGACTTTGCAGAGAGCTACAAGGAGGAGGATGTTGATACCCTAGAAGCAGTAATCACTCTTAATTCATTACTTTACTTTTATTTATAATAGATTTTGTTTAATTTATTTGACAAACTTAATTTCAAATTTAATTGTTCTAGGAATAACTTTGAGAAAAGAGACTTATCTCAATTTACATCGGCCTCAATTTGAATTTGATACACTATTATTGATTTGTTAACTTGGTTAATTCATCCTCTGTAGTTTGTACATATGTTAATAATGCTATTGTTGCCCAGATGACTAACACAAGAATGGGTGAATTGAGTTGTATTTAAAAAAAATAACAATTATAAATCAAATATACAATATAAAATATAAAAAAAATATGAAACAGCAATAAATATAAAGAGTAAGGGTAAGAGAGAAGCAAACTCAGTATGTTAACAAGGTTTGGCCCCACTGTCTACGTCCTCGCCTCAAGCTACCCCTTGAGGATCCCCGAATTCACTATTCAATCTCCTTCATGTGGAGATAGAAACCTATTACACCTTTGAACAACACCGCTACAAAGGATCCGTGTAGAACACCCTCTACACTTGCAATCACCTTACACGTGGTGATTCAACGATTCCCTGTGTAGAACACTTTCTACACGCACAAGGGTTGTACACACCATTTTACTGATACAAGAATTGATAGTGGGTAGGATATCAGAAAACACTCCTCAATGAGTGAAATAAGAACAATACAAGCACAAACTATATCTCTCAAAATGAACAAGGGTTAATGCTCAATGCTTAAAGAAGAGAGAATGAAAGCCTTGAATGAATATTGTATGTTTTTGGTGTTGTGAATATGAAGCTCTCAAATGATCTATTTATAGGCATATGAGACTTCATATTCAAATTTAAAAAGATTCACATGTCAAAAACATCATCATTCATTTTTCAAAAATTTCAAACCTAATCTTTTTACTTTTTGCATATGACAAAAGGAGCACACTTTGCTTTTCAAAAATTTCAAACCTAATTTTTTACTTTTTGCATATGACAAAAGGAGCACACTTTACTTTTCAAAATATTCAAACAAAGGCATCTTCCTTTTGCATAAGTCAAGAAAAGCATCAATCACTTTTGAAAATATTCAAATAAAACATGCACATGTGAAAGATGACAATCAATCATCTTTAATATTTTCAAAGTTCAAACCTTTAATCATGGCATGCACATGTGAAAGATGACAATCAATTATCTTTCAAAATTTTCAAATTTAATTTTCAAAATATTCATGCACATGTGGAAAATGTATTTTAATGCTTTATGATAAAATATTAATTTTTGAGCCTTAATCCTAATTTCGAATTTTAAAGAGATTTACAACATTATTCTATGACTTTAATGTGAACTTGCTCCCTTCTTGCTCATGCTTGGTTTCTTGATGTGCTTGACTCCATTGTGTAGATAACTTGAGCTTGAGACTCCTTTATTCTATGAATTCATTTGTTATCATCAAAATCCATGTGTAAATATATAATTACACAAAACTTGAAACCTTAGGTTTAACAATCTCCCCCTTTTTGATGATGACAAATACTTGATAGAACCTGAAGCCTGTATTAATACTTAAGCTCCCCCTGAGAATGTGCGTTAGTTTTTCAAGCAAAAAAAAAAAAATAATTCCAAGCATATATAACAAGTTTAACAATTTAAACAATATTAATGTTCTAGTCTAAAACTTCTCCCCCTTTTGGCATCATTAAAAAGGATCGACAGCAAGTAAATAGACTGAAGAAAACGGTGCGTTAAAAAACACTGTAGATAGTTGAAAAAGAGAGCCGTCCGTGACCCGACAAGTCCTGCAAAGCCTCGAGGCCTAACTCTATGAATTTAGTGCGGTTGAAGATAGAAACAAATCGCCTGATGTTGTTGACAAACGAGATTGAAGGCTCCGAGTTTCTAAAAAAAATGTCTTTTTCACTGATCGGGAAAAAACACATTGCTCTTTGACTTGGATGATAGCTCGTCTTGTTCTTTATACTATCTCTATAAAAACAGTCTTAAAGTTCATCCAATCCGCATCAAGTTTTCTTCTTATCTCTATAACTCATCTGCATTCCTTCAACATTCTCGCTTTAAGTTTTCAATTCCTTTCTCAATGGCTCATTCTTCTACATCTCAACCTCCTGTCCTTTCTGCAGCTGCCATTGGTGCTATGTTGCAGCAAGAAAATAATAGTATGGCAAATAAGTCAGACTCCGATGCTATCTACGACTTGGTGAGTCTCGGGACTCGCTACTCATCCTCTATTGTTGCTTTTTCCCAGCGGGTTCAAGCAAAAAACCATGAGGTTGAAAAGCTTAAGGAACAAATTGTTGTACTTCAACGAATTGTTCAAGAGTCTCACACAAGGGAAGGAATCCTTCGGCAGAAGAATAAAAAGTTGAAATCTCTATTGGATTCTTCATTCCGCTTGCCAGTTCCCATGAATAGGGATGACATGATATTGTATGAAGAGAATGAGCGTCTCAAACATGAGGCTAAGAACCTCAAGTTTATGTAAAAGTATTTAAGAAAAATCTATCTATTTTTATGAACTTTGATCTGTCTTTTAAGAGATATTCATAATATGCATCATACCTATTTCTCTTCTAATCATAGATAATCTATCTTCTGGTAAAGGTTTTGTGAATATATCTGCTAACTGATCGTGTGTGTTTGTGAACTCTAGTACTATATCGCCTTTCTGCACATGATCTCGAAGAAAATGATATCTTATTTCAATATGCTTAGTTCTAGAATGTTGTATTGGGTTTTTTGAAAGATTTATAGCACTTGTATTATCACATTTGATTGGAATGTGATTATACATGAGTTTAAAATCTTCAAGTTGTTGCTTCATGTAAAGAACTTGAGCACAACAACTACCCGCAGCAACATATTCTGCCTCAGCAGTAGATAGTGCAACAGAATTTTGTTTTTTACTAAACCAGGAAACTAATGCATGACCTAAGAAGTGACATGCTCCACTAGTGCTTTTTCGATCTATTTTACAACCAGCATAATCTGCATCTGTGTAGCTGATTAGATCGAAAGATGTGTGTTTAGGGTACCATAACCCTAGGTTAATTGTACCACTAAGATATCTAAGAATGCGCTTAACTGCAATTAAATGAGATTCTTTTGGAGATGATTGAAAACGTGCACATAAACACACACTGAACATAATATCTGGTCTACTGGCTGTCAAATATAATAAGCTACCAATCATACCTCGATATACTTTCGAGTCAACTGTCTTACCGGATTCATCTTTATCAAGTTTAGTAGATGGGCTCATTGGTGTTCCAGTTTCCTTAGCACCTTCCATCCCAAACTTCTTCAGCAATTCCTTAATATATTTTGATTGATTGATGAATGTCCCACTTTTTACTTGCTTAATTTGCAATCCGAGAAAGAATGTAAGTTCTCCCATCATGCTCATTTCAAATTCATCCTGCATAGTCTTAGCAAAAACTTGACACATATTTTCATTAGTAGCACCGAATATTATATCATCAACATAAATCTGAACCAAAAGAATATCATCATTTTCGTATTTAATGAAAAGAGTTGTGTCGATTTTTCCTCTTGAGAAACCTTTTTTAATCAAGAAACCACTGAGTCTCTCGTACCACGCTCTAGGAGCTTGTTTGAGTCCATATAGTGCTTTTGTGAGTTTGAAAACATGATTTGGAGAAATATGATTTTCAAAACCTGGAGGTTGCTCAACATATACCTCTTCATTTATAAAACCATTTAAGAAAGCACTTTTAACATCCATTTGAAAAAGTTTGAAATCTTTATAACAAGCATATGCAAGTAGCATTCGAATAGCTTCTAATCTTGCGACTGGTGCATATGTCTCATCATAATCAATTCCTTCTTCTTGATTGTAACCTTGGGCTACAAGTCGAGCCTTATTTCTAGTAATGACTCCGGACTCATCTTTCTTGTTTCTAAAAACCCATTTTGTTCCAATAATAGTATGATTTTTGGGTTTAGGAACAAGTGTCCAAACATCATTTCTTTCAAATTGATTAAGCTCTTCTTGCATAGCTAGAATCCAAGATTCATCAAGAAGTGCTTCATCAATATTTTTAGGTTCAATCTGAGATAAAAAAGCAGTATGATTGCAAATATTTCTAAGAGATGATCGAGTGCTTACACCTTGTGAAGGTTCTCCCAGAATTTGTTCCACTGGATGATCTTTCACAAATTTCCACTGTTTGGTTGCATCTCGTATTAAATTTTGATGATCTTTCCTGATGTCTCCATGTTGGACTTCCTCTATTGTGTTCTCTTTGTTGAGATTGAGACTTTCTGTATTATTTATACCTCCTGTTTCTTCATCAATGGATTTCTTGGAGAGTAGAGAATTAGATTCATCAAATACTACATGCATAGATTCTTGTACAGTTAAAGTCTTTTTATTGAATACTCTATAAGCTTTACTATTTGTAGAATACCCGAGAAAAATACCTTCATCCGATTTTGCATCAAATTTGCCTAAATTATCCCTGTCATTCAAAATAAAACATTTGCATCCAAATACATGAAAGTAACCAATGTTGGGCTTTTTCTCATTCCAAAGCTCATAGGGGGTTTTATCTAATTTAGACCTTAACATAACTCTATTTATAACATAACATGCAGTACTTACCGCTTCGGCCCAAAAATAACTAGGCAAGTTGTTCTCATTAAGAATTGTTCTTGCCATCTCTTGAAGAGATCTATTTTTCCTCTCTACTACCCCATTTTGTTGAGGAGTTCGAGGAGCAGAAAAATTATGCACAAAACCATTTTCATCACAAAATGTTTCAATATTTTTATTAACAAACTCTTTTCCCCTATCACTTCGGATACTTGAAATAGTATAGCCCTTTTCATTTTGAATTCTCTTGCATAACTTGGTAAAAGCATTATGTGCCTCATCTTTATGAGCAAGAAAGATGACCCAAGTATATCTAGAGAAATCATCAACAATAACAAAAGCATAATATTTTCCTCCTAGACTTGCAACTCTATTTGGTCCAAAAAGATCCATGTGTATCAGTTGCAGTGGTCTAGTAGTGGAAATATATTTCTTGGTTTTAAAAGAAGTTTTTGTTTGTTTACCAAATTGGCATGCATCACAAATTTTGTCTTTAAGAAAATTTGCCTTTGGTAAACCTCTCACAAGATCATTTTTTGAAAGTTTGGAAATAAGTTCCATGTTGGCATGACCTAGTCTTCTATGCCATAACCAATTAGTTTCATTTTGTACTGAAAAACAAATAGCATCTTGTGAGGTAATTTCTTCAAAATCGATTGTATAAACATTATTACTTCTAAAGGCAGTAAAACAAATGTTATAATCATGATCATTCAAAATAATGCACTTATCCATTTTGAAAGTAACTGTAAATCCTTTATCACATAATTGACTTATACTCAAAAGATTATGTTTTAGACCTTCAACAAGTAGAACATCTTCAATTATGAGAGAAGATTTATTACCAATTTTACCTATTCCCACGATCTTCCCTTTCGAGTTGTCTCCAAATGTCACGTGTCCTTCTTCTTTAGATCTAAGATCAAAGAACTTAGTCTTGTCTCCCGTCATGTGTCTTGAACATCCACTATCTAAAAACCATTTGTTTTTGCTTGTAGAGGACTTCATGCATACCTATAAAAACAATTAAAATGATTTTTCTTGGTACCCAAGTTCTTTGGGTCCTTTATTTATTAGTATTAGAAGAAACAAGATTTTTAGGTACCCATATGGCCCTAATAGTCATTGTATGTTTTCTTCTAATAGGACAAGTATGATAATTATGACCATTTCTATTACAAAAATTACAAATAGCATGTGACATATATGAAAATCTTGAATGATTATAATAGTATCCTTTTTTGACAAACTTATTATGAAAAGAATTTTGAATATTAGACTTTGATGTAGAAGGATTATCAAAGAAGTTTTTATAAGGTTTGAACTTTTGTTTTGGCATATATCCCAAGCCTGCCTTGTCAAAAACACATCTTTGACTACCAAGAAGTTTTTCAAAATTTCTTTTTCCATTCGTAAAGTTTTCAACAATATTTTCTAAATCAGTTTTCTTTTTCTTCAACTCAAGATTTTCGTCTTTCAAAACAATATTTTCTTTTCTTAAAATATCAATTTCGTTTGTTAAAGAAGAATTTTTCTTTTTCAAAGCAGTATATTTGATACCCAATTTTTCAAATTCTTCATATACCTCTTCTAAAACATTTTGCAATTCTTCATATGAAGGATTTTCAATATTATCAAAATTTGTTACCTCAATATCATCTTTAGCCATAAGACAGAGATTTGCTGATTCTTCATTGCTTGCTTCACTATCTGAGCTACTTGAATCATCATCCCATGTAGCTTTCATTGCTTTCTTGCCTTTGTTTCGATCTTTCTTTAGCAGGGGACAATCTGGCTTGATATGACCAGGCTTATTGCATTTATAACAAATTAAAGTATCATTTTTACCTGAATCTTTCTTGGAAAACTTTTTGAATGATTTCCTCGGAGGAGTTTTATTTTTCTTTAAGAATCTCTGAATTCTTCTTGTTATCATCGCAACTTCTTCATCTTTATCGTCATTTTCCTCATCTTCATCACTTTCACTTTCATGAGGAACAGCTTTAAGTGCCAAGCTCTTCTTTGGCTTTCCTTCTTCTTCTCCTCTTTTCAATGTGTACTCATGGGTGATAAGTGACCCGATGAGTTCATTCACTTCGAGCTTCTTGAGGTCTCTAGCTTCAAGAATCGCTGTCACTTTTGATTCCCAACGTTTTGGTAGAGAGTTGAGAATTTTTCTTACCATTTCCACTTTGGAATAAACTTTACCAAGAGCTGTCAAACTGTTTATGATGTTAGTAAAACGAGTGTGCATGCTAGAAATAGATTCATCATCATTCATCTTAAACATTTCATATTCATGAGTAAGAATATAAATTTTTGATTCCTTAACTTGAGAAGTTCCTTCATAAGTAACTTCCAAGTTATCCCAAATTTCTTTTGCCGTAGCACAAGTCATTACTCTATTAAACTCATTACCATTGAGAGCATTATATAATAAATTCATAGCAGTTAAATTCAAAGTATAAAGTCTATCGTCTTCACGATCAAACTCTTCTTCTTCCTTTTTGACCTTTACTCCACCAACCACTTTTGTTGGAATATAAGGTCCATTTACAATGCATTTCCAGATCTCTCGACCTTGAGCCTGAAGGAATATTCTCATTCTAACTTTCCAGAATGAATAATTGTCTCCACAAAAGAGTGGAGGCCGACTGCTAGATTGACCTTCACCAAATGAAGCTGCAATGTTAGCCATAAGATCTTAACTCAAAAGATAGTTAATCTTATAACAGAGCTTTAGCTCTGATACCAATTGTTGCCCAGATGACTAACACAAGAGGGGGGGTGAATTGAGTTGTATTTAAAAAAAAAAAAAAATTATAAATCAAATATACAATATCAAATATAAACAAAATACGAAATAGCAATAAATATAAAGAGTAAGGGTAAGAGAGAATCAAACTCAGTATGTTAACGAGGTTCGGCCCCACTGCCTACGTCCTCGCCTCAAGCTACCCCTTGAGGATCCCCGAATTCACTATTCAACCTCCTTCAGGTGGAGGTAAAAACCTATTACACCTTTGAACAACACCGCTACAAAGGATCCGTGTAGAACACCCTCTACACTTGCAATCACCTTACACGTGGTGATTCAACGATTCCCTGTGTAGAACACTTTCTACACGCACAAGGGTTGTACACACCCTTTTACTGATACAAGAATTGATAGTGGGTAGAATATCAGAAAACACTCCTCAATGAGTGAAATAAGAACAATACAGCACAACCTATATCTCTCAAAATGAAAAAGGATTAAGGCTCAATGCTTAGAGAAGAGAGAATGAAAGCTTTGAATGAGAGTTGTATGCTCTTGGTGTTGTGAATGTGAAGCTCTCAAATGATCTATTTATAGGCATATGAGACTTCATATTCAAATTTAAAAAGATTCACATGTCAAAGACATCATCATTCATTTTTCAAAAATTTCAAACCTAATCTTTTTACTTTTTGCATGTGACAAAATGAGCACACTTTACTTTTCAAAAAATTCAAACCTAATCTTTTACTTTTTGCATATGACAAAAGGAGCACACTTTACTTTTCAAAATTTTCAAACAAAGGCATCTTCCTTTTGCATAAGTCAAGAAAAGCATCAATCACTTTTGAAAATATTCAAATAAAACATGCACATGTGAAAGATGACAATCAATCATCTTTAATATTTTCAAAGTTCAACCCTTTAATCATGGCATGCACATGTGAAAGATGACAATCAATTATCTTTCAAAATTTTCAAATTTAATTTTCAAAATATTCATGCACATGTGGAAAATGTATTTTAATGCTTTATGATAAAATATTAATTTTAAGTCTTAATCCTAATTTCAAATTTTAAGAGATTTACAACATTACTCTATGACTTTAATGTGAGTTTGTGCTCCCTTCTTGCTCATGCTTGGTTTCTTGATGTGCTTGACTCCATTGTGTAGATAACTTGAGCTTGAGACTCCTTTATTCTATGAATTCATTTGTTATCATCAAAATCCATGTGTAAATATATAATTACACAAAACTTGAAACCTTAGATTCAACAACTATTAATTTTTTCTAATTGACTTTCTTTCCTTTTTGAGACATCATATTATTCATATTCTCAATTTTCTTTTTTAGGTTTTATGATGTCAATCGGAGTTAACAAATGCTTACTACCTGTTGTTACCTTTATTTCTTTTTCTTTTGTTTTTTTAAATGTATTTCAATTGTTATAACATTGTTATTCATTTAAGTTATTTGACCAATTGTAATGTTTTTAGATTAACCTGTAATAGTTTTATATTAATGTGTAATAGTTTACTTCTTGTAATATGTTAGAATTATTAATTAGCAACTTTATTAGGTTTATTTATATTTAGAGATAAAATTAGTTTTATATTTTATGCATTTAATTTCAGAGTTATTAATTTCTCAAGCATATATATCACATATTACTTACATGACATAATTTAATTTGAAAGATAAATTTTGAATTCTACGAATCAAATCTTATCATTTAAATTTCAAATTATGCCACGTGGTAGTATATAATGTAGAGTCTTTAGAATAACAATACTCTTAGGGCCTGTTTGAGATTGTGTTGGGAGGTTTAAAAAGTGTGGTAGAACAGTCTAAAGTACTTAAATGACAAAATTTGTCTATTTGGTAGTTTTATATCAAAGTACTTCTAAACCAAGAAAAAATAGAAAACTACGTTTCAACAAAAGTATCAAAGTGGTGCTCTTTGTCAGAAGCACTTCAGTAAAAGTAGTTCATATTTTACTATGATATGTACATTACAAAATAATCCTCATCATTTTAACACAATAACAACTTTGCTCATCTATATTTTTCATTATTCTCATATAATCTACTCAAGACTTTACCCATCAATATTTTTCGTTTTTCTCCTATCACTTATGCATCGTTGAGGTGATTTTCTTTTTCATTATAATTATTGAAAAATCTATTAGATTATTTTTTTTAATTATAATATTTGATTTTTATCAAGTATATGCCCTTTTATGTCATTTCTATATCAAAAAGTGCTTTTTTAATTAGTTTCCAAACAAATTTAATATATTTGAAAGTACTTTAAACATACAGATCCCATATAATAAATAGCATTTTGATAGTAGAGCTTATTACGTTAAACTCTAAGCTATAAGCCTTAATTTAAAAGTAATATTTTTCACCACAACTCCAAACATGCACTTAATTTCAATTGAAGCGAAAAGTTAAAATAGTTTTTGGGTTAAAATTGATGTGAAAATTGGTTTTGAGTCAAAATTGGCTAAAAAAGGGACTTGGACAAATAAAAAAAAAAGGCTAAAAAATAGGTTTGGGGCCCAATCTGGGCCTCAAAGGGCCAATCCATCTCCCAGCATCCCAATGGGGGCACCCGTCCATATGTGCCAAGGTTTGGGGAATCTAGCTAGAAGCAAAGGAACGAAATATAAGTTCAAACTCTACTTTATTGAAAAAACTTATTAAATGAACAATGTCAGTTTATCATAGTTAAATAAGAGTAGAACAACAGTATAATTTTATAAGAGCTCATAAATAATGTTTGTAGTGTCATATAATTGATAACCTACATTTTGATCTATTGACCCTCTCGGCCTTACAACTACCCCACACCCACCCTACAGGGATCTACGCATGGCAAGCTAATAATGAATATTCGGCTAAAGGATAAATAGATGGCTACCTATATCAAAGTCCTCTAATTGATAGGATTGGAGCCTAATAGAAACCCTAAATGCAGACACAAACCTTTTACAAGTGCATATTAAACTTGTTGGGATAACCATAGTTAAGGGCAGGTTTGGTAATCAAAAATTCTCATCTCAAACTCAAAATTCTCATCTCATCATTACACCTTTCCCAAATCCTCATACAAAATATAATAAATAATTCAACTTTTTCAAATCCCAATATAACTTTTTCAAATCCCAATACAATAATATTACTAAAACTAATATTTTAAACTCTAAACTCAAACTCAAAATTCTCATCTCAACATCCAAGCTTCCCCTAATGGAGTTTGCTCAAAATGTTCTACTACATGGTCATAACCATATAAAGCCATGGCGATGAACTTCATTTTTCGAGAATAATCACTTGCTTCCAACTATTTAATAGATTCAAAGTTGACACTTGGTAAGTATTTATGAGCTTTAAAAATTTTATAAACGGTCATTCCGTAATATGAAAATTCTCTCTTACATTTCGCTAGAGATGACAGAATGACTAACTTAAGTATCGGAGGATCTCCGGTCTTTCGAGACTTAGCAGAGTCGAATGATGATTTTCTTGTTATATAGGAGTTTAAACAATAAGCGAGAAAGAAGAGAGTCATCCGACTATATTGTTGGCATTCTTATTTACTGAAACATCCACTAACAAATTAATCCATTGTAACAAATTAAATTATATTAAAAAATCATTAAACATGCTAACAACAAAACTAGTTACAGAAATTAAAGATAAATAGCAATCTTTTATTTTTGTTCGTTCGTAGCTGATCTAGAGGAATGCGGTGGCAGGACGCAGGAGTCATACCAGTCAATGAGACTTCTCTCTCTCTCTTTTAGCTTTTCTTCTTTGAAGCTTAAATTTGAATCTATTTCCTCACTTTTCCAGGTACGAGTAAGAAAAGGGTATATATTTTTTTCGGCTATGTTTCTTTAGTTGAACAAAAGCGCAAGAATTTCAAGTTCAATTATATGAAAAGATAGCCTTTTCTTTCCCCATGAACGGTTTGACATTGCAAGTTTTCCATTTGTACTGGAACTCTTGGGAGGTTTTGAAAAGCAAAGTGCGTGTTTTGATTCAACATAGCTATCATCTCTCTCCTTTTGTTCTTTCATTTTTGGACTTTGGGTTGTAATGGAACCTGCCCATTTGGACAATCGTTGTGGGTCTGGTTATCGAATTATTGAATGGTGTGGTTGCTTGCATGGTGAGCAAACAACCACAACTTTTAGTTGCTTCCCTCCTGTCATCTTCAAGAGTAGTTGGGGTGAAATCATAATAGGGTAGAAATGAGATTCCTCCATTCCTTTTTTGATTGATATTGATGTTTATTCATATAGTGAAAAACACCTCATCCACACACAACAATAACAAGACATATAATGAAATAAATGTAGAAACACAGGAATTAAGCGGGCACACGACACACAATATTCAACGTGATTTGGCAACGTACTTACGTTCGCAGAGTTGTAGGGAATTTTATTCCTAATGAGATTACAATACCCAGTGAGTCACAAGAACTTCTCTCAATTCACACAAATCCCAACTCTCTCTAGGGCTTTTTCTCTCACACAATATGCTCTATACCATTTCTTATCTCTCTCTATTTAATATGATATGTTGTGAACATAAAACATAACACATATATAGCAAACGCCACTGGAAATACTAATTTGGCAAAACAAGGTTCTTCACTCAAGCAAGTGTCAAGCAAGCTCGAGTGCCACGACAGTCGAGCGAACAATAATCTGTACCTTGTCCTACTTACAAAACCAATCAGGCTCCATAACCCAACATTCTTTACATGCCAGCCACTATCTCTACCATCAACCCTGCCCTATTACTTCTGCAGCTCACCACTTCAGTCCTCATGCTAGAAGATGCATTGAAGTCGAGCCCGACTTCTATCTCTCTAGTACATGATCGCCCTCAATCGACACATTTACTGGATAACTCACAACTCCCACTGCACTAGGAATATCCGATCTCAAATCGATCAACCTTGGAAAATATTAGAAAACTTGTTGTTGATGTCCTCTTCTCTTTGGGTGACTGATCCCATCTCCTACTGCTAGCATTTTTTGTCTTCTTAACTTGACTTGACTCTTCTAGGATATAACAGTTAGTCAAACTGATCGTTGTATAGTTCAAACCAACTCTTTATAAATGAATAAGCCCAAAGCTCCACTCAAAGAACACCTCTATTTTGCCTAGAAATACTCTCAAAGTTATCGACACACTTTTTCTCATCTTCTCTCTATCTCATTAGAAAAAGACACACCAGCTAGAATGAACACTCGAAGTGAACGGCCGCACTAGGGAATGAAAATAATTAAAGTAGCCAACTTCCTCCTGGAAAATCACTTGGAGCTTATTTCTACCTGGCCGTGCATTCAATCACTTCTCGTACGTACAGCCTTTTTTCAAAAACTGAACTTTGGAATTTTTATCAATAATGACTCTTGATTCCAAGCTATCGATGCTTTAAACACAAGCTTATAAAAAAATGATATCTGTTGTCGTTGAGTGTGTAAATAATTCACATGAAAATAAAACTAATTTTTTAATAATAAACTTCACTCTTATTTCAAAACGATTACGTAACACTTACGTACACACCCTACTTAAAAAAACTTATCGAAATAGTAGTAAATTAGAAAAGAAAACCTTTGGGTGAACCTAATAAGTTTTAATAAGCTAAGGTTAGGTAAGCAAATAAATTATATACGGTAATAAAGAAAGAAAACCGTTGGGTTGGGCGTTAACCTAGCTAATAAATTTTACACATAGCGGGCATGCACAACCGTTCAATTACCTAACCTTAGCTTCTTCTATTGATACTTCTCGCATTTCTTCTGCTAAAGTATAAACTGATGATACATCACCATCTTTTATTTTGGAGATAATTTTGGAAGAGTACTTCTACTACTTACCGTTATTTTTACGTATTTTTTGTATATTTTACTGATATAATTGGTCAAATTAATTATTTTATATTTTAAAAAAAAGTGACGCAGCCAATCACATTAGTAGAGTGTACAAAGAATACATAAAACTAATTAGACATAAAATTTTTTATTTTAAAAATTTCCCCACGATTTTAATACCATAGAACTTAATTTATAGGCAAGCCTCCATGCAAGTGGAAGTCATTATCATTTACTTGGGCACCTAACTCATCTCTCACAAGTTGAGTTTTTGTACGAGTACGAGTCAAGATTTTCAAAGTCCGCCTACAGCTCAGTTTATAAAGAAAACCTCTGGTCATTTGGCACTCAGATTTAGGGGTGTATTACTCCAGTCTGGTTTTAGATAAAATTTAAGACCATATTGGTATGTACTAGTTTTATATTTTTTAAAACCGATTACGCATCGGTTATTTTCCTAAACCGGTACCTCCAGTTATATCGATTTTTAGTTTGGTTCAGTCTGATTTTTCGGTTTTAATAAAATAAAAATTCCTTATAAAAATATCTTTATTTTTAAAAAAAAATCTACTTTAAAAAAATGTTTTATTAAAAATCTGTTACTAAATAAAAAAAATTCTGCTATAAAAAAACTGCATATGATCATGTAAGTTTTCATGTTTAAAATTAAATTTTTATGTTATAAAATATAATGACATTATCTTATATATAGTTATAATTTATATTATTATATATAATAATATAAAATATAAAAAATATTATATATAATATTTTAAAAACTAATTTAAATATATATTATAATGAACCGGCTCGGTCTAAAACTAAAAATCCTGAAACTAGAATCGGACCAATTCTAACCAATTTTGACATTTTAAAAACCTGTTTCACCGACCCAGTCCAATCTGGTCCTATTTTTTAATTTACCTGTTAAAATTTACACCCTACCCAGATTGGTGGTTTAAACGGTGAACCAGTAGCCACCAATTGGTCAATGGTCAACTTACCAATTTTCCCCCTGTTTGCAAAGAAGAGAAATATCTATTACATTTGTGGCATTAGCTAGTGCCACGTCATGATGATGAGATTTGCTCTTTTAGTAATTATTAAGATTATTATTATTATAAGATAAATGTTTTAGCTGTAAAATATTTATAAAAATAAATTTATAAATTAATATCTTTTAATACAATTCTTTAGATTATAAAATTATGTTAATTTATAAATTTACTTCTACGAAATCTTTATATATTCACTTCTCTATAAAATTCATCACAGTGAGAGACAGAGATATTAAGAAGCACATGGTAGCGACAATTAATGGTATGAAAATAATTAGTACCATAGAATTCCTTAAAATAATGGTATAGAAGTGGTACGTGGAAAAGTGTGAATGATTCAAAGACGAACTTAATTCTTAGATTTTGGATGCATGTGATGTGAAAGTGTTTCACATTAATTCTTCTTTGCGTTTTTTAATTAAAAGTCAAGGCCGATGATATAGTAATTATTATAGGCAAGAATGGTGGTTGCATGTTGTCACCAAATTCTCCCCCCCCCCCCCCCCCCCCCCGTTTTTATAGATTTGTGGATCCTATCTCACCCCAAGGAAAGTTTTAAGATAAGGTTGGGTTTGATGTTTCACAGATTTGAATCATATTAGAAAAAATAAGGGGAAAAAAATAGGATAATGCAATTTGATTATTTGAAACTTACCGTTTAAATGTCCTTTTTGATGTTGCGCCACTATGTGATGTCATATGATTTATTAAAAAAAATTAAAAATATAAACACAAAAAAGGTAGAGAGAATATAGAATATCAATCTTTATTTTTTTTGTATTTTTGGATATATTTTTTATTCAAATACAATTTTTTTGCGTTTTTTAAAAACAAACCATGTAGCACTATATGGTGGTGCCACGTCAAGAGATCAGCCATCTGAATAATAAATTTCTGATGACCCAATAACGATATATAGCCTTTTTAAATAGATTGATTGAACAAGCTCTTTGATTGAACACAATATCAATTTAATATTATTTTTTAACCTAAGATCAGTAGGAACCCACCTTTCATGTCAAACCCAAGCTGAAATTTTGCTTAGCCATCTTTTACCCGTTACAAGTTACTATAGTAAGCAAGTTAACAGATTTGCAGCTTTTATCAACTTCCATCCAAGAATTAGGAAAAGAGGGGGGGGGGAAAGAGGAGAAGAAAAAAAAGGCATAAATGGTAGATGTCAAATTTATGTAGATGCAATATCATGTTCTTCTTTCTATGACTCTTCTCTTCAGAATTTACTGCATCAATGACAACTTTTGCATCACCTTCCAATATGACATCTCTAAATCCCAGCTCATTGCATATTTCCATTGCCTTCCATAAGGCATTGCTTTCTGCTATAAAAGGAGATGCAACATAAGGAGCAGGCATTGAGGCTAGAACATCACCATTGTTATTTCTGATTACAATATCATATTCTAAATTCATCACTTTAATTAAAATTATATCCATCAGTTTTACTGGCTCACGATAATTAAAATTCTCTCCAAACTTATGATAAAATAAATATTGATCAAACTTATGTTTCGATTTTAACTTTTGATTAATGAGTAGTCTATTTTTAAAAATTATGTTCGTTGCCAATTTTGCAGAAATGTTTCTTACGCTACAAAAGATTTTATAAAATTTTTTAAAAAAGTATTTTTTATCCTCTTATTTTTTATTATATTTTATTATTATATTTTATGGGAAATCATTTGATTAAAAAAAATGAGAAGATGATGAATAATCTCATTTCTCATTATATAATCGAAATCGTGATTGTACAAGTATTGTATAATTATTTTTAAAAAAATAAATAAATACATAATTTACATAAAAAAATTAATTTTTTAATAATAAATTCTACTCTTTTTTTATAACGTACACTATTTTAAAAAAATGTAACTAAATATAAGAATGGAAATAACCGATAAAGTTTTCTCTCTTTTTATTTTTATTTTAATCTAATGATGGAACTTAGGCTTGAACCTACCATTCAGTACGGACCAAGAAAGGATTCCTGAAACAGAACAAAATTAATATACAGTAACCAACTAACAATTTTGGCCGTCTGCTTCATTTTTGGTCCCTCAGTAAAGATGGTAGGCAGCTTGATGTTAACCCATGCAACTCGCGCGTCATGATGTTTTACGTGCATGTGGGCCGCTCGTTGATCTTCGTGTTGATGTGTACAGAACAAGAGAAAAAGTTACTTCATTCAACTGATCTCAGTTCTCACCTGCCAGTTGCCAACCACCTTTCAAACCCGACAAATGCCATTTCCCGTACCTACCCAGCAACACCAGGAAGCGTAGATACATATATGATCAGTTGACTATATTCATGAAAACCCCATGATATTCCTTAACTCTCACATATAAGTACATAGAGAATCACTACTGCGCTTTGGAAACTGCAAAGCAAAGCAGAGCCATGGACGCAGACACCCCACTTCTGAGCAATAACCACAGCAACCAGGATGAAGAACAGAAACTCAGCACCGTTAAGAGGTTCGGAAACGAGTCGAAGAGGCTTTGGAAGCTCGCCGGCCCTGCAATCTTCACCGCCATATGTCAGTACTCACTCGGTGCGCTCACTCAGACATTTGCGGGTCTTGTCGGGGAGCTCGATCTCGCCGCTGTGGCCGTCGAAAACTCGGTCATCGCCGGGCTCGCCTTTGGCGTCATGGTAATGATCGTTTCTCTGTTTGAAATTTTGAGATATTTTGTTCTCTGTTTTCTTCTCTTCTTTGGCATGCATGGTAGAGTACCGTGTATATATTTGTTTGTGAAAATTGCTAAAAGTGAATCCGGGGCTGGTACTTTTACTCTTGCCTTCCCAAACTAGTAAAGAACCTGAATCTGGCCTAAATTCTTGGGTTTAAATACATGTCACCATATTCCTTTCCTATTTTCTTATCATCCCTTTTCTGCACCATTTCCTTCCCATGCGAATCTATTTTCTGCACCATTTCTGTCCTACCATTTACCACATGAAATCCAAATGTAGTTGATGAGACTTAAAATATATTTTTAGATTTTTTTAGAATATTTAAAAGTATTAAAAAAATATATAAAAAGAAGAAAGTTTTTTTATCGGGATCCCTGGATCCCCCATGTGGTGGCTGTAGAGCCACTAAAGTGTTATTTAGATTCCTAGCACTCGTACATATAGCATGGCCACTGCCAGCACCCCATCTCCGCCATTAGTTTCCCACGTCATAATAGCTCATAACTCAAGGTCATTAAAGAGTTAAGGGGCGGTTTGGGCGAGAGAAAAGAATTTTAAGGAGATGGAAGTTTAAAATATTATTTTTAAATATTATTATTGTATTAGAATTTGAAAAAATTGTATTGAAATTTTAAAAAGTTAAATTATACATTATATTTTATGTAAAAATTTAAAAAATTGTAATGATGAAATGAAAATTTTAAATTAAAATAAGAATTTTGGGATCAAACATATTTACCAAACATGCCAATGGTGAATATAAAAGCTGATGATGTTCTCTTCTCTCCCACCTTTGTGTTTGTGTTTTTGATTGAAAACAGTTGGGAATGGGAAGTGCATTGGAGACTTTGTGTGGGCAAGCATACGGTGCGGGGCAGATAAGGATGCTGGGGATATACATGCAGAGATCGTGGGTCATTTTGTTGACTACTGCTTGTATTTTGGTTCCTGTCTACGTTTGGTCTCCTCCCATTCTTGAGCTCATTGGGGAGACAACTGAGATATCTGAGGCCGCTGGTTAGTGTTTATTTATTGCTCTTTTCCTTTTTATGTATCTAAATATTCAACACAGCAATATTTATTACCAGAAGTCTATTAATTAATTTAAATCCCATATCCCATTGGTCTGGGCAATTACAGTTGCTCTCTTCTTGTCTTAATTCATAATTATTCAAGCATGGATTATGAGACGAAGTATATTAAATCCCATTGGCCGGTACCCAGATTTGGACCCCAGATCGTTACTTTTGGGGCAAGTATACATCAATTGAATGAAAATACAGCATGGATAATAATGTTTATGAATTATGATGGTTTATCTTTACACGGATATAGGATTTAGATTTCCTAGAAACCCTGCATCGATTCTAAGAATAAAGTGTAGCCTATAGCATTTGCACCTTTTTTTTTTTTTGGGTAAAAATCATCATTCCATTCTGATCTACACTCATAAACTTGGATCCCATTTTAAAGTTTTGGCATCTGTTAACTGGGCCCTCTTCTGCAGGAAAATTTGCTTTGTGGATGATTCCACAATTGTTTGCATATGCAATAAATTTTCCAATCCAAAAGTTCCTACAAGCACAGAGAAAAGTCCTTGTCATGGCATGGATATCGGTTGTGGTGCTGGTGCTACATATATTCTTTAGTTGGTTGCTAATATTCAAGCTTGGGTGGGGCCTAACTGGAGCAGCAGTCACTTTGAACACATCATGGTGGCTCATAGTTATTGCTCAATTGCTCTACATTTTCATCACCAAGTCGGATGGTGCTTGGGATGGATTCTCATGGCTAGCATTTGCAGACTTGTGGGGCTTTGTGAAGCTTTCACTGGCTTCTGCTGTAATGTTATGGTATGTTTATCTCCCACATTTTTGCTTAATGATTCATGTTAACTGCGGTGATGATGATTTTGGTCCTTAAATTGAATTGCAGCTTGGAGTTTTGGTACTTGATGGTACTGGTGGTGATAACAGGCCGTTTGCCGAATCCTCTAGTACCAGTTGACGCCATATCTATCTGGTACATATGTGAATATTTAATCAAATTGGACAAAGTGTGGAATCAGGGTTTGAATTTGGACTCCTGCTTTGATATTATGTTAAATCAGTATTTGTGTCAAACGTTTAAACTGATGGGAAGAGATAAACTTAATCACAGTAACTATATTCTAACATAAAGTTGTTTACTAAACCTTGTTTTCATACTTTTGCAGCATGAACCTAAATGGTTGGGATGCAATGATTGCCCTTGGGTTCAATGCCGCGATAAGGTGATGTTCCCTGCATGCTTTGCAGTTCATTTTCTAAATAAAATCAATCAAGAATACCTTTTAAGATGGAAGTTAGATTGTATCCCAATTTTTCTGCTCAATTAAAGATTGTACATATGAAAGCTTGAAGGCTCCATGGCCACAGAGAGTAAACTGTATGAACTTACTATTGGTGTTACAACAGTGTGAGGGTATCAAATGAACTTGGAGCGGGCAATGCTCGGGCTGCAAAGTTTTCGGTGCTGGTGGTTTCTATCACATCCGTTGCCATAGGGGTTGTTTGCATGGTTTTAGTATTGGCAACAAGGGACTATTTCCCTTACCTTTTCACCACCAGTGAAGCTGTTGGTAAGGAAACTACCAAACTTGCTCTCTTGCTGGGAGTCACAGTGCTTCTAAACAGCCTTCAACCAGTCTTATCTGGTAAGTAAAAGCTAGCTAGGGAACATAATCTTGCAAGCAAGCAAACAACTCTGCATCTTACATAATCTCATAATCTTGTGTCATTTGTACAATCATAATTATTTCCATTTTACATACTGCTCCCATTGGTTTAGGTGTTGCCGTTGGAGCTGGATGGCAAGCTATTGTCGCTTACATCAACATCGGATGCTACTACATAGTGGGATTGCCGGCTGGCATTGTTCTGGGATTCACATTTGGTTTTGGAGCTGAGGTGAGATAGTAGAACCATTTTCCTGGACTTTCTTGGTACATTGATCATCTTATTTTGTTTAATCATTTATTTTCTTAGAGGAAAATATTTGGCAACTTCATGATTCATCTTTCCTTCATTGAACTTCCTGTTTTTTCTCGGAATCTGTGACTTCAAAGGCTGAGGAAAACTACCCAGAAAGATTTATTTCCTGTCCTATTTAACCAAGTTCTAAAGCAAGTTTCCCCTTGCCTGATATTTTACTCCTCCTGTTTGCAGGGTATTTGGTCAGGAATGATTGGTGGCATTTGTCTGCAAACCATAATCTTGATAGTAGTGACTTCAATGACAAACTGGACCAAGGAAGTTAGTATCTTTTGCTCTTCTGCATTCTTTAGATTCCTGAGATTATTCATTCCAATAAATGAAACGAATAATTGTCACTCTATCAATCACACTTGCAGGCTGAACAAGCAGAGAGCCGCGTGAAGAGATGGGGAGGATTAACCGGAGAGCATTGATCTCAATTCAGAAGCGTGACATCGTTGTTGCGCTAAGCAAATTTTTGTCTAGGTCTATGCAGAAGTTTGAAAAGGAGTGGCATTCCCATGTCATCCAATCAAGCTAAACACTTTCATTAGGCCATATTTTTTTTTTGGGTCATTCAATTTCATGTTTCTTAACAAAAGGAATGCACATTGCAGTATTAGGGCAAAGTAGAGAAAAAATAAAAAAAATAAAGAACCTGTATAGCTCTTTGAGAGAGTTGAGCCTCCTAATGCAATAAACATTGCAAATTTGCAATCCTGAACAACTCTCAAAATTTTATTGATAGAAACTATCATATGTAATAAAGGGGCGCTCATAGTAAGCACCCCTTCCCCTTCTCATGGTCAGGGGTTATGAAGCTACTTCACGATCCTTGATGGTTGGCCTTTAAGGCGAGCCAGGGTTACAATTGGGTGAGTCACTTCAAGAACAAAAGTAAAAATCTCTCTCTCAAGTATAGTTATCTCTAATCCAGACATTTCGACTGTGGAAAATGTGAGTATTGTCATGGTTTTAACCTGTGGCACACTCCACCATTGATGAGAATGATTTTGGACGAACAACACCCATGAAAAAAGCCTTGGAACAACTGTACCCGATCCATGATTTTGCCACTTGAGGTAGCATTGCTTCTCCTATTTTAATTGGTATAAAAAATAAAGTCGGTTGTTCCATATTTAAATTTTGGTCCATAGTTTTTTCACCAAAATATTTTTGAGACGCTCTGTGTATGTTGGAATTTTTTTTCCAAAGTGCATGACGCAACACGATTCTAACAATACCACCATGAGAGGTGATTCATGTAACATTCGCCACCTAATCTTTGTCGAGCATTGTTAATGCAACCAAAGGCCGATGGACAAGCAGCGACTGTGACCATAGACTCCAAAGCTTGAAAATGTGAGCATTTTCTACGTTAAATTCCTATATATGCACACTAATCTTTCTAAAGACATAAATAAAATTGCCTCATCATATAAATGTGAATTCAAAGAAAAAGAAATTATTAAACTTTTAAGGGAATTAAAAGGAAAATATCTTTTAGAGTGGTGGAACCAAGAATTTGTTTTAGGGGGCCAAGCAAAGCTAAAAATATAACAATATGTTTTTTATTCTATTTCTATTCCTACCGTATAGAAAAATCTGATAGTTAGATCTAAAATAAAAATAAAATATGTTTAATACAACCTCTATATTAAAAAGGTATATTATGTGTCAAGAATAATATATCATTGAAATCACGTAAAGACACTTATACAAACATATCAAACAAAAGAAACACAGAGTGTCTAAAATTGTAACTTACATTCTTTTAAAAAAACAAAATCATCAAGTATTAAATTTAAATCAAAATACTTAACTATTTCTCTTTCAATATAGATAACCAAATTATTTGCTAGAAACTCATCTTCAATTTGGTTGAGAAGTATTGTTTTAACAATTTTCATAATTGAAAATGCTCGTTCATTGGTCACTATAGATATTAAAAGAGTTCAAATAAGACGAATCAATCTATCAATAAGATAGTATGTATTTGATTTCTGATTTCTCTGTCTCCACCAATTTTTGACATAAAATTGCAATGGATGACAAATTCTAAAAATTCAGATTGGTAAGCACATCAACTTCAAAATGCTTGAATTGAAACCTTAATTTAATTTTCTCGTTCTAAAAAAAAAATCAAGAGGATAATATTTTTCCGCAAAACAATAGATATCATCAATATTAAAGGATTTATAAGCATCATTTGGATCCAAAGCTGAGCTAAGTGTTAGAAGTTTTGTCACTCATTTACCAAACCTACTTTCAACCTCTTGCATTTGAAAGTCTATGGTAGCATTAAATATTTCAAAATGATGATGATGCGCTATCGTAATTTGATCTCGTTGATGACAACTATGAACTTCTACATAACGAGAGCTCAATATCCAATTGCTTTGAGAAAGAGACTACATTCTCAAGCAAGTTTTTACGACCTTTATTTCTCAACTTTTGAATGAGTCATTTTGTAGTAAAAACCATATTCATGGCATTCAAGATGTCTTGAAATCTTTGTTGCAAAACTTGACAAAGAACATAATAATACCCATGATTTCCATCATTAAATATAAAATAAATATAAATTGAAATGATGTAATCATTTATAAGTAGCATTCGCATCCCCACATTGAGAGTAATTAGATCATTTATTATGTTTTCAAGCACTGTGCAAGTGGCTCCAAACATTCGTAGTGGACTGCAAATAGAATAAAATGAAAACCCCAACAAGAATCACAGTTTGTGTTGCATGGGCAACTTGTAGCTCATCATGGCATTTACATGAAGCACCTATTGTTAAGTGTGGCTTAATTTCTGTTGAAAATGTCATTTTAGAGATTTGGCTCAATCGTGACTCGAACAAACTTTGGCTCAACACTTCACTCAAGTGAACTCCAGACAGATTGTTTGCTTGACAATCCACTCAAGCAAACCCTATGCAAATTGTTCGCTCGACAGTCAACTCGAGCAAATGGCAGGTAGATTGTTCGATTGGCACACCGCTCAACCAAATGTTCGTAATTAGGGTTTTCCTGCCGAACAATATAAATATATGTTATTTTTTATTGTATTGAGACTTTGAGCGGACAAAATAGAGAGAAAAGAGAGAGAACTCCTTTTGTGAGATTTTGAGAGATCATTGAGTGTGTTGTAACTTTTGGGACTGATGAGTGATTTATGATACATCTCTTGTATTCCATTTTGTGATAGTGAGTTCCTTGAGACCGACTCTGTATGTGGACATAGGCTTATCCTAAGCCAGATCACATAAATCTTAGTGGTATTTGTATAATTGTCAAAAAAAAATTTTGTTTGCTTCCACTATTATATTTCAAATGATCTACTGATAGCCAGTTAATTCCAACAAACTAGTATCAAAGCGCAAGGCTCTGTGGAAGATCTTGAGAGATGACTATGGCAAAATTTGAAGTGGAGAAGTTTGATGGTCATAATAGGTTCAGCTTGTGGCGCATCAAGATGATGGCCTTGTTACTACAACAAGGGTTGGTAAAAATCTTAGAAGAGAAGGTGTTAGATAAGCCTTCTATATCAACAAAGAAAGAGAAAGAGAAAGCGCATAGAGCAAATTTTTTTTATCTTTTTATCATGGAGTTTTGTGCGAAGTGGTCGACGAAGAGACCACCTCGAGTCTTTGGAGGAAATTGGAGAGTCTGTATTTGAAGAAATCACTCACCAACTGTTTGTATTTGAAGAAACAATTGTACACTCTGTTTGTATTTGAAGTAATGGTTGTACACCAACTGCCTCGACTTATTTATGAAATGTTTTTCTGGCAGTAGATCAGGGGAAAGAAGTTCTTAAAAGAGTGGGGGTAATTCCAGTAGTAGTTCAAAACTTAACAAGGAGAATGATAAATATTAGTATTGTCATATGTTTGGTCATTACAAGAATGAATGTCCCAAATTGAAGAACAAGGAGGAAAGTAAAAGTTCCTCCAATGTTGTTAGCATTGAAGAATAGTCTAAGAACTCTGATATTGTCCTAGCAGTCAGCGGCTCTAGTGACCGTTTTGGTGGCAAGTTGGTCATGGATTCAGCTTGTACGTTTCATATGTGTCCTACGATAGATTAGTTCAATACCTATGAATCAATTAATGGTGATTCAGTTTTGGTTGGAAATGATATGCCTTGTGATATTATTAGAATCGATTCAGTTAAAATTAATATTTATGATGAAACTGTTAGAATTTTGTCTAACATTCGTCCTATTCCATCTTGAAGAAACATCTAATGTCTAGACATTCTTGACTAGTCCCTTGGTTATTAGCATTCAGTTTTAAATGGAGGCATTCGAGTCTATGAGGGCTTTTCGATGACAATGACAGGAAAGAAAATAAATGGTCTTTATTTTCTTCTTGGTGGGACATTGATTGGTGCAGTTGCATCTTCAAACATTCTAGATTCAGGTATTACTTATTTATGACACATGTGATTGGGCCATATCGGTGAATAAGTGTCGTTATTTGTGAGTAGGCTACTTTTGCTTTATGTGATCAGAAGATAAGGAAGCTTGATTTTTTTTTTTTTTTTTGTTGTTGTTGGCATTGTATTCTTGTGAAGCAATGCAGAATCAGGTTTACTACATTTTTTTTTTCTGATTTTCAGGGTGGATCTTGTGCAAGGTGGTGCCCTATTTGTACTCATGTTATTTGATGACCATTTTGAGGAAAGGCTAGGCTTGTTTTTTTTAAAGTAGTGAATGACTTGTTTGATGTGTTCAAGCACTTGATAAGGCTAGTGAGTTATAGACAAGAAGGTAGAGTATTTTTCAAACCGTACAGTTGGTTCCACTCCACATAAATGGGGTAGTTGAATGCAATGAATTAGACTTTTGTGTGAGAGCCCACAATATGCTTTTGGTATGCCAGGCTTATCTAAAGAATTGGTAAAGTAGTCAACACATCTTGTTATTGGGTGAACCTTTTTCCTTCCACAGCTATTCAGTTGTTGTTTCCAAAGCATAGGCAAGCAAGGTTATAGCATGAAGGTGGAGTTGTTGGGAGAGCTTCATAATAGAGTGCAGGTGATACTCTAGATCATACTATTGGAAAGAAGCATGATTCTAATTTTGGCTTTGGTGCACAGTGAGGGTAAGTCTACAGTTTCATTTGGTAGATAGACTAAATAGTTTGGCCACCTTCAGGATATGCTCATGTAGACTTTGTGGTGTTCTTACTTTGACAGAGAATATGTATTGTTAGCCTTTGTGTGTATTTATAATTCATTGTTCAAGTAAGTAGTTTGAACCGTAGTGCATTTCTCTTTGTGTGAAGTGATTGAGATTTTTCATTAAAACTAAGCCTCTGATTTGGTCAAGTTGTCTATGGAATTAAAGACTTTTGGGTGGAAATTGAGTTCTTCAAAGATAGACGTTGTGTTATGTTTGGGATTTGCGAAGGAGTTTGTTTTTCAATCTTTAGTGTGCATCTTTGATGTCTTTGTTGTCGAATGGTGAAATTCAATTTGGTGAAATTCATTTTTTGTTCAGGCTTGACGGAATTCAAGCCAAGGTGGAGGTTTATTGAGTGTGGCTTGATTTCTATTGAAAACGTCATTCTAGAGATTTGCCTTGACCATGGCTCGACCTTGGCTCTAGCGAACTTTGTCTCAACACTTCGCTTGACAATCCGCTCCAGCGAACTTTAGACAGATTGTTTGCTCGATATCCGCTCAACAATCCGCTTAAGTAAACCTCAAGCAGATTGTTCACTCGACATGCCACTAGAGCGAATGTTCTTAATTAGGATTTTCCATGTCGTACAGTATAAATACATGTAATTTTTCATTGTATTGAGACTTTGAGTAGCTAGCACATAGAGAAAAGAGAGAGAACTCCTTTTGTGAGATTTTGAGAGCTCATTGGGTGTATTGGAGCTTTTGGGATTGAAGAGTGATTTGTAATACCTCTCTTGTACTCCATTTTGTGATAGTGAATTCCTTGAGACTGACTTTGCCAATGGACATAGGCTTGTTCTAAGCCGAACCACGTAAATCTTGGTGTTCTTTTATATGATTGTGGAATTTTTCTTTTGTTTGTTTCTGCTATTATATTTCAAATTAGCCGCTGATAGCCAATTAATCTCAACACCCACCACATTGGTAATGAAATTCAAATTTGAGAAAAACTTATGAACAGAAATTACCTCTCTAGATGCAACAACTAATGTAACTGTAATCGGTGAGCAAAACAATAAACATAATATGCATATAGGCAATTTTTAAGCAATAATGCTCATAATCATTTCCATTCACCAAACATATTACTAACACCATCATATCATTGCCCAAAAATATTTTGAATATCAAGACAATGATGAGAAAGAACTACAGATATCTTATTCTTTGACGTCAATGTAGATGTATCTTTACCCGTTACAAAATTAAAAAATAGTTTTTGTATAAAACCATTATCATAAAAAAAAAAAAAAAAATTCTCAAGATTATAGTCATTTGCTCTCTCTTAGACTTACCTCATGCCTCATCAACAATAATGCAAAATTTAGAATTTCTAACATCTTCACGAATTTTATTTCGCACTTTCTTTGTAAGAACTTCCAAACTCCCTTTTTGAATTTTGGATGAAGTATTATAATTTCAAGATTTAGGAGCATTTACCAAACCAAGTTTCCAACCTTGTTATTATAAGAAGTCAAGAGTTTAAGCATCTCATGAAAATTACCTCGATTTGTTGACTCAGAGATCTCATCATAACCTCTAGAGGCACATCCTTGAAATGCAAGATGCAAATTGTGTAAACCAATAAGCTTGAAAGCAACGAGGATGCCTTTCAGAACCAGAAAATAGATATTTTGAGAAACGTATTTCATATGGACCCATTTTCAAGGAATCTCTTCTTATTTCATCACATTGATTGACTATGATTGAGCTGAATTATTGGATATTTTATATATCTAATACCAATATATTTTAATTAGTTCATGATATTATTATTAGTTTTAGATGAAAATATGGTTAATAAGCATAAATTTGAGTTGTAATTTAACTTGGTTAATATCATGATTTATACTTAATTTTATAACCTCTGATTTAATTGGGTAATATTTCCTCACATGCACTACACATTTTTTATATTATATTATTAATTTTAATTTATTTTTAGTTTTCTATTATTTGTGTGTTCTTTTCTTTTATGCTTTTAAAATAAGAGCAAGGCAGCCAACTGCTCCTTAATTTCAAATGATAGGATAAAATATTGCTGAGAAAAGGTGCCAAGGTGTTGGTAGATTGGTAGACCATATGCACATGGCCTTTCTTAAGCCATAGTTCGGTTTGACCAACACCCAGGACAAAAGCACATGGGACAAAGACCAGTAGCATTTCAGTTTTACATCACCTTTTCAGCACATTTTCATCTAGCTGCAAGTTTAAGACACATGCTTTCAACTGGATTCAACTTTTAGAAGGCTTTTTGGCTGGACTCTTCAACGGGACCACATGCAAAGCAGCAGAGGGGGATTGATGGATTTTTTGACGCACGGGAATTTCTTTCCCGTTTTGCTTTTGGTCCTTTGGACACAAGACACTTCTTCCGATTTTTAGATGGAAGATAAAGAAAAATGGAGGGTTGTTCTTTTCAACTTTTTAGACTTATGGGTTATAGTACATGGACGCATGGGTTTTACAATGGCACATGGAACGCAAGCTAGAACGCAATTTTTTTCTTTGGTTTTCACTGGGACACACGGATATAAAAAGGAACGAGAGTCTCTTTGAGAGTAGAGTTAGAGTAGGAGAAGTAGTGTAATTTAGTTTTACTTTCAATGTTAATTTTAGTTCTTGAGAGGACACAGGTGGGGAGAGGGAGCTAGGCAACATGGTTGCAGAACCTGTAGTCTAACTGTCGCTACCCAGCCTTCCTCCTCAGTTTGTAGCCTTTTCTCCAGTTCATTTTAATTCCAGCTTGTTTAATTTGATATCATTTACTTTTCTTGTTTATTTAAAGTGATGAACTTGGTCGGTTAAAATTTCGTACTAAAATTAGAGGTAAATTCTAATGATTTAGACATTATTTCGGACTAATAATAGAGTTTATATTGTGAATTTGATCGATTGAATGGTTTTATTATTAGATTCTTTAATTATCTATATATTTATCTTGATTCATTGTGTTTTTCGAATACATTGGATGCTTGAAAAATTCCTGTGATATTTTTTGAATGTTTTAACCATTAATTATTCTGTTGCCCAGATGACTAACACAAGAGGGGGTGAATTGGATTGTATTTAAAAATTAACAATTATAAATCAAATACACAATATAAAATATAAACAAATTGCGAAACAACAATGAATATAAAGAGTAAGGATAAGAGAGAAGCAAACTTAGTATGTTAACGAGGTTCGACCTCACTACCTACGTCCTCGCCTCAAGTTACCTCTTGAAAATCCTCAAATTTACTATTCAACCTCCTTCAGGTGGAGATAGAAACTTATTACACATTTGAACAACATCGCTACAAATGATCCGTGTAGAACACCCTCTACACTTGCAATCACCTTACACGTGGTGATTCAACTATTCCCTGTGTAGAACACTTTCTACACATACAATGGTTATACACACCATTTTACTGATACAAGAGCTGATAGTGGGTAGGTTATCAGAGAACACTCCTCAATGAGTGAAATAAGAAAAATACAGCAGAAACTATATCTCTCTCAAAATGAACAAGAATTAAGGCTCAATACTTAAAGAATAGAGATTGAAAGCTTTGAATAAATGTTGCAAAACTTACAATGATATGCGTATGCTCTTGGTGTTGTGTATTTGAAGATCTTAATTAAGCTATTTATAAGCATATAAAACCTCATATTCAAATTTGAAAAGATTCACATGTCAAAGACAACATCATTCACTTTTCAAAAAATTCAAATAAAATTTTATTCTTTTTCAGTTGTCAAACACAACATCATTCATTTTTCAAAAAATGCATCTACCTTTTGCATAAGTCAAAAAGAGTATCAATTACTTTTGAAAATATTCAAATAAAGCATGTACATGTGAAAGATGATAATCAATTATCTTTAATATTTTCAAAATTCAAACTTTTAATCATGTCATGTACATGTGAAACATGACAATCAATCATCTTTCAAATTTTCAAATTTAATTTTCAAAATATTCATGCATATGTGAAAAATGTATTTTAATGTTTTATGATAAAATATTAATTTCGAGCCTTAATCCTAATTTTGAATTTTTCAAGAGATGTGCAAAATTACTCTATGAGTTTTAATGTGAACTTGTTCCCTTCTTGCTCATGTTTGGTTCCTTGATGTGCTTGACTTCATTGTGTAGACAACTTGAGTTTGAAACTCTTTTATTCTTTGAATTCATTTGTTATCATCAAAATCAATATGTAAATATATAATTACACGAAACTTGAAATCTTGAGTTCAACATATTCATACTTAATCTTTAGTGATTAGTTTTCTTGGCCTTAACTGCTAAATTTTCCAGTTAGACAGAATCATTATTCTACTTTAATTGAAGCAAATTGATCGGATATAATATTCTAAATTATTAGACGGATCCTTGAAATCTTAGCTGATCTGCATATCAATTTATTGTATCATTTAACTTCAGCAAATTACTTTTCCTGCATACCAGTTTTTTATTTTTACTAGCTACACTAAAAAATCCAACAACATGAATCTGGTTCATAACTAATACCTTTTCATTTCCGTTACACTATTTCATTCATTGTATATACCACCACTTTTATTTTCTCTTTGTAAATATCTTCCACCATTTTATATGAGTTTGATTTTAAGCACACTTTCCTTGAGGAGACGATTTAGGAATTTTATTCCTAATTATTACCCGACACCCTCCTCACTTGAAAGAGCCTTTGTGATGTTTATTTTCGAGCATGTCAACTGGATAGTCCAATATAGGAGGATGAAATCCTGGATCTCATTGTATAGAAGATCTATCAACCTCTTCATAATCAAGTGTTGAAGATGTAAACTGAATCTCTTTAGACTTCACAATTGGAGAGTTAAGAGGATTTTCTTTAGGTTCAACCCTTGAAATTTTAGAAGAATGTTCTAGAATATCAAATTCTTTTCTTTTAAAGAATGAGTCGATTGCTTTTAATTTAGATATAATTCATGAACCTAAATATAAAGTCAAATTACAACATATAAAATAAAGTTAGATATATACGAATTCAACTACTCATGAAACATGAATTTAAAGTTAATTTTTAAGTAAAAAATAAATAACCATTCAATAGACATAATTATATATAAGTCAAATCAAGTAGAAATCAATCTATTTAAAAAATAAAAAGAAAAATTCTAAACAAAAATACCACTGCATCAATACATGAAAGAATGGGAAGAGTGAAAAAAATAACTTAAATACCACTGCATCAATACAATTATATATGAAAGAAGGGAAAAGTCGAAAAAATAGAAAGAAAGAGAGAAGCAAAAAAAAAAGAGAGAAAAAGACAAATTGTATGGCCTTGAAAGTTTTCTATGATCCTATGTATATAGGCTATTACTGTTAGCTTGTAGCAGATGATAGACTTTCAAAAAGTCTTTTGGCCTCTTGGCCCTTTAGGCAAGATTTCTCTTTTAGTGGCAGAAATTACGTTCTTGTAGTTTTGTAAATAGCAGAGAAGAAGAAAAGAGGTCTCGTGTCCATACATTGTACGCATAAAAACCATCTGACTTCCCTTTTTTTATTAGTAATAGAAACGTGTCATCATATTATTCGATAATTTCATTTTATGTGATATATGTTTTATTTATTTTATTTTTAGATCGGATTAATTTTTAAAGAATTTGGACTTATAAGTAATTAATCCATAAAATCAAAATAATTTTGTAGAAGGGAGCCAAGATAATTTTTTAGAGAGGGGGCTTACACGAGGGGGCCTCTTCTTGGATCCGCCACTAATTTTTAATTGCAATGGTATGAGTTATATAATGAGAGTAATTATATTGTAGTATTGTGACTTGCTAAAAATTGAGTTATAAGTAAATTATAGCGCAAAACAATTGTTACATCTTACTTGAGTTGATATAATATGGTGTCGTAACCTTAATTCTAACATATCATTCTCACATCAAATTTATTCGCCATTTAGTAACGCTAAGTGATTATATAATTATTTTGTACAAACATAAATTCAATTAAGATGAAAATATAGAAGATATGAGCTTGACTTCTTTTGGTTAAGTCAAAAAAGTTACTAATATATTTGGCAAGGGTGGAGTATTATGGATTTTATTAACATTAATTTTTGAAAATAATGTTTTTTAAAAAAACGTTTTATCCTATATTACCTCAATATTAATATTTTCAAATTTTTTTTATAAAAGATCGCTGAGAATAGTGGGATTATACCTTTGAATGAGATGTACCACTAGTGATAGTGAGTCCCAAAAAATTTACTAGAATATAAGATTCTCATAAATAGTGTGGTAGCAATATATCAGTATTATCTCATTGTTTGAAGACTAGAACATAATATTTGTCAAATGTGCTCCACTAAAGATATCGAATTCACATAGTAGGAATCATAACGTAAAATTTTAAATTCACTTCACTTATAAGGTCCAACCTAGGGTTGTTGATCTTATTAACAAAGAAAAAGTGGAGTTGATATGGGTATGAATCTATCTCTTGTCACTAATTGAGTTTCCTCTAGATAACCATTAATCGCACATTTGTTAGAACTTTTCTGGAATGAGTTAAATAGTTTACTCATAGGAGAATTAGATGGTTAGGTTTTGTGATATTTAAGGCGTGAAGTAGTTAGGGCACATGATTGTTGTTTATACTATTTTTTTGTACAAAAATATATGAATGTTGCAAGTACTATTTTCATATGATCTAAACCAATCATCTATTCAAAGATACCCAATATACGTGATCATTATTATTAATGACCTATCAAAAAAATAAGTTTTTTTAATACTGTTGATATCATTGTATTGATCGTCGTAAACATGATATTGATATGTTCTTTAATCATGTGGCATGATTGTGAGTATTTATTAAACACACATTCACCATGAATTTGGAGGTTATAGTGAAAAATGTATGTCGACAAGTTTTGATCAGCTCACTCACACAACCAATCACCTCTGGCACTTAGATAGCGAGCCGAGATGAGACATTGTGTCTCTTGATGCTTATGTAGCATATAGAAATGGTTGACACAAATATATATGTCGCCTCAGCAAGTTTAAGATGTGGTGTTTGTTATTTGTAAAAATCATACATGGATAGCCCACAATCAGTATAGCCTGTGGTTTTGCCAAATGCAAGATCATCTTTTGCTCTTTGGATAGCGAGCAAATGGAGGAACTTGACTTAGGCGTTGAGATAGCGACTAGACTAAGATATGTACTAAGTATTGAGATTAGACATACATTATTTTTTGAAAAGAAAACTCCACCGTAGCATTATTTCATAGTACAAATGTTGTTACAACCTATATTAGAGGTAAGTAAATGGATTCTTGCTTCCTCATCATGTGAGTCCTGTAGTTAATAATTGATGACATATATTATTTATGCCTTTAGGAGACATTTGACTATGTCACGAGGTTGAGGTTTTAGTTTCTACTACTTTGAGATGTTATCTATGACCATGAATGATGCAGCCTAAAGAAACATCATTGGGAAAGCGTGATTGAGATGAAATATTGCATATTTTTATACATTTAGAACTAATATATTTTAATTCTTTCATTACATTATTATTGGTTTTAGATGAAAAAATTATTAAAATGCATAAATCTGAGTTGTGATTTAAATTGATAAATAGCATGATTTTTGCTTAATATTATAACTTGTGATTTAATTGGACAATGTTCCTTTACATGCATAACATATTTTTGATATTCTATTCTTTATTTTTATTTTATTTCTAATTTTTATTTTTATTTTTTTTATATAGGCTAAAAAATGCAATGGACTTAAAGGGAAATTTATGTTTTTTTTTTAATTTGAAAAAGTTGATACACACGGCAACACATATGTTGGGCATTCAACTCACACGTGGCATGAAAAGGGGAATCCACTCTTTATTTTTGACTTGGGACTACATGGCAAAGGGGAGATTATTTCTATTAGGTTCATTCACGCCACATGACTTGGGGACTTTTTGACTCATACACCGACTTTTGCACACCACACGGAATGGATTAAAAAGGACTTTTGGCATTACATAGGGAATTCAAGACCTGAAGGCACCATTTTTTATGGGATTGGAAATTTTCAGCCGCAAGATACATTTTTCTTTTGGGAGATTCAATTCCACGCCGCACGTCAATTAGAGGACTTCAACTCATGTACGGTATCATATATATTATTTTCACCCAGTGTCGCATACAAGACCCTCTCTCAAAATTCATTCACGCAAAAACACATTTTTGGGGCATCTCGGTGTTGCAAGACATTTTTATTCTACTGGGACTTGGACGCGTTGCAGGATTTCTTTCTTTCAGCCAATTCAATTTAGCACTACACACACATAATTTCTCATAGGCATTTCAGCACACGGGGATAGAGGTTTTTGGCTCTACACTGCAGTGTCGTTGAAAAGCTCCTTGAGGGGTCCAATTACTGCTATAGTCTAGCCTCCTCCACTGTTTTCAATCTCCATCTCCTTTCATTTGGTTTGATCTTTTCATTCCCTACTTTTTATTTAATTTCAATTTGAAGTTTATGGTGCATTCTTAATATTTTTTGGATTAAAAGTTTGGGCATTTTATTTGCTGTTTATTTTATGTCAGTTATTTTTCTTGTTTCTTTAAGCTTCTATTAAATATGCATTAAAATTATATTTTAGATTAATTTTAATTTATTATTTAATTTTCAGATTAATTAAAATTGTTTAGCGTCGTTGAATTTTTATTTGTTAATTTCAATTTGTTAATCTTTTACGTTCCATTTCGACACTCAAAAAAATTCAAAAGTATGAATCTAGTTTATGATTAGTACCTTTTTTTTTCCGTTGCACTCTTCCATTCATTGTACATACCACCACTTTTGTTTGTGAAACTTTTTCACCATTTTATACGAGTTTGGATTTAAGCAACTTTTCCTGAGGAGACGATTTAGGAATTTTATTCCTAATTATTACATGACATCCTCCTGCACTTGGGATAGCCTTTGTGCTACTCATTTTTGAGTGAGTCAAAGCGGTTGGACTAAAACTGAATGACATGAGGGTGAAGGGAAGACTATTTGATAACACATCAATATTGTGTTTGTATTCATTGCCAGCAAGTTATGTTACTTATTGGAAATTGCAACATAGTTGTTAGTACATAATGTTTATGGGGATTGGTTATTGTTATGAGTCATTGGACTTGAGAGGGATTAAGGATGATTCATATGATATGACCAAAAGAGTCGAGACATAATGAGACACTTTTAAAGGTATTGCTATACTGGTATAATCTCATAGAGATTTGGTATAGTGTTCCCATTTTTCTTTTACATATGTACTCGGTAGTGGCATAGCCTATTTGCCAGTATGAATAAGATGAAAACATATTGAGAAATAAAGACTTGTGGTCTTTCTCACTATGTGTGAGTGGAAGATGCAATAAAGAGGTGTCCACTCCTCATGACCAAGAGTTATGAAGTGGCCATTAAGCTACTTCATGGACCTTGATGATTAACCTTTAGGGCCAGGCGGGACTTATAATTAGAGAAGCTTCTCTGGGTGAGTCACCTCAAGAACAAATACGAAAATCTCTCTCAAACATAGTTCTCCCTAATCTTGGTATTTAGGGTATGGAAATGTCAATGCTATCCCAATTTTAACACGTGACACTCCACCATCAACGAGGATGATTTTGGATGAACAACACCCTTGGAGAAAGCTGTGGAGCAACCGTATCCAATTCATGATTTTCCACTCAAGGTAATATCGATTCTATTATACTCTAATATAGAATTTCTTATATAATACTTATGGTTTAAGCAAAGCAATTTAAAATAAATTCCTCACATTGGCAATTCTGAAATTGGCTGTAATGTTTTATTTTTTCTTGAAATTAATTTAAGGCTTTTATTAATAAAGGAAAACATTGTGCTTAACTTATAATTGTGAATACAAGAAGTAAATGTTTCAATATCAGATAAATCTTAACTCAATCTAAGGGCTTCTTTAGCTAGAATATGTGCAGCATCTTTTGCATCTCCCTTCACATCATTCAATCATGTCCAAACAAGCAAGGGATTTAGTATCAGTTTTGCATCCTAAGCTAAATACCCGGAGTGACTATAGCAAACTGTATCAAATTATCACTCTCTAGGATTAAACCTTGTAATCCTAATATTAAATACCTGAAGTGACTCTAGCATAGAGTCCAAGTAAGTATTATATTCATACTTCTAGAGCTTTCTAATGATATGAAAATGAAAATGATTTTTATGAAAATTTTTCTTTTTATGCAAAGAAGGAAACTAAAATTATAGTTTTATGAAAGTATGATAAAGTATTAATGTTTTAAAATATATGTATGTAACAACCTTCTTTGCCAACTCTTTTTTATGCACCTCAAGAATAGTTGTATGCATGTGAAATTGATGTTATATGTAGTACTATAATCTATTATCTTTATTAGGGGGATCTTGAGAAAAGAAAAAGATTATTATTTGTGATTTCGATTCTTGAGTCCTTATATAAATTTGTTATTGTAGAGTTTTGGATCAGAGACATCCTCGGTAGTGAGAAGGCTGATCAGTTCATTAGAATATTGAAGAATAAGATTGAAGTCCGCGTCATGACAACAACAGTGGTCAATCTTCAAGTGCAACTGGGAGCTCCACAAGACCAACAAACTTGACTTCTTCCTTAGATGATGCACATGCTCCAAGTTCAACGGTTTTGATGCGAATGTATCATCAAATCCAGGTATCAAGGAATATGATATTATGTAAATATGTGATTGAATGATATTTTATAGAGAATGTCGAGATACCTAATGATACATTTAATATCTTAACTTGGTGGAAGGTTCATTCCACCAAATTTTCAGTCCTTTCCCAAGTATCCCAGGATGTGTTGGTTATTTCTATCACTATAGTTGCCTAAGAGCCTATTTTTAGCACCGTAGGTTGTGTGTTGGATGTTTATTGGAGTTCATTAGCTCCAAGAACTGTGAAGGCCCTTATTTGTAGACAAAGTTGGCTAAGGTCAACTTCTATTAGACTAAATGGTATTGATGATGTCGAGAGCTATAGCCTTGAGTTGGGTAACTTTAGGCTTTTAGATTTAATTTTTAAATGAATAATTAGATATTTTTATTTTTTTATTATTTAACTTATAATTTTTATTATTTTGTAAACCTATCTGTAAACCACACAATACTTGTGGAGGACCGAGACAGTCGCATTATAGGAGAGAGTCCGATTGATGAATCATCAATGGTGTCATTAACTTTCATGTTAACTTCACTATTCATGTTATCCCTTAATTAAATAATGTAATGTCTAATTTTGTTTAATTTTCAAAACAATGTAGGATACTTGGAGTTGGAGTTGTTACTTGGTGTCTAGTGGAAACTATACTTTTGGATGCTTTTGGCGTTGGAGTTGGTTTCTTGATTAATTTAATTACAATCTCTGTAACATTTGAATGATTGTAGTTTCGCTGGTTTATAATTTAAAATTTTGGTTGTTAAATTGATAGGACTAGGTGAGGGAGTCCCAGAGGGAGTAATAACTTGTATCTTTGTAATATCCATCTACAACTACAAATACTCATTAGTGAGTGTGTTCTTGTGTGATGTATGCACTTTGCAGGGGTGTGCATTAAGATTTTGTGTTGTATGATTGTGTTTTAATGTTTATGATTCTATTATCTATATTTGATTCTTTACTTTTTTTTTATTATAGATGGATTATAATAATATAATTTATAAGTTTTTTGTTGATGATGATGTTTTTTAATTTATATTATGGATTTAGGTGCTATGCTTTCTTGTTTAGGTGCTATGTTTCCTTATTTGTTTGTTGGTTCTAATAATAATCATTTATTATTAATTTATTATTGTTTGTTAGTTCTATTAATCATCTCAAATAATCATCCAATTTCTTCTCTTTTGTGGAGTTTATTGGTTTAAATTGCCATGATACGTAGTAAATTAGTAATATAAAATAATAGAAGTCTAGAAGAACACATCATTTTATTAAGTTATTTTTTTGTTGCCTAACCCGTAACAGTAGCCCATTGGACCGGCCCAACTCCGAGATGGGCTCCGACCTCTACCTTCAAAGCTCCGATCAGAGTTGAAGTCCACATTGATCAAAGTCAGAGTCAGAGCTCAACTTGGCCTTTAATCGGAGTTTAAGGTCGAAGTTGGCCAATCCGACTCCATCAAAGTCAGAGTCCACCCCTACTTTTGGTAACATGATATTGGTTCTTCCAAATATTGTATTGACGTTGGCTATATTTAATGTTAAATATTAAACATATTTCCTATACTTAAAAGTTGTGTTGTACAACTATCTGTCAGACACAAATCTTCACTAATTATCTTGAAATTGGTCAATGCATCAATAGAACCCATATATCTTTATAAACAAAAATATGTATAACATTTTATTAATTCAAAAAAAAGTTTAACAGGATATATTAAAAGATAATCATTCAAACATAATGTGATTAACTAATAAAGAGAGAAAATTAAACTTATCACCATATGCATCATTGATCAAAAGTAGGAGTGACAATATATGACACGACCCGTTAACCCAACACGAATACGACACTATAAAAGCGGGTTTGAGTTTAGCCTTATCAGGTTTAGGTCAAAATTGGTTGACCTGTTAAGATACGATTGACGGGTCACTAACAGGTCAACCTGTTATGGCCCGTTAAGAAAATGAAAATTACATTTTTCCCTTCTATCTAAAAACATAAAAAAGATAGAACAAAAAGCTTTTGTTATTGGTTTGTAACCTCACACGCATTGCAGTGCTATTTGTAAACAATGAGGACTTTGGATAAACAAAAACATTTGGTTATGGGATAGTAGAACTATGGATAACTTGGTTATAGGAGCATAATAAATGAATTTGGGCGAGTTAACTAAAGATATAATGGAGTTGAGCACCAACAAGAGCAATGAGGATGCTACACCATCTTCTATGGGTTCATAATTTGTTTAGATTTGTATGTGTATCATCATATTTTGGATTGTAATATTAATATTTACAATGCACTATGCAATATGTATAGCTTTGTGAGTTTGTTACTTTGTTTTATTGTTTATCATATCTGGTATTGTTGGGATTTTCATTTTAATTTTGGTATATTTATTTTTGGATTGTAATTTTGTAATTTTAGTTAGTTTTATATTTTTTTATAGACATTGTGATTTTAATATTTATATGAAATTAATCAGGTTAACGGGTCGTGTTCTAGTCCATTAATATAAACGGGTTAAAACGGATCATAACGGGTCATGTCGTGTCGTGTTAACTTTTTTGTAGGATTCACTAATGATTCATAACGGGTCGTATCGTATCAACCTGTTATCTTAATAGATTGTGTTAGGATTTAGACACGAAACCCTTAACGGGTCGTGTTCAGTTGACCCATTAACTGTAATGCACATACCTTGACACGACCCGTTAACAGGATTTGACACCCCAAGTTGATTCAAAAGATTATTGTCTCCGTTACAATTCACAAAGAAATCAGAAATATCAAGATGAGTTACGTCCATCCTATTTGGATTATCAAGATAATTTAGATGGTCTTATGAATCCTTATGGTTGGTAAATTTTATTTCAACCCTTTTTTTTCCTTCATAGATGCGTGATATAGGTCCTCAAAATGTTTGGACGTACGACAGGTACATGATCAATGTCCTTTCATACCACACTTATGACATTTATTTTCATATTTCTTTACAAGCTTATTGCGTAAGATTTTATTTTCATCTTACTTTGTCACTATGTGATTCCCATTTTAGTGGTATGTAACATTTTTTCTTTGAAAAAATTTTGAGTACATTTCTCTCGATTTCAATAATTTTTTCTACCACATCCACGTTCACGACCATAGTTTTTCATTATTATGATGAAATTAGATCTCATTTGCTTTAGGGAATGGAGTAGAACCAGTTGGACGAGCGTCGAGATTGTTGATTTTTCATTAACAGCTCATTATTTTGTTCAGCCACTAGCAAACAAGATATTCGTTTAGAATATTTAGTGAACTTTCACTTTCAATATTACTACTATAGGAACAAATTCGAGGTATGAAATGTAGTATATGTGTTTTCTAACATAGCCTCATCAATGAGTTTTTCTCCATAATTTCAAATGTGAACTTTGTTTAAAAAGTGTAAAGTTATATTTACTAATAGTCTTGAAATCTTGCAATCTCATGTACATCCAATCATAACAAGTTTCTAGGATAGTAATGGTTTTCTGGTGCTCGTACCTCTCTCCTATACTATCACATAGATACAATGGATCTTTTATCGTGAAGTACTCAATTTTCAATTCTTCATATAGATGGTGGCAAAAGAGAATCTTTGTTAAACTCCAAGTTCTAACATCACAAATCCTACTCTAATGCTAAACCACTTTTTACCACAAGCGGCTACAACCAATCGGCAGCCGGAAAATTACACCTACAAGAGTGGTGGTCGACCACCCTATACTAGAGCTGATTTGTTTAGAAAACCATCCGAGCTATTGAAAAACCATCAACGCTAGGTCGATACAAATATGGCTGATTTTGGCACATATCCAATTGGTTTCAAGACATATCCAACCTGTTCGAGCACGTACATACTAGATCTGAATATTTGTGGCCCACCTAGCGTGGGGTGGCCACGAAACCAACCACCTGGGGATGGTTTGGCCACTCCGCCGCTCCCTTTGGGCGACTAGACCACTTTGTTGATTTTTTTTTTTAATTTAAGTATTTTTTATTAAATCTGGTATAATTTGTCTAGGTGAACACAATAATTTATTGAGATATGTCATCTCTAAGTTGAGGACATTTAGGGTTTGTTTGGAAGATGTTTATTTCATTCCATCTCATTCACAAATATTACTTAAATACAAATACTTTTTATCTAATTATTATATAATCATTATAACTTGCTCAAACTTCCAAATAAAATACAAAAAAATAATTTAACTTTTCTAAATTTCAAAACAAAATTTATATTAAAAAATAATATTCTAACAACATTTTAGCTTTATAATATTTTTTCTCAATCTTTTCTATCTTTTTTTTTTCAAAATCCAATAAAACATCATAACATAAGGCTCGGTTTGGATACAAGAAGTGTTTTATCTCATTATTACAACTTTCTTAAATTCTCACATAAAATATAATAAATATTTTAACTTTTTTAAATTTTGAAACAATAATAATATTAATTTTATCTGAAACAATAATATAAATTCTGAAACAATAATTTTTATCTCATCTTAATTTACTATACAAATGATAATTAAATTATTTTATTATTATTTACAAATTATTTTACAGTATTCATAAATTTATTTTATATTTCATTTACAAAGCATCCCTCGACCCCAGGTCCCTATTTAAGGTTTTTCCTTCTAAAGTGCTTGTTTAATAACCACCTTCTTAGCTGTTGCAGCTCTTCTCATTGCTTCGACCCGTTGCAGTTCCGACCATCACTGATCCTCCGTCAATATCATCTTCAATGTTCAGCAACAACAGCATATCAATCTCGGTATCCGACGAAGACTCCGATGATCTCGGCCGGATGCGCGTCCGAGTCCGTCGGAAGCGCAAGAAACCCATCCACCGGTTCAAGAACGAGTTGGCTCGGCGAGTACTTCGGTTGCTCTTGAAATACTGGACGCTCCTGATCTTTCTTCCGGCCGCCGGATTGCTTGTATTTGAGGCCTCGAGGATTGGCAGGAAACCGAGTCTGGTGGTGAACTCGGAACTTGGTACGGTGAAGAAACCGAGCTCGGAGAAAAAATCGGAGGGGAATTTGAATCGGCTTGATCCCACGACTCGGGTCGTTGGTGGCGTTAGGGAACGTAAGTGAGCTTGGCAGTTTGAAGTTAAATCTTTATGGTTTCCTTTTCATTGCTGAGAAAATTAAGTTAAACAAATGAGTGAGTTGGTTAAAAACTTTTTTCCTTTGTGTCATCGAATTGGTTAAAGAAAATATATTTTTCGATATGAATGTGATTCATGTTTTGACTACTGTCATACTTTGTTAGTCTATTATATGGAGTCATTTGGTTGGAAAATTCTCGATTGTCCATGGGGAGCTTTAGGGTTGTGTGTTATTGGTATTTGGGTGAGCCTTTATTGAGGCATGAAGTGCAAATCTTTGTCATCTGCTATATTTAGTGGTTACTGGTTTCGGAAGCGCTGATGATGTAGAATTATTGGAGATAGTATACGAGGTTTACTTGGGATGTATCAATCTTGAAAGTCTTTGGTGTGTGATTGAAGGTCAGTTGTAACACCCCGTTCCCGTAGGATAGAGATGTTACTAACATACATGACAAAATGCCCGGTAAAGAGATTCATATCTTGAAATACTGCATTTATTGAAAACATTAATTAAACTGAACATAACTGTTTAGTTGAAAACTTAAAACTGAAAATGTAAAATAAAAACATAAACTAACCCTACGCGTGACTTTTTATCATAAAAACATAAAAGAACTAAGTCCTTGCACTAGGTCTACTCCTGATCCTCCAGCTTTATGTCCTTACAACCATCATCTGTGACATTTAAACATAGAAGAGAACAAAGAAACAAAGAAACAAACAAAAATGAGTTGAATACTCAGTAAATAGTACATCATACCGTAAAATATAACTCAACAAGACTTAATCTTTGTAAGACTCTTCAAACAAACATTTATCATTCACAAATTCTCATAGCATGTCTATTCATCATCAACATGAGCGGAAACATACATGATCATGGCGAACATATATACGTAAATGCATAACTTATTTATCTTGTCTTTCACTTATTATATGGTGAACACGCTTGAGTCCGTGGCACCCCATAACTTGTCATGACATGGAGTGAAACATGCTTGAGTCCATGTTTCACTTTACATAAGGTGAACCACGCTTGAGTCCGTGGCACCACATAACATAACTTGTGGTGAACACGCTTAGGTCCGTGTCACCCTTAGCATAACTTGTGATGAACACGCTTAGGTCCGCGTCATCCTTAACATATATTGTGATGAACACGCTTAGGTCCGCGTCATCCTTAACATAACTTGTGATGAACATGCTTAGGTCCGCGTCATCCTTAACATAATTTGTGATGAACACCCTTAGGTCCGTTTCATCCTTAACGTAACTTGAAGTGAAACACGCTTAGGTCCGCGTTTCACTTAACATATGGTGGACCATGCTTAGATTTGTGGTACCGTCTTAACATAGCTTGTGGTGAACACGCTTAGGTCCGTGTTACTCTTAAATATCTTATCTTTCTTAATGCATGAGATATTATTTAATATCATGAACTTTTCTAACATGGCATATACTTGTAAATGGCATAGCATAACATGGCATATCCTTACACATGGCATGGCATAGCATGGCATATTCTTGTACATGGCACAATATGATTTAAACATAAACATTCCATGACATACATGATCTGAGATCTATATGAACTTTACATAACATGCTTGATCTAAATGACATTACATAGCATATATGATTTAATCACTACATGAACATGGCATACATGATCTAGGTACTACATGAGCATGGCATACATAACCTAGCTACTTTATTACATGACATAGTTGACTTAATGAACATCTCATGGCTTCCATACGATTTTAGAATTATTTACTCCATCAACCAACAATCCATTCATACAAGCATGATGTCATAATTCATCAAAGATCATGAAGGGAATCTAACCTTGACTTAGCTCGTAGCGTAGCGTAGACAAACATCATATTTTCATATACCATTAGAGAATTTACAGTACACATGTAATTATATGATCATACTAATTACCTCTTAGCGCTGCTTTCTCAATCTCACGTCGTAGCTCATGACCTATACGAGGCACTAGACGTTACTAAACTTTTCTAGAAACGTGTCGTATCATTCTAAATACTTAAAAATAATAATACCAAAAGGATAATTTAATAAATATTCAAATATAAACAGATTACATAATATAATTCCAAAACTCATATCATAATACTTAATATTCTGTGTAAACATATATCTTAATAATTTTATAAAAATTAGTTAAAGGTCAATTGGAATATTAACTAAGATAATAAGCTGAAACAATATAGAATAAAAAATATGCTTAAAAGCCCTTCAATATTTTCTTTAAAAAAAAGAAGAGTCTAAGACTAATATATTTATTTAAGTAAAACTTTGGTCTGATTTAACATTCAGCCCAGCCCCAATTACAGAAAAAACTCATTTAAAGTTACTAGAACAGTTTCTGTAAATACAACCAGCCCATTAAAATAATCAAGCCCACAATAAATCAACTTGCTTAACTATTAAGATAATTTCTGAAATATACTAGAGTCAAACCCAATTTAAAACAAACACAGCCCAAGTTCAAAATTAACTCCAGTCATACAGCAAAGCCCATGTAAATAAAAACACCTTTAAGGCCCATTAAGTCATATACCCTTAAAAGGCTGGAACTATAATCGGCTTTTGGGAAATTCAACAGCAAAGTTTTATGGGCACAAAAGGAATTTCACCATCAATGAGATCTAGAGACTTCTTACTGCAGTTAAAAGATAAGATTTGAAAGTCAAGTTGGTGATACGTACACAACAAAACTCATGGGGTATTTTTGGAATTAACTCAAAACAACATGGATATTTTGGGAAAAGCAGAAATGAACCATAAAAGGAGACCTCATGTGTCAGTTTGACCGACTGGAAAATTAAGCCTTAAACACATAATTTATTTCTAGAACTCCAAAGGCTGGAAAAACAGATGAGAGTTAAAGACAGCATGTGATATCAGGGAGAGTACAGCAGATGAAAAAAAAAACAAGGATGCAAGGCGAGAGAGAGAGATCCTGCCAGAAACTTACTGAAAATGGTTGGTGATGGCTAGAAAAATGAGGGGGGCGCAAGTAAGTTTCTCTATGTGTCAACTGGATTTTTCTTGTGTTTAATTCTGAGGGTGTTGTGTCTTTTTATAGATGAGGGAGAGGGAGATAAAGTTTGGAGTTGGGAGTTTGAATTCAACTAAACTTTGGAGAACTACTCCCACGTGGAAAGAGAAAAAAACTAGAAGGATAAGAGTTTTGAAGTGTTTGAATCAGTAGTTTTCTGATTAAGCAAAACAAACAGAGAATAAAAAGGGATTTATAGTTATCAAGATGAATCCTATTCAAAACCAAATTACTAACAATTTTCTTTTTGCTTAATAATCCTCCTCTTTCTTCTCATCCATAAATAGCAAAAAATAGATTACAAAGATAGGAAATTCGAAATCTGACTTCCTACGTTAAAGGGGTTCAAATCTTGGATAAGATATGTTTCCCATACTTATCTACCCAATCTAAATATTCAAATTACAAATCCTATACAGCTGTACAAATCTGTCTACACCCAAACTATATAGATAAACATAGGAATTAATTAGATAAACATTGGAATTAATTTAAATAAATATAATCCACTAATAATTACTACCTCAAAACATATCTAATAATAATAATAATAAAAACACTGTGGGTCTGGGTGTTACATCAGTGTATGGCATACCGCATTGATCTATATCCTATGGAGAAAACTGACCATATGTAGAAAAGTAACAAAAATTTTTGAGAGTCTTCTGTGAGAGATTGAATGAGATGTAAGGGGAACTGTAGCCACCTATACAAAAGAGTAAATTGACGGTTGTAACATATGCCTTGAATGAGAAATTAATCTCATAATCTTTCCCACCTATGTTGTTAAGTTTCACTTTGTTTTGGTCTTTCTTTGATTGACAAAATGGCATGAAAGTAGTAATCAATTGTGACAAGTAATCAATTGTGACTTTGTGACCACCTAATATTTTTTCACAATAGACTGCATCATTTGCCTGCAACTGGCAAATATATGTTCCTTTTCAATGTCTCCACTATTGCATTTTAGTACACGCATACTAAGGATTAACAGACACCTTGGATTAACTTCCTATCAAAGTATGTTACTTGCAAGTATAGTATCAATATCCAGCAAAATTTTGCGAGTTACTTATGTTTGGTGAATACTTTGGGTTGCATATACTACGTGCACAGAGAGAGAACTTTCAGTGGTCTGTGAGATAAATAGTAGAGAGATGGAGAGGGTAAACAAGAGAGGAGTTTCATTTACAAGGGTTAAGGGTCACATAATAATAGTAAAGCTAGTGTCTACTTTGAGTTGTAATTTATTTTTGGGTAGAGATATTTTGTGGGTCTCTGATTTCTGATTTCCTTGATCACATTGAGCCAGGATAAAGTAGAAGATGATAATAATTGATTGAAACTTTTCTTAAAAAAAATCTGGGGAGCATCTAGATTATAGATGTACTTGTGTTATTGAGACAATCAATTTACTGCTGTTGGATAATATTTATTGACAGTTAAATTATTTTTCTCAACGGTATCTTCAATTATGTTAATCATGTTGCAGCTAGAAGGTGTTAAAAGCTGTTGTACATATAACATGTGTTTGTGCACCTCATCAGGCTGCTTGAAGCTACTTCCTCCCAAAGAACTTGAGCATCTGGATGTTCCTGTGGGTGAAGAATCCACCAGTCCTGTGAATAAAGTGTTGTACATATCAGAGAATGATACACCATCTTTAGTAGGGAACACTGCCCTGTCTCAACATCGCACAGAAGCCACAAGATTTAATTTGTTTACTGGAAACCAAACTCTTGACCAAAGAGAGAAAAGTTTCAAGGTTATAAGCTTCATTTTAATAGATTTGATGGCATCTAGAATAGATGCTCATAGTCATGTATAAGCTGGATTGAAATTTAGTGCTCTTGACTTTTCTATAGAAACTGTTTTGACCATAAAGCCTGATGAATTTTTGGACCCTACACTTTGAACCAATGCTTCTCTATATGCTAGGCATTGCTCATTTTAGTTAGAATCTTGTTTCTTTCAGGCGAGTGAAACTCCTATGGTACATTGTGGTTTTTACAGTGACAATGGAGGCTTCAAAATTTCTAATGAAGACAAAGAATACATGCAAAGTTGCAGAGCAGTGGTGTCTACTTGTGCATTTGGTGGTGGAGATGATCTTTATCAACCTATTGGAATGTCAGAGGCATCATTTAGAAAGGTTATGTCTATTTTATAGAAGTCAGAATTATCTACATCACCCTATTTGGATTGCCATTTCACTTTGCTTATATGCGAAATGTTTTGCATGGAAGCAGGTTTGCCATGTTGCTTTCTGGGATGAAATTACTCTGAGTGCGCAGGAATCAGTGGAAAATAGAATTGGTGAGAATGGCTTTATTGGGAAATGGCGCATTGTGGTTGTCAGGGAACTCCCTTTCGCAGACCAAAGGTTAAATGGTAAAATCCCAAAGGTAAGAATTTCTAGTTCCTAACTAGGTGTAATCACATGTATACTTCCTGTGTACTTGGGTTATGTCTATTTTTATATCAATAAAATATCTTCTTACTTATGAAAAAAAAAAAATCCCAAAGGTAAGAAGTGCACAAATTGGCTCCATTATTATTTTTTTATATATATTATTTATAGAAATAAATTGTATATACATAGTTTCATTTCTTTGTTGATACCTGTCACTTGGTGCTTCCTTTGTTTTTTAATAAGTAAAATCATCATGTTTTGACATAGCGGGGTAAAACTTCCTTCATCATGTTTCTTACATTGAAAGGCTATTGAATATAATATCTGTTTATGGTTACAAACACATTGCCAAACCTTTTTTGTGATGGGTAAACAAAATTTTATTGATAATGACAGTAGGTGTAGCTCAAGTACACATAATGCTTTCTATTCGGTGTTTCATATTTATTTCATTCAATCTGGTGTTTTTTTTTTTTTTAATCATTCTCTCCTTCATGAAACTGATATACATATATTTAATAAATTGACCCTCAGAATATGACACAGGAGTCATGAAGTAGTAAACCATATTCCCTATGATATAAATGTTTTACCGCATCGCATCATACATTCCTGCTTTCTTAACCAGGCAATAATGAAGTTTATTGATCTTGGTACCTCTCATTGGTTGGCTACATTTTTGTTTTTGGTATCAGTTGCAGAAATGGTTCTAGTTATCAATTTATATTGTAACATTTGATGCAGCTTAATTGGTCTCAATCTTTTTTTTTTCAAATTTTGCTAAACTTGTTCCCTTAATAATACTAAAATAGAATGAAATAGGTCAACGTGTGCTGTCTTGTTAAAATCCATGGATAGATTTAAGTTTCACTCCTTCCTTTTCTCCTTCAGATCTTCCGTCTGCCTTTATCTCTTCCTTTTGCTGAAATGATGGTGGGTGCATCTTACTTATAAGAAAAAAGTGATGGCTGGTGCATCTCTGTTTGTGGTGTGTGGAATCCTTTGAGCATCATGATCCCAATCAAGTGTTGTTCCAAGTTTGTAAATTTGGTTTCACTTTTCACTTATTAGAATAAATAAATAAATTCAGTTTTGCTTCGGGGTTATGCCTGTGACTCCTTTTTCATCCGTTTTGGTTTCCTTTGATCTGATTAGAGTTCTGTTTAAGGTAGAAATTATAGATGAATGTTGAGATGTGTCTATTTAAATATCTTTCTTAGGACCTTCTGTACTTCTGTTGTCTTCAGATGTTGGGTCATCGTCTTTTTCCTCATGCAAAATACTCTATCTGGGTAGATTCAAAGTCCCAATTCAGGAGGGACCCTTTAGGTGTGCTGGAAGCGCTTCTTTGGCGTTCAAATTCGGTACTTGCAATTTCAGAACATGGAGCTCGCAGCAGCGTCTATGATGAAGCTAAGGCTGTTGTCAAGAAAAACAAAGCCACCCCAGAAGAAGTAGAGGTGCAATTGACTCAATACCGCCATGATGGCTTCCCTGAGGACAAGAGATTTAATGGAAAAAAAGGTATTTCTTTTGTTCCTTGTTATAAGGGTTATACGAATAGCAACAATAGGAAGAATAACTATAATCTAAAAGGGGACTGAAATGTACAATTTCTCTTGGATGTTTAGATATGTTCAAGGGAAAAAGCAATTTGAAGTTTGTCTCCAAGTTCCTTTTTTCTTTTTAACTTTTCCTTTTGATCTTTTCTACCGCATCTACTTTGGTATATAGCTGTCTTCAATCTTCTTGCCGCCTACCTCCCTTCTTGTCTTTCCGCATAATCCAAGGTGAAAGATGGTTTCGACTTCTGGCCGGGGGGGCTTATACGAGAATACCTTAATATTAACTTGGATAAACACAAACTGTGTTCTTAATGTTTGGGACCAATCTCTAAGAGCAAAAATCTCCTGCATTAACCAAATTTCGACTCCTGAAATTTGATACCGATACCCAATTAGTTTTTGTGCTCACTCATAAAATTATTCTTCTGATGCAGCTCTAGCCGAGGCTTCTGTCATTGTGAGAGAGCATACGCCATTGACGAATCTGTTTATGTGCCTATGGTTCAACGAGGTTGTCCATTTCACTTCTCGGGATCAGCTAAGCTTCCCATATGTTCTATGGCGGTTGAAAGTGCTCAAGAACATCAATATGTTCCCTGTCTGCACTCGCAAAGACCTTGTCAATAGTATGGGCCACATTCGCAAAGCTAAACCCTTGATTCATTAGTGCTATACAATCTAGTACTTCCATTTACTCATTGTTAGCTGAATCCATCCCCTTGATTCATTTCTTATTGAATTCCTTATTAGCAGCATTGAATTCCTTTTTCATTGGAGGAGGAGTTTGTTAATTTCAATGGAGTAGGGGAAAAAAGATGAAAGCAAAATGTCTGTAATTATTTGAGATTTTTATTGATGGTATTTTTGTCCATGGACAATCGTTTCTAACAATTTTGGCCTTGCTTTACTGCTCCCAGGAACAATAAAAATTGAGAAATGATTTATACAACTTTCAAATAGATAAGTTACATATAAACCTTTGTAACAAAGTGAACCCAACCTTAAAAAAAAAAAAAAAAACTATTTTTTATTATTGGGATTAAAAAAAAAAAACTTGTATGAGATTTGTTTATTTGATATTTGTATCTAACATTACTCTAAGTGCACACTTTTCAGAATTTTTTTTTAGTTATTTGATAAGGAAATTAAAGTTTTAGATAGCAAGAACCTTTTTTTAAGGCTCAGATTGGTTATACAAAACCAAAAATATTATCTCATCTCAATTTAGCATTATAATTTTTTCAAATCCACGTACAAAATATAATAAACAATATAAATTTTTTAAATCTCAATACAAAATTAATATTAAAAAATTATATTATAATAATATTTTATTCATTACTATTTAAAACATCTTATCTTATCTCATCTCATCTGTGTAACTAAATGGGCTTAAGAGTTCCGCTATAGAGTGGTCACGATTGTTTTTAACCTTAGACCAGCAGCTAATAAAACACTGACATCTTAGCAGTATACACAATAAAATCAAGAGGATGTTCCATCATATTATTACCTAGGAAAATGCCACTGTGCCACTTCCCTTTGCCCGCTTTGGATGATCGCTTGAGGTGGCATACGCGTGTAATGTGAAGTCAAAGGGACCAAATTCCCCTCATGCGTCCATCCATCTGCCGTAAAAGAAAACTCATCCGTTCGTCCATCCATCTGCCCCATCTGGCCCACCGTAACAACTCCGACCACCACCATAACGACTCCGACCACCACCATAACGAACTTCGACCACCCCATCGTAATGACTCCGGCAACAGAAGGATCCGAAGATTCCCTTCCGGCATTTCAACTGTTAGTGCATAAAACCATGACCCCATCTGCCTTCGTCCATCTGCCCCACTTGCCCCCACCATAACAACTCCGACCACCACCATAACAAACGGCGACCACCACTGTACTGGGCCCCCTATCTACAGCGTCACAACAGATTCGGATCCATCCATCCATCTACGGTGCCATGTGACTCGAGAAACCCATCCATCCACCTGCCCCCACCATCATGGCGGCGACCACCACCTTACTCAGCCCCATCTCCGGCGACTTCTGGGTCCACACAAAAACTCTACCACCGATTGACTCCACAAGCTCGACGCCCCCCGATTTAGTCACTCCACGCCAGCTTAAGGTAAAATTGATAGATGATTTCAGATCCAACTTTTTTCTTTCTTGGCATTTACATTTATCAGATCATCCAGCTCCTTGATCATTGAATTTGTCTTGCCTTAATCTAATACATGCTAATGAACAGATTATAGCATACTACTGAATAAGACTGCTTGTATATGTCAGCACTAAGAAACTTTTGATTTAGTTAGCAACAACTTAAAATTACATACTTAAATTTCAAAACTTTTGCAAAACATATGAAGCCACTACAATAAATCACAACTTTCAGTCACTTACCAAGTTAAACCATTTGAACCGAAGATGGGAAAACAATGGCTATTTATGCTCTAGATAATTCAATTTCAGTATCTGTCAGAGAGGTAACTCTATTTACATCCAATCATAGAAGCTCAATCTATGTTTCAAGACTAATTGTCATGTGCAGTTCGACAACAGATTTTTTTTTAATATGTAACTTCAACAGCATATGGTTACTGAGTTTGTAAGTTCAAAAATCGAAACTATATTAAGAAAGCACGACAACGTCGCCTCGGAGTTGGAGGCTTTGAAGCTCTAATGAACTACTTCCAGGATATGCAACAAAAAAATCCAGACTTTTAGCATGCGATTGATATGGGCCCTAACATGAGGTTAAAGAATGTCTTTTGGGCAGATGCCCGAAGTAGATCTGTGTATCAATCATTCGGAGATGTGATCACTTTTGATACAACATACCTTACAAATGCGTATAAAATGCCTTTTGCACCATTTGTGGGTGTCAACCATCATGGTCAGTCAATCATATTCAAGTGTGGATTGATATCCAATGAGGATGCACATACTTTTGAGTGGTTGTTTGAGTCATGGTTGAAATGTATGAATGACCAACCACCAAATGCAATCATTACCGACCAAGATAAGACGATGCAACTTACAATTGCGAAGGTGTTCCCATCGTCGAGGCATCGCTTTTGTTTGTGGCATATCATGAAGAAGCTTCCGGAGAAATTTGGGTCACATTCTCGATATGACTCGGGGTGATCAAAGCATCACTGATTATTTTGGTAAAGTTAGATCTATTGCTTATATTCTTGCTACCTCTGGTAATCCCTTACCTGACACTGAATTCGTTACATACCTTCTCACTGGAATTGGTTCCACATATGACTCTTTTATTACCTTTATGACTACACGGGCTAAGCCTATTTCTTCTAATGAGTTGTTTCGGTTGCTTCTTGTTCATGAGAGTAGACTTGCTCACAATGCACATAGTTCTATCTCCCTTGAGCCTCCTGTTAATTTCACAAATGTTGGTGGCCGTGATCACAACCAGTATCGTGGTGGACACAATGGTAGAAATGGGATAGGCAGATCCAACTATCCAAATCGAGGTGGCCATAGCTTTTCCCCTACTGCATAATCAAACCCATCTAACCATCAACGCCTAACTTGCCAAGTGTGTCAAAAAGCTAGACATGTAGCTCTACAGTGCATGCATCATTTTGATCATAGCTATCAGTATGGTGCTCCTAGTTCCTTCTTGGCCAATTTCACACAGCCCAGCACCTTCTCAAACCCCACATGGTACCCAAATTCAGTAGCAACCCATCACATAACCCATAACTTCGACAACCTTAATCTCACCTTTGAGCCTTATTGTCGTAGTGAACAAATTCAAGTAGGGGATGGTTCAGGCCTTCCCATTCAGAATACAGGTGACTCCTCTCTATATTCTCCTTCTTCTTCCTTCTTACTTAAAAATCTTCTTCATGTTTCTAACATTACCAAGAATCTCATATCTGTTTCAAAATTTTATAATGTAATTCATGCTATTTCGAATTTCATGCCTCTTTCTTCTCTATGAAGGACATCTCGATGGGGAAGACCTTTCTCACAGGGCCAATCTGTGACGGCCTCGACGTCTTTCCTTTGGAGTCAGCCTCTCCTTCCACTTCCTCCTCCTTTCCATCTGTCAACTTATGAGGGAAGATGTCCGTAGCTTAGTGGCACCATCGGCTAGGCCATCCTCATCACACAACACTCTCTCATATTCTGCACACCACCTATTTGAAGGTTACCCCCACTGCCTCCCATTTCTAGTGTACCAAGTGTCCTCTAGCCAAAAATCACCAACTCCCATTTGTTTCTCATTCGGCCCATTCAAATAGACCATTAGACTTGGTCTGTGCAGATGTTTGGGGCCCAATCCACTTTGTTTCTAGACAAGGTTACAAGTATTATGTCTCTTTTGTAAATCAATACACTCAGTTCACTTGGTTTTACCCTTTAAAATTAAAATATGATGTTATTAATGTCTTTTCCAGTTTTTTTACCTTTTGTTGAACATCTCTTTAACACTAAACTCATCACCCTTCAAACCGATGGGGGTGGTGAATTCTAAACACTCATGCCAATATGTCAAAAACTCGAGATTCACCGTCGTTTTTTTTTCCACACACGCATAACAAAATGGGTTTGTGGAAAGAAAACACAGGCATATAGTCAAGATTGGTCTTGCCCTATTGGCCCAAGCTTCCCTCCCATTCACCTATTGGGCCAATGCTTTTGATACGGCCGTGTATCTCATAAATCTTTTATCCTCACCAAAACTTGACAATAAAACACTATTCTCTAATGTCTATCATCGTGATCCAGATTATCACTTCTTAAAGGTGTTTGGGTGTGAGCGTTTTCCTAATTTACGTCCTTACAATCAACACAAATTAAATTATCGCTCCACCTCATGTTTCTTTCTTGCTTATAGTTCGATTCACAAAGAGTACAAGTGTTTGGACTTAAAAACAATTAGCTTTATTTTTCCCGCGATGTCATCTTTCATGAAGACACATTTCCATATTCAACCCATCAGCCCATTACAATTCCTCATTCTCAATCTCTACTTCAATCACACGTTGGTTTACCAATTCTCAATCCACAACCTTCCATTCTAGGCCTAGGCCCAAACTCCCTTCCTTCCTCATCTAAGAGCCCATCAACTCATTTCCCCCAATTCCTCCTCCTTCTTCTCGATCTGAAATCCCTAGTTCCTCTTCCCATGGCACTTCTAATCTTCCTCTCCTCACTCCACCTCGTTCCCCAATCATCATAAGAGCACACACCAACTCCTCTCGACCTCTTATTCGAATGGATGATACAATTTCGTATCCTTCTCGGCAATGTCTTGCTACCACAGTCAACCCTAAAACACCTACCAGCTATTCCATCCTCTAAACATCCAGAATGGCGTGAAGCCATGAACCAGGAGTACCAAGCATTACTTCAAAACCATACTTGGTCCTTAGTTCCTCCTAACCCGTCCTCTAATGTCCTTGGTTGTAGATGGGTATACCGAACAAAACTTCATGCCGATGGGTCTATTGAGCAAAGAAAGGCACGACTTGTAGCCAAAGGCTACCATCAGCAGCCTGGCCTTGATTTTCATGAGACTTTCAACCTAGTGGTCAAGGCACCTACAACTCTACTGATCTTATCACTTGTTGTTGCTTTTGGGTGGCCCATGCGACAGATTGACATTCAAAATGCATTCCTTCATGGAATCCTCACAGATCAGGTATACATGCATCAACCTCAAGTATTTATCAATCCTCAATATCCTTATTATGTTTTTAAATTGTAAAAAGCAATTTACGGCCTAAAACAGGCTCTGAGAGCATGGTTTGCCCAATTGAGTTTATGGTTGCTTGATTATGGTTTTCAGGCCTCTCAGGTTGATGCATCTCTCTTTGTGCTTACTCATGGTGATCTGTGCATGTAACTTCTGGTTTATGTTGATAACTTTGTAATCACTACTTCTAAAGCCTCTGCTATTGATACATTTATTAGTGACTTGAGTTTGGCCTACCCAGTTAAAGACCTAAGCACTTTGTCCTACTTTCTTGGTTTGGAAATAACACATTTGAGCAATGATTTATTACTTTCTCAGAGAAAGTATATTAAAGATTTACTCAATAGGAGTAAAATGCTTCATGCAAAGCCAGTCACCTCACTTATGGCAGCAACCTTAAAGCTATCAAAATTTGACTCACCTAGTTTTGATAATGTTATCATCTTTAGAAGTATTGTTGAAGGTTTACAATACTTATCTCTCACAGGATCAGATATATCGTATGCGGTTAATAAGGTGTGTCACTTCATGCACACACCAAAATTGCCACATTGGGTTGCAGTAAAATGCATACTGCGTTATCTGAAAGCAACCATCAATCTTGGTCTGTTTTTCTCCTCCCAATCTTCCTTTAAATTACAAGCATACTCGGATGCGGATTGAGCTAGATGCCCTGATGATAGAAAATCTACAGGTAGTTTTGTACTTTCTTGGATAAGCATCTCATCTCTTGGAGCTCAAAAAAGCAAAGCACCGTTGCAAGGTTAACTACTGAAGCTAAGGACAAGTTTGTAGCATCAGCAACAAATGAACTTATTTGGCTTCAAACACTCATTTCTAAACTTGGATTACCTCTTAGTCAAGCTCCAATGTTGTGGTGTGACAACATTGAAGCCACTTACTTGGCTGCCAATCCTGTCTATCACTCAAGGATAAAACATATGGATATTAACTTTCGTTTTGTTAAAGACTGAGTTGCTGCCAAGACGTTAAATATCTAATTCATCAGCTCCAAAGATCAACTAGTTGATATATTTACCAAAACGTTGGTAGCTGATAGATTTTTTAAGTTAAGAACGAGTCTCAATATTGCAGACACAACCTTGGACTCAAGGGAGCATATTAATATAGAAGATATTGATGCTCAAATAAAAGCTACTGCAGAGGAATTGTAGGCATTGTATAGTTTATTTTACTCAAGTTATGTAACAGTTTTTATTCCTTTTTTATACCCATAATATTGTACAAAAATCATATATAAATATCCTTATCAATGTAATGAAAATACACAGAATTCAGAGAACATGTCATTCTGATAGCTCTCACTTTTCTACATGTTTGGCTTTGGCCCAACGCATCCAAACAGTCTTTATCGATCACCAGTTGATGCTGCAAATCTAAATGTGAAATCTCTATTTTTCATCTAAATAATTAGAGAATGTTGCTTATAAGGTGATCAAAATTGTGTTTCTCACAAGAGCAAAAAGAATTTCGAACCACATAATTGGTTTTGGTTTCTGAGTTTGATGGAAGGACATAATGCGAAACACTGCATGGCTAGTACAATTTTACGGTTCATAGCTTTAGAGATTTTTTCCCTTTATCTTCTCCATGGTTTTTAGATTTATTAGTAATGAGAAAAAGCTTAAGAGAGAGAGATTTGCTTGCCGGGTGTGCGGTTCAATTATTTCCCTTTTAGAATGCATACATGCCGAAATTCTATTGGAGGGTGTAAAAGCCCTTTATTCACCCTGTCCGATCCCTAGCCTCTCCCCAAATAAAAAAGTAGGAGTAACAATATGTGATACGACCCGTAAACTCAACACGAGTATGACATGAAATTAGCGAGTTTGAGTTTGATATTAACGGATTCAGGTTAAAACGGGTTGACCCATTAAGACACAATTTATAAACAGGTTATTAACGAGTTAACCTACTTAATACGAAACCAACTCATTATGACCCGTTTAGAGTTTTACTTATAATCATGATTTTATTATTATTGGATTGTAATATTGGTATTTTTCAATATACTTATGTTTTTATTGTTGAGAATGTAATTATGAACCTATGTGAAATTATATTAATTAGGTCAAATGGGTTATGCGAATTAATTCAATCCATTTACATGAAACATGTTGAAATAAATCATGTCATGTTGATTAATTTCTAACTAATTATTAAACCGATCAAAACAAGTGACACTACACAACTCATTATTCAAATAGGTAGTGTTAGAGTTTGAAGATTTGACATATTTAACTTAACAGTTTGAGTTCAGGTTGAGCTATATAATCAAATATTTATGAGTTGACACGATACGAACACGACCCACAAACACTAATTGACACTCCTAACAAAAAAGGTTATGGTTGGACCATAGAGGGACCAAAGATTACTAACGCAATTAATAAATAATAAGCACCCAATAAGAAACAAATGAATAAAATGAATGCATACACTTATGTGAGGTTTGAATAGTGGGTTGAGATGAAAGTTGAATAAAATATTATCAGAATAGTATTTTTTAATATTATTATTATTTTGAGATTTGAAAAAATTAAATTGTTTATTATATTTTGTATTAGAATTTGAAAAAATTGTAATGATTAGATGAGATTAATTAAGGTGAGTTAGAGACATTTTTGTATCCAGACTAGGCCATATTAGATATTGTTTGGGTTGTAGCAGATGTAATACCTCATATGATAAGAATAAAGGTATATGGTGTATGAGATCACATGTTGTTTAGGAATGAGAAATTCTTGCTCTTTATAATGTTTCAATGGGACTCCAATTATATCATTGATTAGTCATTTTGGAGTATAGACAATGTGGTTTAGGTTTTCTATTATAATGTTACAAATATTATCAGAGTCTATTCCAATTAGAAATGTGGGACTTGAGTCATGCCACCTACAACGGACTGACCCGATGATGACATTGGAAATTTAAGGAGAGTAGATTTTAATACTCCATATGATAAGGATAAATGTAGGTGGTGTATGAGATCCCACATTCCTCGAGAATGAGAAGTTCTTTGAGAACGAGATGTTCTTCAAGAATGAGAAGTTCTTACTCTTTATAAGGTTACAATGAGATTTCAATTATATCATTGATTAGTTCTTTTGGAATATAGACAATGTAGTTTAGGCATTCCATTGGGTTGTTACAGCTGAAATCTTAAAAAATGCTTAAATAGTTTTAAAAGTAATTAGGTTGCTTGAACGTTACATATTAAAATACTTTTTAATTTTAAATAATTTAAAAAGCATGTTTGTAAACATAATTTTGATGCTTTTCTTCAAACTTCTTTTTAAACATAGTTCTAGTTTTAAAAAGTCTATTAATAGGTAAAAATATTCATATAACTTTAAGATTATTACAAGTTTCAAACTATCTAGGAGAATGTCATAATTTTTAAAAAATCAAATGATATTTTATGTCAATTTCGACCTCAAAAAGTAATATTTTAATTTTTTAAAAATATAAAATATTTGAAAGTACTTCATATAAATGGTTAACGTACAATAAATAATTTTTTAATAATAGATTTTATTATTTAAATTTTAATTTATAAATCATAAAGTTAAAACTATATTATCCACCACAATTCTAAATATCTAATTAATCACTTAGGTGTAGTTTAGATAATGAGATGATTTTATATAAAAATTAAATAAAATATTATTAGAATATTATTTTTTAATATTATTATTATTTTAAAATTTAAAAAAATTAAATTATTTATTATATTTTATATAAAAATTAAAAAAATTATAATAATAAAATGAGACGAGATCTAACCATTAAGCCATAATAATCCGATACAACCAATCTCAAAAGTAGTCTTTAAGCTTCTCTCTCCTAAATAACTTTTTGACAAAGATGTTTTTGATGTTGTGGTCATCTAGGCAAGTCATCATTTCAAAACCTCCTCCAGAAGTTTCCCTTCACTCCGTCATCTCTATCATTCACCTTCGTCAAGAAGTCTCTCGATCTAATTTCTATAACCTCTCCAAAAATGTAATTTTCTTTGCAAACATGATTTTAGGTTCGGTTTGATTATTGAGAATTTTTATATAAGAATATTAAATTTTAAGATAAATTAAATTTTAATATTATTATTATTTTAAAATTTAAAAAAATTTAAAAAAATTGAATAATTTATTATATTTTATATAAAAATTTGATAAAATTATAATAATAAAATTTTTGAGATAAGAATTTCCTGTAGACATTTATATAATTTTTATTATATTTATAATTTAAGTCAATGTTTATCTACTCGAAAAAAGACAATAGAAACGTGGGATAAAAGGGATAATGATGTAAATCTATTAAATATTTTTGATAAGATAAGGGTGAATTATTAAATGCCTCCGTTAAATGTGTACATGGATATAAATAAATTTTTTTATTTTTTATTTTTAAAATTTTTTTTTAATCATCTTTAACTATTAAGAGAGAAATAAAAAAAAATATAAATTTATTAATTATCATTTTATTAATTATTAAATAATAAAAATAAAAAATATATAGACATATTTAATATCTAATAATGATTACAATATTTTCAATATTTAAACATTGCGTGGAAGTTGCAAAAAGAACCGCACAAGCTTTGACTCCGCGTAAGGTAACCGACTTGGAATACGATTACGTGTGTCCACCGCCTTTCCTGACCGACTCCTCCCATTGCCTATAAAAACTACCCACGTCTTACTCCACATCCTCGTAGTTCTAACTTTTAGGTTTCTTTCGTTTTAGGTTTTGAGGTATAAGATCGCTCTTGAGGAAGATCTTCGTTTGGGCTTTTTGGTTCGACTCCGATCATCTTCCTTGTGAAATTCGGGTTCTTTTCTCCTAATTATTTTGTCCGTTAGCTGAAAGGGAAGGTATTTTTTTTATTTCGTTATAGATTTGTTTATTGCGCACCATTTCCAAATCTATGGAGAAGAGCGACGGTTTCATAGCCGTTCGGATTTATATTATGCTTTTGGATTGTGCTTTTATTGAGGATTGGTTTCGAGATTCTTGAATTTTTGAAAGGATGTGGTCTTCTTTGCGTTAGGTTTTTTGTTGCATCGCCGACCATCTTTGCTGCGAAATCCTGCCTTTTTGTTCTGATTGCGTTGTCCCTTGGCTGGAAGGGAAGAATTTTCTTTCCCGTTAAAGTTCGGATTTTCCTTCAATAGTTATCGTTTGTCGATTGTATCGGTAATGTTTTTTGCTTCTTGCTTATCCGTCCTAATGCTATGGAGAAGAGCTACGGTTTCATAGTCGTTCGGATTTATATTATGCTGTTGGGTTGTGTTTTTATTGACGATTGGTTTCGAAATTCTTGAATTGTTGAAAGGTTGTGAACTTCTTCGTCTTATGTTTTTTGATGCATCGCCGACCATCTCCGGTGCGCAATCTGGGTTTTCTCTTCTAATTTCATTGGCCGTTTGCTGAAAGGGAAGAATTTTCTTTACCGTTAAAGATTCGGATCTTCCTTCAACACTTACCATTGTTGATGGTTTTGTTATGATATCATTTATCGATGGAGAAAATTGTTTTCAGATGGTAACGATAAAGGTTTCTGTGTTTCTTGTTTTCCTTCAATAGTTACCGTGGGTGATGGTTTTCTTATGATATCGTTTGTCAACGAAGAAAAGTGATTTCAGAAGGTATCGGTAATTCTTTTTTGCTTCTTGCTTATACCTCCTAATGTTATGGAGAAAGCGACGGTTTCATAGTTGTTGGGATTTATATTATGCTGTTGGGTTGCGTCCTTTGATGGTTCGTTTCAGAATCTTGCATTTTTGAAAGGATGTGATCTTCTTCGTGTTGGTTTTTTCTTGATGCAGCGTCCATCATCTTCATTGCCAAATCTGGATTTGTCTCCAAATTATGTTGTCCGTTGGCTGAAATGGAATTTTCTTTTTCATTAAAGATTGGGAGTTTCTTTCAATACTTGTCGTCGTTGGTGATGGTTTTCTTGTCATGTTGTTGTCGATTAAGAAAAATCGACATCTGATGGTAAAGGTTGAGTTCTTCCCCTTTTGTCTTCTTTGAAGACAGAGCGTTCTCTCGGAGAAATTCGGAATATATTCTTTTCTGCGTTGTGTTTGTGGGCTAGGATTTTTGTAAGGAGGGATGATAATATGCTTGACTCTGTTTTAGTATTTTTCCTGCTTCTAGAGTGTAGTAGGTATTTCCTTTGTATACTTTTTGTGAATTTGGGCTGTGCATATTCTTAGTAATTAAATCTCTTATAAATTATAAAAAAAATGGTTTTCCTTTTTTTATTTTTTTGTTGTTTTTCAGTTCTGCTATGGAGAAAGAGTGACGGTTTCATATATAATACTTTTGGATTGCGTTTGTTGATGATTGGTCTGAAATTCTTGCATTTCTTGTTGGATATGATTTCTTATTCTTATACAAGTGTGTTAATTTCAGCAAATACGAATACAAGTGTAGGTTTGGATTTCTTTTCGAAGTTACATCTTTCATGGAGTCCTCCATTCTTGATCTTGGGTAATAATGTTTAACTGGTACGTGTGACGATAAGCTGTTCATATCTCCTGATTTGAGCTGTTAAAGAAAGCTAAACTTTTTCAAATCTTTACATAAAATATAATAAATAATTTATTTTTTTCAAATTTCAAAACAAAAATAATGTTAAAAAATTATGTTCTAACAATATTTTATTCAATATTTAATTTTGATCTCATCTTATTGGGTAACTGAATGAGGCCTAAAACTTTAAAGAGAATTGAGTTAAAAGGAGGAAAAATTTTCTGCTTGTGCGCTTGCATTTCTTGTTGATTTGCCTCAAAATTTGATGCCGGTTTTAAAAGGCTCTTTTGTTGAGGGCTTAACAAGGGGTCATGCAATGGGTTTGAACTAAGGCTTCATGATTTTATCTTTTATGTTCTCTTCTGCTTCTCATTTTCTTGTGTGTTTTTGAGTAGTCTTGTTTTTCATTTCTTTATCTACACTGTTGTCACGTGGATTGAATGAATAATTTCATGGGGTCATGCAATACCATGAAATGTATGCCTACGTGATTTTTTTCATTATGTTCTCTTTTGCTTCGCAATTTCCCACATGCTTTTCATTTGCTTATTATATATGTTGTGTCTATTGTCAGGCTGCATTTTTGTGATTTAAATAAATAATTCCAAGGGGTCAGGCAATGCCATGAAATGGGTTTGAGCTCAGGCTACGTGATTTTGTTCTTTATGTTCTCTTTTGCTTCTCAAATTCCCACATGCTTATTATTTGTTTATCTACAGTGTATTGTCAGGCTCCATCTGCGTGGCCTGAATAAATAATTCCAAGGGGTCATGCAATGCCATGAAATGGGTTTTGAGCTAAGGCTACGTGATCTTGTTCTTTATGTTCTCTTATACTTCTCAAATTCCCACATGCTTTTCGTTTGCTTATATACTTTGTGTATTGACAGGCTGCATCCTCGTGGCTAAATAAATAATTCAAGGACTCTTCTGCTTCTGAAATTTTTTTTTCCCGATCAAAATTTTTTTCTCTCTTCTACTTCTCAATTTCCCTCAGGCTCTTCATTTGTTTATCTACAGTGTGTGTATTGCCAGGCTGCATCTGCGCAGCCTAAATAAATAATTCAAAGGGGTCAGACAATGCCATGAAAAGGGTTTGACCTAAGCCTACATGATTTTGTTCTTTTTTGTTCTCTTCTGCTTCTCACCTTCCCACATGCTTTTCATGTGTTTATGTACATTGTGTGTAGTGTCAGGCTGCATCTAGGTGGCCTAAATGAATAATTTCAGGGGGGTCACTCATCCAGTGCCATGAAATGGGCTTGAGCTAAGTCGTTCTTTATGTTCTCATCTGCTTCTCAATTTCCCACTTGGTTTTCATTTACCTATCTACTTTGTGTGTATTGTCAGGCCGCATTTGCGGGGTTTGAATAAATAATTCCAAAGGGTCAGGCAATTCCATGAAATGGGTTTGAGCTAAGGCTTTGTGATTTTGTTTATGTTCTCATCTGCTTCTCAATATCCCCCTTGCTTTCATTTGTTTATCTACATTGTGTGTATCGTCAGGCAGCATTTGGGTGGTCTAAATGAATAATTTCATGGGTTCATGCAGTGCCATGAAAAGGGTTTGAGCTAAGGCTAAGCTAAGCGATCTTGTTCTTTATGTTCTCTTCTGCTTCTTAATTTCCCAAATAATTTCCCAAATGCTTTTTGTTTGCTTGTATATTTTTTGTGTATTGATTGGCTACGTGATTTTGTTCCTTGTGTTCTCTGCTGCTCCCAATTTCCCTCATGCATTTCATTTGTTTATCTACACTGTATATTGACAGGCTGCAGCTGCGTGGCCTAAATAAATAATTCTAAGGGATCAAGAACTGCCAGGAAACGGGTTTTACCTAAGCCATTCTTTATGTTCTCATTTGCTTCTCAATTTCCCACATGCTTTTCGTTTGTTTATCTACATTGTGTGTAAGGTTGCATCTGTGTGGCCTAAATAAATTATTTCAAGGGGTCATGAATGCAATGAAATTGGTTTGAGCTAAGGCGTTCTTTATTTATGTTCTCCTCTGCCTCTCAATTTCCCACAATTTGCTTATCATGTATTGTCAGGCTGCAATTTCGTGGTTTAAATAAATAATTCCAAGGGGTCAGGCAATGAAATGAAATGGGTTTGAGCTAAGGCTACATGTTTTGATTTTTTATGTTCTCTTATGATTCTCAATTTCCCACATGCTTTTCATATGCATATTTACCTTGTGTGTATTGTTAGGCTGCATCTGCATGGCGTAGATAAATAATTCCAAGTGGTCAGGCAATGGCGTGAAATTGGTTTGATCTAAGGCTAAGTGATTTTGTTCTTCATTTTCTCCTCCGCTTCTTGCCCAACTAAAGCGAGTGGGGGCACAGAATGTTGGGGTAAAGCGGCACTTAAATATTTCAATCTTGCCGGCCAATATTCCAAGTCGAGACTGGGTCAGATCTGGCTCTCGAGTCAGGTCTCACTTCAGAGAGAACGTCAACGTGCGTCTCACGGTGCAAAGAAATCTTTCCGTTCTTGACGGTGGAAGAAGGTCAACGGGCAGGGTTGCACTTCTAAGAACCTCAACACATTTTTTACCGGAAAAAAAAAAATCTCTTCTGCATCTCAATTTCCCACATGCTCTTCATTTGTTTATTTACATTGTGTGTATTGTCAGGCTGCATCTGCATGGCCTAAATAAATAATCCCGGGGGTTCAGGCAATGCCATGAAAAAAGGGTTTGACCTAAGCCTATGTGATTTTGTTCTTTTTTTTTTTTTTTTTAAACTTTTTCTGCATCTCAATTTCTCACACACTTTTCATGTGTTTATATCTACATTGTGTGTATTGTCAGGCTGCATTAGGGTGGCCTAAATGAATAATTTCAAGGGATCAAGCAGTGCCATGAAATGGGTTTGAGCTAAGGCGTTCTTTATGTTCTCTTTTGCTTCTCAATTTCCCACATGGTTTTCATTTGCCAATCTACTTTGTGTGTATTGTCAGGTTGCATTTGCATGGTCTGAATAAATAATTCCAAAGGGTCAGGCAATGCCATGAAATGGGTTTGAGCTAAGGCTTTGTGATTTTGTTTATGTTCTCTTCTGCTTCTCAATATCCCCCCTTACTTTTCATTTGTTCATCCACATTGTGTATATTGTCAGGCTGCTTCTGGGTGGCCTGAATGAATAATTTGAAGGGGTCATGCAATGCCATGAAATGGGTTTGACCTAAGGCTATGCGATCTTGTTCTTTATGTTCTCTAACGATTCTCAATCCCCCACTTGGTTTTCATTTGCCTATCTACTTTGTGTGTATTGTTAGGTTGCATCTGCTTGGCATTAATAAATAATTCCAAGGGGCCATGCATTGCCATGCATTGGGTTTGAGCTAAGACTGCGATCTTGTTCTTTATGTTCTCTTCTGCTTCTCAATTAATTTCCCACATTCTTTTCATTTGCTTATATACTTTTTGTGAATTGACAGGGTGCATCTACGTGGCTACGTCATTTTGTTTCTAGTGTTCTCTGCATCTTCCCAATTTCCCACATGCTTTTTACTTGTTTATCTACACTGTATATTCTCAACCTGCATCTGCGTGGCCTAAATTAATAATTCCAAGGGATCAAGAAATGCCACTAAATGGGTTTGTGCTTAGGCGATCTTTATGTTCTGATCTTCTTCTCAATTTCCCACATGCTTTTTATTTGTTTATCTACATTGTGTGTCTTGTCAGGTTGCACCTGTGTGGCCTAAATAAATAATTTTAATGGGTAATGCAATGCCATGAAATGGGTTTGAGCTAAGGCGTTCTTTATTTTCTGTTCTGCTACTCAATTTCCCACATGGTTTTCATTTGCTTATCTACTTTGTGTGTATTGTCAGGCTGCATTTACGTGGTTTGAATAAATAATTCCAAAGGGTCAGGCAATGCCATGAAATGGGTTTGAGCTAAGGCTTTGTGATTTTGTCTATGTTCTCTTCTGCTTCTCAATATCCCCATTGGTTTTCATTTATCTACTTCCCAATTTCTCAGTTTCCCTCATGCTTTTCATTTGTTTATCGACACTGTATATTGTCAGGCTGCATTTGCCTAAATAAATAATTCCAAGGGATAAAGAAATTCCTGGAAATGGGTTTTAACTAAGCCATTCTTTATGTTCTCACTTGCTTCTCAGTTTCCCACATGTTTTCATTTGTTTACCTACATTGTGTGTATTGTCAGGTTGCATCTGTGTGGCCTAAATAAATAATTTCAAGGGGTCATGAAAGCCAAGACATTGGTTTGAGCTAAGCCGTTTATTTATGTTCTCCTCGCCTCTTAATTTCCCACAATTTGCTTATCATGTATTGTTAGGTTGCATTTTCATGGTTTTAATAAATAATTCCAAGGGGTTAGGCAATGAAATGAAATGGTTTTGAGCTAAGGCTACATGTTTTGTTTTTTATGTTCTCTTATGATTTTGAATTTCTCACATGCTTTTCATATGCATATATACTTTGTGCGTATTGACAGGTTTCATTTGCATATCCTAGATAAATAATTCCAAGGGGTTAGGCAATGCTGTGAAATTGGTTTGAGCTAAGGCTAAGTGATTTTGTTCTTTATTTTCTCTTCTGCTTCTCGCCCAACTAAAGCGAGGGCGGGCACAGAACGTTGGGGTAACGCGGCACTTAAATATTTCAATCTTACCGGCCAATATTCCCTGCCGAGACTGGGTCAGGTCTGGCTCTCTAGTCAGGTCTCGCTTTAGAGAGAACGTAAACGTGAGAGAAAGAAATCTTTCCGTTCTCGACGGTGGAAGAAGGTCAACGGGTAGGGCTGCTCATATAAGAACCCCAACACATTTTTTTTCTGATAAAATTTTTTTTTTCTATACTGCTTCTCAATTTTCATGCTCTTCATTTGTTTATCTACATTCTGTGTATTGTCAGGATGCATATGCATGGCCTAAATAAATAATCCCAAGGGGACTGGCAATGTCATGAAAAGAGTTTGAGCTAAGCCTACGTTATTTTGTTCTTTTTTGTTCTCTTCAGCTTCTTAATTTTGCACACGCTTTTCATGTGTTTATCTATATTGTGTGTATTGTCAGGTTGCATCTGGGTGTCCTAAATGAATAATTTCATGGGATCATGCAGTGCCATGAAATGGGTTTGAGCTAAGGCGTTCTTTATGTTCTCTTTTACTTCTCAATTTGCCACATGGTTTTCATTTGCCTATCTACTGTGTGTGTATTGTCAGGTTGCATTTGCGTGGTTTGAAAAAATAATTCCAAAGCGTTAGGCAATGCCATGAAATCGGTTTGAGCTAAGGCTTTGTGATTTTGTTTATGTTCTCTTCTGCTTCTCAATTTCCCCACAAGGTTTTCATTTGCCTATCTACTCTGTGTGTGTTGTCAGTCTGCATTTGTGTGGTTTGAATAAATAATTCCAAAGGGTCAGGCAATGCTATGAAATTGGTTTGAGCTAAGGCTTTGTGATTTTGTTTATGTTCTCTTCTCCTTTCAATATCCCCCTTGCTTTTCATTTGTTTATCTACATTGTGTGTATTGTTAGGCTGCATCTGGGTGACCTGAATGAATAATTTGAAGGTGTCATGCAATACCATGAAATGGGTTTGACCTAAGGCTACGTGATCTTGTTCTTTATGTTCTCTTCTGCTTCTCAATTTCTCAAATGGTTTTCATTTGCCTATCTACTTTGTGTGTATTGTCAGGCTGCATTTGCGTGGTTTGAATAAATAATTCCAAAGGGTCAGGCAATGCCATGAAATGGGTTTGAGCTAAGGCTTTGTGATTTTGTTTATGTTCTCTTCTGCTTCTTAATATCCCCCTTGCTTTTCATTTGTTTATCCACATTCTGTATTGTCAGGCTGTTTCTGGGTGGCCTGAATGAATATTTTGAAGGGGTCTTGCAATGCCATGTAATGGGTTTGACCTAAGGCTTCGCGATCTTGTTCTTTATGTTCTCTTCTGCTTCTCAATTTGACCCATGGTTTTCGTTTGCTTATATACTGTGCGTGTATTGTCAGGCTGCATTTGCGTGGTTTGAATAAGAAATTTCGAAGGGTCAGGCAATGCCATGAAATGGGTTTGAGCTAAGGCTGTGTGATTTTGTTCATGTTCTCTTCTACTTCTCTATATCCCCCTTGCGTTTCATTTGTTTATCCACATTGTGTGTATTCTCAGGCTGCGTCTGGGTGGCCTAAATGAATAATTTGAAGGGGTCATGCAATGCCATGAAATGGGTTTGACCTAAGGCTATGCAATCTTGTTCTTTATGTTCTCTTCTGCTTCTCAATATCCCCCTTGCGTTTCATTTCTTTATCCACATTGTGTGTATTGTCAGGCTGCACATGGGTGGCCTGAATGAATAATATGAAGGGGTCATGCAATGCCATGAAATGGGTTTGACCCAAGGCTAAGCGATCTTGTTCTTTATGTTCTCTTCTACTTCTCAATTTCCCCCTTGCGTTTCATTTCTTTATCCACATTGTGTGTATTGTCAGGCTGCACATGGGTGGCCTGAATGAATAATATGAAGGGGTCATGCAATGCCATGAAATGGGTTTGACCCAAGGCTAAGCGATCTTGTTCTTTATGTTCTCTTCTGCTTCTCAATTTCCCCACATGGTTTTCATTTGCCTATCTACTTTTTGTGTACTGTCAGGCTGCATTTGCGTGGTTTGAATAAAAAGTTCCAGAGGGTCAGGCAATGCCACGAAATGGGTTTGAGCTAAGGCCTTGTGATTTTGATTATGTTATCTTCGGCTTCTCAATATCCCCCTTGCGTTTCATTTGTTTATCCACTTTGTGTGTAATTTAAGGCTGCATCTGGGTTGCGTGAATGAATAATTTGAAGGGGTCATGCAATGCCATGAAATGGGTTTGACCTAAGGCTAAGCGATCTTGTTTTTTATGTTCTCTTCTGCTTCTCAATTTCCCCAATGATTTTCATTTGCCTATCTACTTTCTGTGTACTGTCAGGCTGCATTTGCGTGGTTTGAATAAAGAATTCCAGAGGATCAGCCAATGCCACGAAATGGGTTTGAGCTAAGGCCTTGTGATTTTGATTATGTTATCTTCGGCTTCTCAATATCCCCCTTGCGTATCATTTGTTTATCCACATTGTGTGTAATTTAAGGCTGCATCTGGGTGTCGTGAATGAATAATATGAAGGGGTCATGCAATGCCATGAAATGGGTTTGACCTAAGGTTAAGCGGCGTTGTTATTTATGTTCTCTTCTGCTTCTCAATTTCCCACATGGTTTTCATTTGCCTATCTACTTTGTGTGTTTTGTCAGGCTGCATTTGCATGGTTTGAATAAATATTTCCAGAGGGTCAGGCGATGCCATGAAATGGGTTTGAGCTAAGGCTTTGTGATTTTGTTTATGTTCTCTTCTACTTCTTAATATCCCCCTTGCTTTTCTTTTATTTATGCACGTTGTGTGTATTGTGAGGCTGCATGCGGGTGGCTTGACCTAAGGCTAAGCGATCTTGTTCTTTATATTCTCTTCTGCTTCTCAATTTCCCCACATGGTTTTCATTTGCCCTTCTACTTTTTGTGTATTGTCAGGCTGCATTTGAGTGGTTTGAATAAAAATTCCAGAGGGTCAGGCAATGCCACGAAATGGTTTTGAGCCAAGGCTTTGTGATTTTGTTTTTTTTTTCTCTTCTGCTTCTCAATATCCCCCTTGCTTTTCATTTGTTTATCCACATTGTGCGTGTTGTCAGACTGCTTGTGGGTGGCCTGAATGAATAATTTGAAGGGGTCATGCAGTGCCATGAAATGGGTTTGAGCTAAGGCTAAGTGATCTTGTTCTTTATGTTCTCTTCTGCTTCTCAATTTCCCCACTTGGTTTTCGTTTGCCCATCTACTTTTTGTGTACTGTCAGGCTGCATTTGAGTGGTTTGAATAAAAAATTCCGGAGGGTCAAGGCAATGCCACGAAATGGGTTTGAGCTAAGGCTTTGTGATTTTGTTTATGTTCTCTTCTGCTTCTCAATGTCCCCCTTGCGTTTCATTTGTTTATCCACATTGTGTGTATTGTCAGGCTGGGTGGCCTGAATGAATAATTTGAAGGGGTCATGCAATGCCATGAAATGGGTTTGACCTAAGGCTAAGCGATCTTGTTCTTTATGTTCTCTTCTGCTTCTCAATATCCCCCTTGTGTTTCATTTGTTTATCCACATTGTGTGTATTGTCAGGCTGGGTGGCCTGAATGAATAATTTGAAGGGGTCATGCAATGCCATGAAATGGGTTTGACCTAAGGCTAAGTGATCTTGTTCTTTATGTTCTCTTCTGCTTCTCAATTTCCCCACATGGTTTTCATTTGCCCATCTACTTTTTGTGTACCGTCAGGCTGCATTTGAGTGGTTTGAATAAAAAATTCCAGAGGGTCAGGCAATGCCACGAAATGGGTTTGAGCTAAGGCTTTGTGATTTTGATTATGTTATCTTCTGCTTCTCAATATCCCCCTAGCGTTTCATTTGTTTATCCACATTGTGTGTATTTTAAGGCTGCATCTGGGTGGCGTGAATGAATAATTTGAGGGGGTAATGCAATGCCATGGAATGGGTTTGACCTAAGGCTAAGCGATCTTGTTCTTTATGTTCTCTTCTGCTTCTCAATTTCCCCACATGGTTTTCATTTGCCTATCTACTTTTTGTGTACTGTCAGGCTTCATTTGCGTGGTTTGAATAAATATTTCCAGAGGGTCAGGCGATGCCACAAATTGGGTTTGAGCTAAGGCTTTGTGATTTTGTTTATGTTCTCTTCTACTTATTAATATCCCCCTTGCTTTTCTTTTAGTTATGCACGTTGTGTGTATTGTGGGGCTGCATGCGAGTGGCCTGAATGAATAATTTGAAGGGGTGCAATGCCATTAAATGGGTTTGACCTATGGCTAAGCGATCTTGTTCTTTATATTCTCTTCTGCTTCTCAATTTTCCCACATGGTTTTCATTTGCCCTTCTACTTTTTGTGTATTGTCAGGCTGCATTTGAGTGGTTTGAATAAAAATTTCCAGAGGGTCAGGCAATGCCACGAAATGGTTTTGAGCCAAGGCTTTGTGATTTTGTTTTTTTTTCTCTTCTGCTTCTCAATATCCCCCTTGCTTTTCATTTGTTTATCCACTTTGTGCGTGTTGTCAGACTGCATGTGGGTGTCCTGAATGAATAATTTGAAGGGGTCATGCAGTGCCATGAAATGGGTTTGAGCTAAGGCTAAGCGATCTTGTTCTTTATGTTCTCTTCTGCTTCTCAATTTCCCCACTTGGTTTTCATTTGCCCATCTACTTTTTGTGTACTGTCAGGCTGCATTTGAGTGGTTTGAATAAAAAATTCCGGAGGGTTAGGTTGCAATGCCACGAAATGGGTTTGAGCTAATGCTTTGTGATTTTGTTTATGTTCTCTTTTGCTTCTCAATATCCCGCTTGTGTTTCATTTGTTTATCCACATTGTGTGTATTGTCAGGCTGCATCTGGCCTGAATGAATAATTTGAAGGGGTCATGCAATGCCATGAAATGGGTTTGACCTAAGGCTAAGATCTTGTTCTTTATGTTCTCTTCTGCTTCTCAATTTCCCCACATGGTTTTCATTTGCCCATCTACTTTTTGTGTACTGTCAGGCTGCATTTGAGTGGTTTGAACAGGCAATGCCACGAAATGGGTTTGAGCTAAGGCTTTGTGATTTTGATTATGTTATCTTCTGCTTCTCAATATCCCCCTTGCGTTTCATTTGTTTATCCACATTGTGTGTATTTTAAGGCTGCATCTTGGTGGCGTGAATGAATAATTTGAAGGGGTCATGCAATGCCATGGAATGGGTTTGACCTAAGGCTAAGCGATCTTGTTCTTTATGTTCTCTTCTGCTTCTCAATTTCCCCACATGGTTTTCATTTGCCTATCTACTTTTTGTGTACTGTCAGGCTGCATTTGCGTGGTTTGAATAAATATTTCCAGAGGGTCAGGCAATGCCACGAATTGGGTTTGAGCTAAGGCTTTGTGATTTTGTTTATGTTCTCTTCTACTTCTTAATATCCCCCTTTTCTTTTAGTTATGCACGTTGTGTGTATTGTGAGGCTGCATGCGGGTGGCCTGAATGAATAATTTGAAGGGGTGCAATGCCATGAAATGGGTTTGACCTATGGCGAAGCGATCTTGTTCTTTATATTCTCTTAACTTCTTAATTTCCCCACATGGTTTTCATTTGCCCTTCTACTTTTTGTGTATTGTCAGGCTGCATTTGAGCGGTTTGAATAAAAATTTCCAGAGGGTCAGGCAATGCCACGAAATGGTTTTGAGCCAAGGCTTTGTGATTTTGTTTTTTATCTCTTCTGCTTCTCAATATCCCCCTTGCTTTTCATTTCTTTATCCAAATTGTTCGTGTTGTCAGACTGCATGTGGGTGGCCTGAATGAATAATTTGAAGGGGTCATGCAGTGCCATGAAATGGGTTTGAGCTAAGGCTAAGCGATCTTGTTCTTTATGTTCTCTTCTGCTTCTCAATTTTCCCACATGGTTTTCATTTGCCTATCTACTTTGTGTGTATTGTCAGGCTGCATTTGTGTGGTTTGAATAAATAATTCCAGAGGATCAGGCAATGCCATGAAATGGGTTTGAGCTAAGGCTTTGTGATTTTGTTTATGTTTTCTTCTGCTTCTCAATATCCCCCTTGCTTTTCTTTTGTTTATCCACATTGTGTGTATTGTCAGGCTGCATCTGGGTGGCCTGAATGAATAATTTGAAGGGGTCATGCAATGCCATGAAATGGGTTTGACCTAAGGCTAAGCGATCTCGTTCTTTATGTTCTCTTCTGCTTCTCAAATTCCCACATGGTTTTCATTTGCCTATCTCTTGTGTGTTTTGTCAGGCTGCATTTGCGTGGTTTGAATAAATAATTCCAGAAGGCAATGCCATGAAATGGGTTTAAGCTAAGGCTTTGTGATTTTGTTTATGTTCTCTTCTGCTTCTTAATGTCCCCCTTGCTTTTCTTTTGTTTATCCACATTGTGTGTATTGCGAGGCCGCATGCGGGTGGCCTGAATGAATAATTTGGAGGGGTGCATGCGGGTGGCCTGAATGAATAATTTATGTAACAGATTTGGATATGCTCAAGTGTGATTGCGCTCTGAATGGGAGGAAAGTCAGAATGGATTTGAATTGTTGGATTGTGTGGGGGATATAATGCTATGATTGTTAATGGTTGGCGTGTAACCAATTTGTCGCAATTTCTTTTCCTTTACAGCTGGCTTGGTAACTACGTTCACAGATACAAGTTTCTGATGTTTTTCTGGAATTAAAAATTCCTAAATTTGAGGATTTATTGTACAGAGAGAATATATTGCAATCTTATAGAGGATTCCAGATCACTTTAGTTTCTTCTACAGGATTACAAATATGTAGCACTATCTTTTACTTTATGGTGTTATAAATGGGGATATAAATGGTGACTTAGTTGGAATGCTACTTCACACTTTCCATATCGCTAGTTAACAAGAGTTCTATAAATATAGAAATGTTAGATATGCTAGATAGTCCTTTTGAAAGTAATGATTTATTTATTTATTAATGTTTTTATGTGTACCTGACTCAGTTCTTGCAGCTATGAGTGGTCTGTCTCAATACAATGAGCGAAGAAACAATTGCCATTTTTTAACATATAATTTAGTATAAGCATTTACAAAATCCTTCTTTCATAACTAATCATTCAGTAAATGCTTTGAAGGGACATGCAAGAAAGGGACAAACTGACAGTTCATATTTTTAAACACCAGCACTAACGGCTTTAAAAAAATGCTTGTTTTGTACTTCAATCCAACTGAGAGAAATCATCATAAAAATATTAGACATGGACAGATCATAGAACTTTTACGAATTCCTGTTGTTTATCGACTCACAATAATGCTTCCAACATGCGGACAGATTAAGCTTGCAACACTTCAGTAGCTCCGAGTAAGATAGGATTGACAAAATGTCCTGTATTAAAAGGAGACCCATTGGGTGGGGTGAAAGGAGGCAAGTGATAGTAAAAATTATTACACATTTTACAATTATTACAATTATATCGGCAACAGTATTAAGAAAAATTTTGAGCACTCTAGCAATGGGAATTCCCATACGTGGCTGATTTTTCGTTTGATAAACTGACAAAATGCCTAGATTTCGGGGTGATGCATCTGATTTGTCAATCTCTATGCATCTTGTCAGTTTTTTAGTTGGAAATTCCCAATCTGAAAAAGATGGCGACGTCGATAATAATAGTCAAACACAACAATGACGGGATTCTCACTACAGGTGCTGATCTATTTGTACAAATAATTCTCTCATTATTTCATGCGTTTTCACGGCCTTTGTGGTTGGTTGCTGCCAGGTTACCATTGTATAACATGGTCTTTTCCTCTCTGGTAGGTTGGCTTCGTGACCATTAATGCAGATATGTTTTTCTCTCACGCTCTTGTTCCATATGTGATTTTTTCCGCAGATTTTGCAGGCTTCGTGACCATTAATGCAGATATGTTTTTCTCTCACGCTCTTGTTCCATATGTGATTTTTTCCGCAGATTTTGCAGGCATTGCTACAGCATTTTAGCGTGGTGGGTTCGCAGTGGAGAACTTTTGGTCTTCTACAGCAGCAGTACAAATGCATACACGCTCTTTTTAGCTTGGATGTATTAGTGACCTTGAGAACATAGAAGCTTGGATGTCATTGATTTTGTCGGTGGAGTGCTGCCATTTTCCACGGTGGGTCTATCGAAGTTGGCGATTCGAGAAGGATTTGGAATTCTTTTTTCAGAACAGAGATATGTATCACTGCCATTTCCTTTACATATTGCAATCATGGTAACCTCGAATATAGAGCCTCGTGAATTTAAATTAATAGTATTTGAAAGCGGCGGCCGCATCCACACGGTATATTTTTGCAGCGGCAATCAGCGTGTTGGTCCTGGTTTATGTTTCTAGCTTTTTATCACGGTGGAATCCGGAGAAGTTGGCTTCTTCAGACCAGTTTGGTTTTCTTTTATAGGAGCACATTTTTATCATTGTCCTTTCTTTTATGCTTGGCTAGCATGGAAAGCATGAATCTTTGGAGAAGTATTCGAAAATTGGCGGATGTGCGTGGACTACTTTTTGCAAAGCTTATCAGCTCATGTCCTTGCTCATGTCTCTACCAGCATCTACTTGCATGTGCACAACGCGTTATGCCTTTAGATGATTGGTTTTGCCATTCAGTATTTTGACCTTTTATGCAGGTTGGAGGTTTATGCAAGATTTTGATTTATTGGGGTTTGGTTGTTGTCCAAGAGCTGGTGGCTTTGGAAGCGGTTTCACACTTAATGTTAGGTTTGTATATGCTTGGGATTCTTTCCTCATGCATTCTATATGGAAGATTGTGTAATTTGCTGTAGCCAAGTTCCTGTGTTAATGATTTATGAAGAATGAACTTCTCTCACGTCTGTTAGAAAATTTTGATCAAGCCTTTGTTTAAATGCAGCAAGAGAGTGTGATTTGTTAGAAGGTTTTTTTTTTTTGGGAAGTCTTTCTACTTGTTTGAGCAATTATTTTTCGTCTTTGTGCAATTGGTCTTGAGGTTCCTTTTTAGGCATATAAGTTTTTGAGGATTATAAATTACGACGCAAGTTTTTGAGGTCTTTGATCATTCTGTCCACACGCTTAGCCGGCTTAGTTGAGCGAAAATAATTTTTTTCTCTCTAGCACAATCCTATGATTTATTTCATAGGTTTTGGCAGTGTGGTAAAGCTTATTTTCACGCTAGGTTCCATTTCCTTTGTGGTTAGTTGTTGGCAGCTTACCAGTGTGTAACATGATCTTTTCCTCTATTGTAGGTTGGCTCCATGACCATGGGTGCAGAAATGTTTTCTCTCAGGACGGCTCCTGTTCCATACGTGTTTTTTACCGTAGATTTTTATGGCTTTGCTACTTAATTTTAACGTGGTGGATTAGCTTGTGCAGATCTATTGGTTTTCATCTATAGGAGTACAAATGTGTACACGCTATTTTAGCTTAAATGTCTTAGTGATCTTAAGCATATATATGTTTATATAAAACGCGATGCTATCCTTTATTTGGGTCATAGATTTTGCTGGTGGATTACTGATATTTTCCATGGTGGGTTCTAGAAAAGTTGGCGTCCCGGAAAGGATTTGGAATTCTTCTATCGGAACAGATATATGTTACATGTATTACTGTCAATTCTTTTACGTATTGCAATCATGGTGACCTTGAGTATAGCTAGCCTCTTGAATTTAAATTAATAGGCCCGACTTGAGTCTCACTAAATAATTCCGTTGACCCGCAAATTCCAAACTGAGACTGCATCAGATTTGGCTCTCGAGGCATGTCTCACTTCAGAGAGGAGGGGTCTCACGGAGCAAAGAAAGCTGCCTGTCTCAACAGTGGAAGGATATATGTCTAAGAACCCAACACATTTTGTAAATGCTTACAAAAGAAACTAAATTGATAATTTTTGGGAGAGGGTGGTCACATCCATGCGGTATATTTTTGCAGCAGCAATCAGCATGTTGATCCTGTTCTTGTTTCTAGATTTTCATCACGGTGGATTCCAGCGTAGTTGGCTTCTCTCCATACTAGTTTGGTATCCTTTTATAGAAGCAAAAATTTTTATCATTGACATTTCTTTTATGGTTGGCTAGCTTGGAAAGCATGAATCTTTGGAAAAGTATTCGAAAACTGGAAGCTGCGTGCGGACTACTTGTTGCAAAGCTTATCTGCTCATTTGGTAGATATGATTTTTTGATGATTATAAATTATGAAGTTGAGGTCTTTGGTCATGCAGTGCTGGTGACCTCGTAACCTTCTTGGACAACTAATTTATGAGAGTTTCTGACCTGGTTCATGTTGATCCTGGTTCATGCTTCTAGGTTTTAGTCCAGCGAAGTTGGCCTCTCCATACCAATTTGGTATTCTATAGAAGCAGAAATTTTTATCATTGTCCTTTCTTTTTTGGTTGGCTGGCATGGAAAGCATGAAGCTTTGGAAAAGTATTAAAAAATTGGCGGCTGTGTGCGCTAATTTTTGCCAAGCTTATCAGCTCATTTTTCCTGTTTCATGCTTCTATCAGCATCTACTTGAATGTACACAACTCGTTATGCCTTAAGATGATTGGTTTTGCCATTAAGTATTTTTTGAAATTTTTTGCAGGATGGAGCTTTATGCAAGATTTTGATTTATTGTGGTTTGGTTGTTGTCCAAGTGTTGGTGGCTTTGGAAGCGGTTTCACACTGAATGTTAGGTTCGTATATGCCTGGGATTGTTTCCTCATGCATTCTATATTGAAGACTTTGGACATTGCTGTAGCCAAGTAACTGTCTTAATGATTTTCAAAGAATGAACTTCTCTCATGTCTAGTAGAAAATTTTGATTAAGCCTTTGTTTAACTGCAGCAAGAAAGTGTGATTTTCTGGAAATTTTTTCTCGTCTCCTTTTCGTTGGGAAGTCTTTCTACTTGTTTGAACAATTATTTCTCTACTTGTCCAATTGGTCTTGAGTGTCATTTTTAGGCATATGATTTTTTGAAGATTATAAACTACAACGTGATATTTTGAGCTTTTTGGTCGTTCTGTGTTGGTGACCTCATAACCTTCTTGGACAACTCATTTATCAGAGTTTCTGACCTGATTATGGTCACGAAGGAAAATCATCTTTGGGCAGGAATAAAGCAGGTTTTGCATCTATGCTTATGTAGCTGAGATGCATATATTTTCCCAAGCTTTCCGTGGACGAACTTGTATTGCTGGATTTCATAATCTGTGTGTCAGATATCTGCTTACCTCCTTCCTGGCCATTGAAGAATTGCTTAGTAGCTGCTTAAAACGTTTAAAAATTTCAATGGTTGGCTTTGTACTGAAGGCACTGAGGGTCCTCTGAGGGGTGGGGGGCTACAGCATTTTAGCATATTAGGTTGGCTTGTGCAGATCTGTTTGGTGTTCTTCTATAGGAGTTCAAGTATGTACACACTTTTTTTATGTTTGGTCGGCTTGGTTGAGCACAAATAATATATATATATATTTTCTCTAGCACAATGCTATGATTTATTTCATAAATTTGGCAGTGTGGTACAGCTTGTTTTCACGTTGGGTTCTGGCAAAGTTGGCTGTCCAAGAAGGTTTTGGTACTCTTCTAAGGGAATATGGATATGTATTACTATCATTTCAATTTTGGTTGGTTGGTGGCAGGTTACCAGTGTGTAACACGATCTGTTCCCTCTATGGTAGGTTGGCTTGGTGGCCATGGGTGCAGATATGTTTTTCTCTCAAGACGGCTCATGTTCCATACGTAATTTTATACGTAAATTTTTCTGGCGTTGCTATAGAATTTTAGCGGGGTTGGTTCGCTTGTCCAGATCTATTGGTTTTCATCTGTAAGTGTACAAAGACATACACGCTCGTTCTCCTCAAATGTCTTAGTATCCTTAACGACATATAAGTTTTTATCTGACATATGATGCTGTGTTTGATTTATTTCATAGATTTGTAGGTGGAGTACTGTCATTTTCCACGGTGGGCTCTAGTATAGTTGGCATCTCGAGAAGGATTTGGAATTCTTCTATCGGAACAGAGATATGTATTACTATCATTTCTAAACCTATTCCAATCATGGTGACCTTGAATATAGCCTTTTGAATTTAAATTAATTGGCCCGACTTGAGCGAGGACTTAAGTGTTATGTTCACTGAATATTTCTGCTGACCTGCCAACTTCAAACTGAGACTGGTTTCACGGAGCAAAGAAAACTGCCTGTTCTCAACAGTGGAAGGATATGGGCACAGCTGCATGTCTAAGAACCCAACACATTTTGTAAATACTTACAAAAAAATTAAATTGATAGTATTTGGAGGAGGGTGGCCACATCCACGCGGTATATTTTTGCAGCTGCAATCAGCGTGTTGATCCTGGTTCTTGTTTCTAGATTTTCGGTGGATTCCAGCGGAGTTGGCTTCTCCATACCAATTTGGTATTCTTTTATAGAAGCAGAAATTTTTGTCATTGACCTTTCTTTTATGGTTGGCTAGCTCGGAAAGCATAATCTTTGGAAAAGTATTCGGAAATTGGCAGCTGCGTGCGGACTACTTTTTCAAAGCTTATCTGCTCATTTGTCCTGTCTCATCTTTCTCTCTAGCACAATCCTATGATTTATTTCCTAGATTTTGGCAGTGTGGTATAGCTTGTTTTCACATTTGGGTTCCGGCAAAGTTGACTATCCAAGAAGGATTTTGTATTCTTCTCTGGTGAGACAGATATGTATTGCTATCTTTTCCTTTCTGGTTGGTTGCTAGCAGGTTACCAGTGTGTGACATGATCTTTTCCTCTATGGTAGGTTGGCTTTGTAACCATGGGTGCTGCAGATATGTTTTTCTCTCAGGATGGTTCCTTGTCCATACGTTATTTTTTCCGTATATTTTTCTGGCATTGCTACATTATTTAAGTGTGGTGGTCGCTTGTGCAGATCTTGTGGTTTTCATCTATAGGAGGACAAATATGTTTATCTGCTGCGAGAGAGTGATTTGCTGGAAGTTTCTTCCATTTCACTTTCCTTAGGCAGTCTTTCTACTTGTTTGACTAATTTTTTACCTATCAAAAAAAACTTGTTTGACTAATTATTTTTCTTCTTCTGCAAATTGGTCTAGAGGTTCCTTTCTAGACTAATTATTTACCTATCAAAAAAAACTTGTTTGACTAATTATTTTTCTTCTTCTGCAAATTGGTCTAGAGGTTCCTTTCTAGCCATATGATTTTTTTAAGATTATAAATTACGAAATGGTTTTTTGAGGTCTTTCGTCGTGCAGTCTGGTGACCTCTTAACCTTCTTTGACAACTAATTTATCAGAGTTTCTGACCTGGTTCATTTTGATCCTGGTTCATGCTTCTATGTTTTTTCTCGGTGGATTCCAGCGAAGTTGGCTTCTCCATACAAATTTGGTATTCTTTTATAGGAGTGGAAATTTTTATCATTGTCCTTTCTTTTTTGGTTAGGCATGGAAAGTATGAATCTTTGGAAACGTATTCGAAAATTGGCAGCCTGTTGAATTTAAATTAATTGGCCTGACTTGAGCGAGTACTTAAAAGAGTGTTATGTTCACTGAATATTTCTGCTGACCTGCCAACTCCAAACTGAGACTGGTTTCACGGAGCAAATAAAACTGCCTGTTCTCAACAGTGGAAGGATATGGGCACAGCTGCATGTCTAAGAACCCAACACATTTTGTAAGTACTTACAAAAAAAAAATTAAATTGATAGTATTTGGAGGAGGGTGGCCGCATCCACGCGGTATATTTTTGCAGCTGCAATCAGTGTGTTGATCCTGGTTCTTATTTCTAGATTTTCATCACGGTGGATTCCAGCGGAGTTGGCTTCTCCATACGAATTTGGTATTCTTTTATAGAAGCAGAAATTTTTATCATTGACCTTTCTTTTATGGTTGGCTAGCTCGGAAAGCATGAATCTCTGGAAAAGTATTCGAAAATTGGCAGCTTTGTGCAGACCACTTTTTCAAAGCTTTTCTGCTCATTTGTCCTGGCTCATCTTTCTCTCGACTACAATCTTATGATTTATTTCCTAGGTTTTTGAGGTGTGGTATAGCTTGTTTTCATATTGGGTTCCGGCAAGTTGACCATCCAAGAAGGATTTTGTATTCTTCTCTGGTGACACAGATATGTATTACTATCATTTCCTTCTGGTTGGTTGCTAGCAGGTTACCAGTGTGTGACATGATCTTTTCCTCTAAGGTGGTTGGCTTCATAACCATGGGTGCAGCAGATATGTTTTTCTCTCAGGATGGTAATGGTTCCTTGTCCATACGTGATTTTTTCCGTATATTTTTCTGGCATTGCTACAGAATTTTAGCGTGGTGGGTTCGCTTGTGCAGATCTTGTGGTTTTCATCTATAAGAGGACAAATATGTTTATCTGCAGCGAGAGAGTGTGATTTGCTGGAAGTTTCTTCTGTCTCGCTTTCCACTTGTTTGAACAATTATTTTTCTTCTGCAAATTGGTCTAGAGGTGCCTTTCTAGGCATATGATTTTTTGAGGATTATAAATTACGAAGTGGTTTTTTGAGGTCTTTGGTTGTGCAGTGCTGGTCACCTCGTAACCTTCTTGGACAACTAATTTATCAGAGTTTCTAACCTGGTTCATGATTCTAGGTTTTTATCAAGGTGGTTCTAGCAAGTTGGCTTCTCCATACCAATTTGGTATTATTTAATAGGAGTAGAAATTTTTTATCATTGTCCTTTGTTTTTTGGTTGGCTAGCATGGAAAGCATGAATCTTTGGAAAGGTATTCGAAAATTGGCGACTGTCTGTGGACTGCTTTTTGCAGAGCTTATCAGCTTATTTGTCCTGGCTCATGTTTCTACCAGCATCTACTTGAATGTGCAAAACTCGTTATACATTAAGATGTTTGGTTTTGCCATTCAGTATTTTGACATTTTTTGCAGGTTGGGGCTTTATGCAAGATTTTGATTTATTGTGGTTTGGTTGTTGTCCAAGTGTTGGTGGCTTTGGAAGTGGTCTCACACTGAATGTTATGTTCGTATATGCCTAGGATTGTTCCTCATACATTCTATATGGAAGACTTTGGAGATTTCTGTAGCCAGGTTACTGTCTTCATGATTTACAAAGAATGAACTTCTGTCATGTCTAGTAGAAAATTATGATTAAGCCTTCAGGGTCATTTTTAGGCATATGATTTTTTGAAGATTATAAACTACGACGTGATATTTTGAGCTCTTTGGCCGTTCTGTGTTGGTGACCTCTCATAACCTTCTTGGACAACTAATTTATCAGAGTTTCTGAACTTATTATGGTCATAAAGGAAAATCATCTCTGAGCAGGAAGAAAGCAGGTTTTGTATCTATGCTTATTTAGCTGAGATGCGTATATTTTCCCAAGCTTTTCGTGGACTAACTTGTATTGCTGGATTTGTTTCATAGTCTGTGTGTGTCAGATATCTACTTACCTCCTTACTGGCCATTGAAGCATTGCTTACTAGGTGCTTAAAACGTTTAAAAATTGCAATGGTTGGATTTATACTGAAGGCATCGAGGGCCCTTTGGGGGGTGGGGGGGCTACAGCATTTTAGCATAGTAGGTTGGCTAGTGCAGATCTGTTTGGTGTTCTTCTATAGGAGTTCAAGTATGTACACACATTTTTTATGCTTGCCCGGCTTGGTTGAGCACAAATATTTTTTTTCTCTCTCTCTCTCAATCCTATGATTTATTTTATAAATTTGGCAGTTGTGGTACAGCTTGTTTTCACGTTGGGTTCCGGCTAAGTTGGCTGTCCAAGAAGGTTTTGGTACTCTTCTATGGGAATATGGATATGTATTACTATCATTTCATTTTTGGTTGGTTGGTGGCAAGTGATCTGTTCCTCTTGGTAGGTTGGCTTGGTGGCCATGGTTGCAGATATGTTTTTCTCTAAGGACGGCTCCTGTTCCATACGTAATTTTATATGTAAAGTTTTCTGGCATTGCTACAGAATTTTAGCGGGGTGGGTTTGCTTGTCCAGATCTATTGGTTTTCATCTATAGGAGTACAAATACATACACGCTCTTTCAGCTCAAATGTCTTGGTGACCTTAACTACATATAAGTTTATCTGACATGCGATGCTGCGTTTGATTTATTTAATAGATTTGTAGGTGGAGGACTGCCATTTTCCACGGTGTGCTCTTGTATAGTTGGCATCTCGAGAAGGATTTGGAATTCTTCTATCGGAATGGAGATATGTATTACTATAATTTCTAAACCTATTCCAATCATGGTGACCTTGAATATAGCGTGCTGAATTTAAATTAATATGCCCGACTTGAGTGCGGACTTAAGAGTGTTGTGTTCACTAAATATTTTTGCTGACCCGCCAATTCCAAACTGAGACTGCATCAGATTTGGCTCTCGAGTCAGGTCTCGCTTCAGATAGGAGGTCAACTCGTGAGACTGGTTTGAGCAAATAAAACTGCCTGTTCTCAACCGTGAAAGGATATGGGCACAGCTGCATGTCTAAGAACCCAACACATTTTGTAAATACTTACAAAAAAAATTAATTTGATTGTTTTTGGGAGAAGGTGGCCGCATCCACGTGGTATATTTTTACAGCAGCAATCAGCTCGTTGATCCTGGTTCTTGTTTCTAGTTTTTCATCATGTTGGATTCCAGCGTAGTTGGCTTCTCCATACCAATTTGGTATTCTTTTAAAGAAGCAGAAATTTTTATGATTGACCTTTCTTTTGTGGTTGGCTAGCTTGGAAAGCATGAATCTTTGGAAAAGTATTCAAAAATTGGCAGCTGCGTGCGTACTACTTTTTCAAAGCTTATCTGCTCATTTGTCCTGGCTCATCTTTCTCTCGAGCACAATCCTATGATTTATTTCCTAGATTTTTGCGGTGTCGTATAGCTTGTTTTCACATTGGGTTCTGGCAAAGTCGACTATCCAAGAAGGATTTCGTGTTCTTCTCTGGTGAGACATATATGTATTGCTATCATTTCCTTTCTGGTTGGTTGCTAGCAAGTTACCAGTGTGTGACATGATCTTTTCCTCTATGGTAGGTTGTCTTCGTAACCATGGGTGCAGCAGATATGTTTTTCTCTCAAGATGGTTCCTTGTCCATACGTGAGTTTTTCCGTAGATTTTTCTGGTATTGCTACAGAATTTTAGCGTGGTGGGTTCGCTTTTGCAGATCTTGTGGTTTTCATCTATAGGAGTACAAATATATTTATTTGCAGCGAGAGTGTGATTTGCTGGAAGTTTTGTCTATCTCGCTTTCCTTAGGCAGTCTTTCTACTTGTTTGAACCATTATTTTTCTTCTTCTGTAAATTGGTCTAGAGGTTCCTTTCTAGCCATATGATTTTTTGAGGATTATAAATTACGAAGTGGTTTTTTGAGGTCTTTGGTCGTGCAGGGCCGGTGACCTCGTAACCTTCTTGGACAACTAATTTTTCAGAGTTTCTGACCTGGTTCATGTTTCTAGGTTTTTATCACAGTGGATTCCAGCGAAGGCTTCTCCATACCAATTTGGTATTCTTTCATAGGAGCAGAAATTTTTATCATTGTCCTTTATTTTTTGGTTGGCTAGCATGGAAAGCTTGAATCTTTGGGAAAGTATTCGAAAATTGGTGGCTGTCTGTTGACTACTTTTTGCAGAGCTTATCAGCTCATTTGTGCTGGCTCATGTTTCTACCAGCATCTACTTGAATGTGCACAACTCGTTATGCATTAGGATGATTGGTTTTTGCATTCAGTATTTTGACATTTTTTGCAGGTTAGAGCTTTATGCAAGATTTTGATTTATTGTGGTTTGGTTGTTGTCCAAGTGTTGGTGGCTTTGGAAGCGGTCTCACACTGAATTTTAGGTTCGTATATGCCTAGGATTGTTTCCTCATGCATTCTATATGGAAGACTTTGGACATTGTTGTAGCCAAGTTACTATCTTAATGATTTACAAAGAATGAACTTCTGTCATGTCTAGTAGAAAATTTTGATTTAAGCCTTTGTTTAACTGTAGCGATAGGGTATTCTGGAAATTTTTTCTTGTATCCTTTTCATTGGGAAGTCTTTCTACTTGTTTAAACAATTATTTCTCTACTTGTCCAATTGGTCTTAAGGGTCATTTTTAGGCATATGATTTTTTGAAGATTTTAAAATATGACATGATTTTTTGAGCTCTTTGGTCGTTCTGTGTTGGTGACCTCATAACCTTCTTGGACAACTAATTTATAAGAGTTTCTGACCTGATTATGGTCATAAAGGAAAATCATCTTTGGGCAGGAAGAAAGCAGGTTTTGTATCTATGCTTATGTAGATGAGATGCATATATTTTCCCAAGCTTTTCGTGGACTAACTTGTATTGCTGGATTTCATAATCTGTGTCAGATATCTGCTTACCTCCTTCCTGGCCATTGAAGAATTGCTTACTAGGTGCTTAAAACGTTTAAAAATTTCAATGGTTGGTTTTGTACTGAAGGCACCGAGGGTCCTCTGAGGGGGGGGGGGGGGGGGGGGCTACAGCATTTTAGCATATTAAGTTGGCTTGTGCAGATCTGTTTGGTGTTCTTCTACAGGAGTTCAAGTATGTACACACTTTTTTTATGCTTGCCCGGCTTGGTTGAGCACAAATAATTTTTTTTTTTTATCTAGCACAATGCTATGATTTATTTCTTAAATTTGGCAGTGTGGTGCAGCTTGTTTTCACGTTGGGTTCCAGCAAAGTTGGCTGTCCAAGAAGATTTTGGTACTCTTCTATGGGAATATGGATATGTATTACTATCATTTCATTTTTGGTTGGTTGGTGGCAGGTTACCAGTGTGTAACATGATCTATTCCTCTATGGTAGGTTGGCTTGGTGGCCATGGGTGCCGATATGTTTTTCTCTCAGGACGGCTCCTGTTCCATACGTAATTTTATACGTAAATTTTTCTGGCATTGCTACAGAATTTTAGCGGGGTGGGTTCGCTTGTCTAGATCTATTGGTTTTCATCTATAGGAGTACAAAGGCCTACACGCTCTTTCACCTCAAATGTCTTAGTGACCTTAACCACATATAAGTTTATCTGACATACGATGCTGTGTTTGATTTATTTCATAGATTTGTAGGTGGAGTACTGCCATTTTTCACGGTGGGCTCTAGTATAGCTGGCATCTTCAGAAGGATTTGGAATTCTTCAATCGGAACAGAGATATGTATTACTATCATTTCTAAACCTATTCCATATAGCCTGTTGAATTTAAATTAATTGGCCCGACTTGAGCGAGGACTTAAAAGAGTGTTATGTTCACTGAATATTTCTGCTGACCTGCCAACTCCAAACTGAGACTGGTTTCATGGAGCAAATAAAACTGCCTGTTCTCAACAGTGGAAGGATATGGGCACAGCTGCATGTCTAAGAACCCAACACATTTTGTAAATACTTACAAAAAAATTAAATTGATAGTATTTGGAGGAGGGTGGCCACATCCACGCGGTATATTTTTGCAGCTGCAATCAGCGTGTTGATCCTGGTTCTTGTTTCTAGATTTTCGGTGGATTCCAGCGGAGTTGGCTTCTCCATACCTATTTGGTATTCTTGTATAGAAGCAGAAATTTTTGTCATTGACCTTTCTTTTATGGTTGGCTAGCTCGGAAAGCATAAATCTTTGGAAAAGTATTCGGAAATTGGCAGCTGCGTGCGGACTACTTTTTCAAAGCTTATCTGCTCATTTGTCCTGTCTCATCTTTCTCTCTAGCACAATCCTATGATTTATTTCCTAGATTTTGGCGGTGTGGTATAGCTTGTTTTCACATTTGTGTTCCGGCAAAGTTGACTATCCAAGAAGGATTTTGTATTCTTCTCTGGTGAGACAGATATGTATTGCTATCTTTTCCTTTCTGGTTGGTTGCTAGCAGGTTACCAGTGTGTGACATGATCTTTTCCTCTATGGTAGGTTGGCTTTGTAACCATGGGTGCTGCAGATATGTTTTTCTCTCAGGATGGTTCCTTGTCCATACGTTATTTTTTCCGTATATTTTTCTGGCATTGCTACATTATTTAAGTGTGGTGGTTGCTTGTGCAGATCTTGTGGTTTTCATCTATAGGAGGACAAATATGTTTATCTGCTGCGAGAGAGTGTGATTTGCTGGAAGTTTCTTCCATTTCACTTTCCTTAGGCAGTCTTTCTACTTGTTTGACTAATTATTTACCTATAAAAAAAAACTTGTTTGACTAATTATTTTTCTTCTTCTGCAAATTGGTCTAGAGGTTCCTTTCTAGCCATATGATTTTTTTAAGATTATAAATTACAAAATGGCTTTTTGAGGTCTTTCGTCGTGCAGTCTGGTGACCTCTTAACCTTCTTTGACAACTAATTTATCAGAGTTTCTGACCTGGTTCATTTTGATCCTGGTTCATGCTTCTATGTTTTTTCTCGGTGGATTCCAGCGAAGTTGGCTTCTCCATACAAATTTGGTATTCTTTTATAGGAGTCGAAATTTTTATCATTGTCCTTTCTTTTTTGGTTAGGCATGGAAAGTATGAATCTTTGGAAACGTATTCGAAAATTGGCAGCTGTCTGTGGGCTACTTTTTTGAAAAGCTTATCAGTTCATTTGTCCTGGCTCATGTTTTTACCAGCATCAACTTGAATGTGCACAACTCGTTATGCCTTAAGATGATTGGTTTTTCCATTCAGTATTTTGACATTTTTTGCTGGTTGGAGCTTTCTGCAAGATTTTGATTTATTGTGGTTTGGTTGTTGTCCAAGTGTTTGTGGCTTTGGAAGCGGTCTCACACTGAATGTTAGGTTCATATATGCCTAGGATTGTTTCCTCATGCATTCTATATGGAAGACTTTGGACATTATTGCTATTGCCAAGTTCCTGTCTTAATGATCTATGAAGAATGAACTTCTCTCATATCTAGTTGAAAATTTTGATTAAGCCTTAGTTTAACTGCAGCAAGAAAGTGTGGTTTGTGGAAGTATTTTTTGTCTCGTTTTCCTTGGGATGTCTTTCTACTTGTTTGAACAATTATTTCTTTTGTGCAACTGGTCTTAATGGGTCCTTTTTAGGCATATGATTGTTTGAGGATCATAAATTAAGACGTGTTTTTTGAGATGTTTGGTCTTTCAGTGTTGGTGACCTCAAAACCTTCTTTCTGGCCTGGTTATGGTCACCAAAGGAAAAACATCTTTGGGCAGGAAAATAGCAGGTTTTGATAGTTGGTTTGTAGCTGATACGTGTAGGTTTTCCCAAGATTTTCATGCCATAACTTGTATTGCTGGATTTGTTTTGGAATCTCTGTGTCAGATATTTGCTTACGTCCTTCGTGCCATAGAAGAATTGTTTACTAGGTGCTAAAATGTTTACAAAATTACAATGGTTGGGTTGTACAGGAAGGCACCGAAATCCCACTGCGGGCTAATTTTTGCTCTCTAGCACAATCCTATGATTTATTTCAAAGATTTTGGCTGTGGTACCGCATGTTTTGACATTGGGTTCTGGTCAAGTTGGATGTCCAAGAAGGATTTGGTATTCTTCTATGTGAACACAGATATGTATTACTACCATTTCCTTTGTCGTTGGTTTCTGGCAGGTAACTAGTGTCTAACATGATCTTTTCCTCTATGGTAGGTTTGCTTTTTGACCATGGGTGCAGATATGTTTCTCTCTCAAGACAGCCTCTGTTCCGTACGTGATTTTTTCCGTAGATTTTTCTGGCATTGCCTTGTGCGGATCTATTGTTTTTCATCTATAGGAGTACAAATACGTACACAATGTCTTAGATTAAATGGCTTAATGACCTTAAGCACATATATGTTCTTTTGAAACACGATGCAATGTTCGATTTAGGTCATAGATTTTGTTGGTGGAGTACTGCCATTTTCCATGGTTGGTTTTAGCGAAGTTGGCGTTTTGAGAAGGATTTGGAAATTTTCTATCTGAGCAGAGATGTATTACTATCATTTCCTTTACGTATTGCAATCATGGTGTGACCTTGAATATAGCCTATTGAATTTAAATTATTAGGCTCGACTTGAGTGAAGGCATAGAGTGTTGGGTCGCTAAACACTTCTACTGACCCGCCAATTCCAAGCTGAGACTAGGTCAAATCTGGCTCTCGAGTCGGGTCTCGCTTCCGAGAGGTCAACGTGTGAGTCTGGTTTCACGAAGCAAAGAAAACCTCGTCTCAATGGTGGAAGGATAACGCGTACGGCTGCATTTATAATAACCAAACTCATTTTGTAGATACTTATGAAAAACAATAATAGTATTTGAGATGGGTGGCGGCATCAACGCAATATATTTTTGCAGCGGCAATCAGCATGTTGGTCATGGTTCATATTTCTAGGTTTTTATCACAGTGGATTCCAGCGAAATTAGCTTCTCCTGACCAATTTGGTTTTCTTTTTAGGGGCACGAATTTTTATCGTTGTCCTTTCTTTTATGGTTGGCTAGCATGGAAAGCATGAATCTTTGGAAAGTGCACAACTCGTTAGGCCTTAAAATGATTGGTTTTGCCATCAGGTTGGTGCTTTGTGCAAGATTTTGATTTATTTTGGTTTTGTTGTCCAAGTGTTGGAAGCGGTTTCACTTTGAATGATAGGGTTGGTATGTGCCCGGGATTCTTTCCTCATGCGTTATATATTGAAGATTTTGGACTTCGCTGTAGCCAACTTATATTGTTAATGATCTATGAACAATGCACTTCTCTCGTGTCTAGTTGAAAGGTATGATTAAGCCTTTGTTTAACTGCAGCGAGAGAACGTGATTTCTCTTTTATTTTTATTTTTATTTTTTTTTTATTATTATTTTTATTATTATTATTTTTGTCTCGTTTAACTTGGGAAGTCTTTCTACTTGTTTGAACAATAATTTTTCTTGTGCAATTGGTCTTAGAGGGTCCTTTTTTGGCATATGATTTTTTGAGATCTTTGGTCGTTCATTGTTGGTGACCTGCTAACCTTCTTGGACACTTAATTTATCAGAGTTTTTGCCTAATTATGGTCACCGAAGGAAAATCAACTTTGGGCAGGAAAAAAGCATGTTTTCCCAGGATTTCCATGCAATAACTTGTATTGCTAGATTTGTTTCATAATCTATGTGTCAGATATTTGCTTACCTCCTTCCGGGCCATAGAAGAATTGTTAACTAGGTGCTAAAATGTTTACAAAATTGCAATGGTTGGGTTGTAGAGGAAGGAACCGAAATCCCACTGGATGGGGTGGTGGGGCTACAGCATTTTAGCATGTTCCGTTGGTTTGTGCAGATCTGTTTGGCATTTTTTATGCGTGCTGGGTTCGCTTGTGCGGATCTATTGGTTTTCATCTATAGGTAGGGCTGTACAAATAAACCGGTTGGCCGACCCATCCGTTTTTTCGACCCGACCCGAAATCTCAACCCGTTAACAAGGTGAATATACATAGAGATGCGTTCATATCTTGATTCACAAACAGTGTTAATGTCTGATTTTTATTTGAAACTAATCCCTATTAATAATTTAAAGTTATAAACAAAAGAAAATGTTCATAAGCCTAGAATCTTTTGTTTGCAAGAGAAATCTGGAAATTGAATAAACATACTTTTGAGCTCCTATTCTGATGATCTGCTAACATATGAGGATGCAGTAATCTGAACAATAAGCCTATAATTATTACTAGCCAAAAGATATCATTATGTGCAAGCAATTTTTAATTGATTCGGATGAAGTGTGATGCTAAATCTTTCTTGAAGTCAGAACCATTTGGCAGTGGGAGGATCAGACATACCATATGCGATAAGGTCAAATTGGTATGCAGTGAATATTTAGTGGCATTACTTTTCTGTTAGTTGATAGTGTTTGTTTATTCACTCATAACATTGTTTGGTACACGGACTAGAGTTTTGAATGATGTGCTATTTTTTCATTTGGTTACTTTAGTATTCCTGTTGGTAACTTACCTATAAAAAAAAAGTATTCTTGTGGGTAACTATTCCATAGGAATACTATTGCTCCAAATGAAGAATAGCCATTCCATAACTGCAACATTATGCAGAAAAACAAGCATTAAATTTCTGCAATTGAGCCAAAACATCTACCACCTAGCCATCGAAGAAAAAGAAGAGAAGAAAACTGCATGACTCTTGGAAAAACAAGCTTTGATTTCTGATGTGGGGTTGTTTTCATTTCTAACTTGTTCAGTTTGGTTCATGAATGCTTGGGTGATTTCTATGTTGTTGGGTTGCTTTGATTTCTGATTTGGGATTGTTTTTAATTATGAGTTGCAATAATTTGGTTGTAAATTGCAACTTTAGTTTCTTGTCCTTCAAATGAAAATCAAGCCCAAACCAGACAGCCAGAAGTAGAATATGAAGACAAAAACACTAGAAAGTCCTATAAATACCAGCTCGGGGCAAGTTTTTATAATACAGTTTGAAAAATACTTAAGCTTTTTCATTAATGAGTGTAAAAGAGAATCCAAACAGAAGTTAAGAGGCATGACTCTTGGTAATTAAGGGCGACTCTTATTATTATTTTTTGTTCAAAGGAAGGAGATTTAAAAAAAAAAAAAAAAAAAATCGGGTCGGAACACTATTCTGAGATCCCTATCGGGTCGGGTATCGGCTATCGGCCAAACGGAAGGCAGACGTTTCGGGTCGGGCCAAAATGTTTGGTTGTCGGGTCGGGTCGGGTCGACGAACAGTGCTATCTATAGGAGTACAAATACGTACACGTTGTTTTAGCCTGAATGGCTTAGTGACCTTAAGCACATATAAGTCTTTCTGAAGCACGATGCTATGTTTGATTTAGGTCGTAGATTTTGTTGGAGTTCCAGTGGGTTCTAGCGAAGTTGGCCTTTCAAGAAGGATTTGAAATTCTTCTATCTGAACAGAGATTTTTCTTACAATCATTTCCTTTACATATTGCAATCATGGTGACCTTGAATATAGCCTATGGAATTTAAATTACTAGGCTCGACTTTAGCAAGTGCATAGAGTGTTGGATTCACTAAATACTTCCGCTGACCCGTCAATTCCAAGCTGCGACTGTGTCAGATCCAGCTCTCGAGTCGTGAGTGGTCATTAATTCCAATTCTATTAGGTACATATTCTATAAATAGCCATTACTGTACACAGATCATGTATGGAAGAATACAAGCAATGCATTACTTAGTTCTATAGAATATTTTCACAAACACTTGGCATGTCTTTGCTTCCTCTGTTTTAACACCTTCAACCGTTAATCTTGTTGAAGCTTCCATTTACAACAGACCTTCACCACTTCAAGGTCGTGCCCCAAGCGCTCGTGACAAAAATTTGCTTACCTCCTTTAGGGTAAGCATAAAGATGCAACTCCTTCTTCCGTTACACTTCAATAGAATGAATTTAATAAGGATAGAATACACTCGATGGTCGATGGTCGATCGAAGGTCCTGTGCCATTAGAACTCAAATCTATCTTACCTTCAATCTATCTTTGTCCAGCTAGCTCGAAACAAAATGTTAGATCAATCTCAGGACTGATGCAACTGAATTGGTTGAGGAAAAGGGAACCCCAACAACAAAGCACTCCCTCCTCCAAAAGCAGAGATTGAACAACTTGGAAGAGATATTTGAGCCTCCACAATTTTAGTTAAAAGATAAAGTCAAGAAGGGATTTAGACTCATAAGAGAGAGATAACTCACACTTCTAGTAGGAGATGGACTCACACCTAAAAAGAAAAGGTCTCACAAGTCAAGTTGGACTCAATCACTCAAAAGAAATAATCTCTATAAATAGCCTACAGGAGGTAACAAACAATATACTTGATTGATTGGCTACTTTATACTTTCATACTGCTATACTGACTTTGGCATTGGAGTGTCCCCAGGGAAACTAGTGCCTCCCCTTTGTTTGTTGTAGGTCATCCGTGTACAAAGCACTCTCCTCCAAAAGCAGAGATCGAACAACTTGAAAGAGATATTTGAGCCCCCACAATTTTAGTTAAGAGATAAAGTCAAGATGGGATTTGGGCTCCTAAGAGGGAGATAACCCACACTTCTAGTAGAAGATGGACGGAAAAGGTTTCACAAGTCAAGTTGGACTTAATCACTCAAAAGAAATAATCTCTATAAATAGCCTGCAGGAGGTAACAAACAACAAACTTGATTGATTGTCTACTTTATACTCTCATACTGCTATACTGACTTTGGCATCGGAGTATCCCCATGGCAACCGGTGCCTCCTCTTTGTTTGTTGTAGGTCATCCATGTGGTTGGTGTTTCAGGTTTGAAACACGTCTTTAACAGTAGCGCCATCTATGGGATTCTTTGCAGACTTCAATGTGATTTTCACACGTCAACTATCACGCGATCACATGTAAATCACAATCATCTACAAAAGTCCAGGTTCTTTAACTCGTGAGACCATCTCCAAAAAAGAAAAAATTAACAAATAAGAATTTTATGTACTAATCTATTTTTTTCCTTTTATTTCGTTAATTTTGGTGTGTATATATATGTATATTCTGGAGGATACTCTTCATGTGCATGTAACATGATTTACTCGATTTTTGAAACTAATCATCTTGTTTCTGTTCTATAGTAAAGGAAAACTTTTTCACTCTCTCTCTTAACAGAGAGACACAGAGAGAGAGAGAGAGAGAGAGAACTAGTGGTTTGTAATTTACTAATTTGTATAAGTAGTAGTGGTGAGAGAAAAAGGCATAAGAGCAGAAAGTTTCACCCCAAAAAGAAGCTGTAGTGTAGGGTTTCCTTAGTCATCAAGCCCCTTTTTCTACCCTTTTATCTGTCATTTGGGTTTTAGAGCTTCCTGAGACGATGATCCTCATGATTTTGAAGATTCTCTTATCAATTATGTTTACTATTTGGTCTGATATTTCCTTCTAAATTGTGTGAAATTATGGACGACTCTTGGGTTTTTCACGGGCTAAGTACTACTAACCTTAAGCCTAGAAATAAGTTATTTTGCTGCGGTTATGGAATCTGGGTGTCAAATTTCGGTTTTATTGGCTAGAGTTATGAGTTGTAAAATTTGGAGGCTTATGGATTAGAATGAGAGAATGACTTATGAAGTTGAACCATGATACAAAAAATACAAAAAAAAAAACAAAAAAAAAAAACAAAAACAAAAAAAAGGAGAGGACAAACAACCAAAGATGGACAATTTTCCTATGCAAAAATTGTTTCAGTAGCTAATGATCTCAGTCAAGGAATAGTTGGATGCAACAACCAAATTACTCAAGTTTGGCTCTTTCAAATTTGTTATTTTATTCTTACTAACGAAGTTGATTTTTTTGAAAGACTTTTCTCACAAAGCTCTTCAAGGTTCCACGAGAAACTTGGCTCCTACATGTTGTGGGAATATACTTCACTAGAAATGAATCGCATGGCGCAAAATACCAACAATGAAGCGGATCTCAGGCTCCACTTGTGCATCTCAGTTTATCTTCAACAAAATAGGTCGTTCGGTATCACGGGCATCCTGGGCCTTTTTGCTGGTATCGTGAACATCCCAAACCTTCATCAATGCCAGAGCATGGCTGCCCTTGGGCATTGTCCATGTCTCACCAGCCTTCACCACACTCAAGCGAGATAGCCAAGGTTTGCAAACCTTAAATTTGTGATTTGGATTTTTTAAGCTAACCTGTTTGGTTTTTATTTTGGTACAAGGCAAGCTCTAGATCCCGCCACAGAGTGTGGTTGCATTTTATCTCTTACTACAACAAAGTAGTTGAGCTCAACTTTAACATTAATGTGGTAGAGTCATCCTCCCGCCACGCTTTCCTCACCAAGGCTACACGGTCGAGCATCTCTCCCGTTATGCCACTCGTCAAAGTTACACGATTGAGGGCATCTCTCGTTACACCTATTTGCCAACGGATATTGCCCATGTATCACCAGCCTTCACCACACACTAGCAAGATGGCTCAGGTTTGCAAATCCAAAACTTGTAAATTATATTATGCTTACCTATTTTGTGTTAGTAAAAATCACTCAGGAAGCGGTACAATCAAGAAGGGCTACGAGGTCGAAGAACCCCACAACCCACTCAGCAACTAGAAGAAGACCCGCACCCCTTGGCTAGCAACAAGACCCTGTGCCTCTTGATGAGCAGACAAGACCAACGCTTTAAGCAATTAACCTGACCATCGCCTATCTGTGAGTAGAAAAATCGACACTGCTACCATGCAACCAGATCAAGGTCTCTGTGGAAAGCATATGTGGTTCTGTCACTGCCCGTGCTAAGGCATGGCTACCTACAGGCATCACCCATGTATCACCAGCCTTCACCACGATTTAGGAGGGTTACTTAAGTTCACAAATCTCAAACTTGTAATTTGTATTACACTAACCTATTTAATTTTTGGTGAAAATCTATCAGGGCGATTGAACTTGGCCTCCCGCCACAACAATGCTGTTGAGCATCCCTCCATACACCAATGACGAGCCTAAACGACTCGCGGTGCTATGTAAAAAGGGAGCGGAGGTCAATCGACCACGCAACCCTTAAACATCTATAACGAGCCTTAGTAGCTCGCGGTACCATGTAAATGACGTAGAGGTCAATAGACCACACCACCCTTAAATACCTATGATGAGCCTAAATGACCCGCAGTGCCATGTAAAAGGGATGCGGAAGTCATTAGACTATGCCACCCCAAAACACCAATGACGAGCCTAAACAACTCGCGTTGCTATGTAAATAGGGAAAGGTCAGGGACTGCCTAACACCACTCACACCTCGTAGAGAGTCAATAGGCAAGACAAGCTCTCAGACTGCCAACCTCCCTGGGGACGAGCAAACAAGTGGGAAAGGGCAAGGACCACCCGACCTCCTAGGCACTTAACAGGCCGCAACTCTCTGGATTGCTTGACCTCTTTCACCTGGGCAGCAATACGAGCACAACATCTTTTTTAGCAAACGTCAAGTGTCTATGCTGATGCCACAATCGCCACCAGCGGGTTACCTATGGGAGCAAGCCATCGAGCTCCACATTTGCATCGCGAGGGTTTCCTTCGCGAGTCAATGGGCTCAGCAACAACCAAATGTGGACCCAGGGAGTTGACAAGCTTTTTGATCACTTAAGTATGGGTTACTACTAGCAAACACCAACAACAAAACAAGAACACAACAACAATTTATGCCAAGGGGCAGGAAATCCACTACTACTAACAAAAGCAAAAACGATAACAAAAACACACATAAAACCAATAGACAGAAATAGTCGCTCTTTGCTGACAATAAACAATCACTCAAGCAAACATTCACACAAACAAATAAACTCAAAATTGAGCTCCATGCTCACACCTAATGTGGATGAGTACATCTCCCGCCTATCTCTCCAAGCTGAGCTCCTCACCGCTTAGCACGAAACAAACAGAAAACCAAGGACCAAACAACAAACCAAGGACCAAACGGGAAACCAATGACACATAACTAGCATGGATCCTCGGTGGGGTAGGGAAAAACGAAAGCAAGCAGACGCCCACGAGCCAGCGGGGTAAAAGGCAGGTACAAAGAATGCAAAGTATTTAATTTTCTATGTACCTGCACAAAGAAAATTAGCGAAGTAACTAGAATGGATATTTGAGCTCCCACAATTTTAGCTAAGAGATAAAGTTGAGAAGGGATTCAGACTCCTAAGAGGGAGATGACTCACACTTCTAGCAGGAGATGGACTCGTACTTCTAGCAAGAGATTGACTCACATTCCTAAAAGGAAAAGGTTTCATAAGTCAAGTTGGACTCAATCACTTAAAAGAAATAATCTCTATAAATAACCTACAGGAGACTTGATTGATTGGCTACTTTGTACATTTACTCTTATATTGCTTACTGACTTTGGCATCAGAGTGTTCCCAGGGAAATCAATTCCGCTCCTTTGTTCATTATAAGTCATCCGTGTGGTTGGTAGTATGATTAACGCAACCGTTGGGTTGTCAAGGACACATTTGAAGAAGAGGCGGGTGCCCTCTAAGTTTACCACCCTACCCACAATGCATATGAATAAATTGTTTTGTATAAGGTCGATGATACGTGGCAATTAAATTATTGAACATAAAAAAACAACACTGTATTGTGATAAAAGTAACATGTGAGATACATCAAAATAATTGAATATCATAATTAATCAACATTGTGATAAAAATGTTGTGCATTTTCTTTATAATAAACATATTTCATTCAAAAGGAAGCACAAGTACATCGTAGTACATAGAACAACAACTACAAAGTTAATGAGATTTTAGACTGAATAAAATCTGGACACTAATTGTGACCAATCACTCATTTTCCTCTCGATTGGTCACGAGTCTCACCTATATGTTTTAAATCTCAAATCTTGTTTTTAAATTTTGCGAATGATTTTTAAATCGAGTGAATTGTCTTAAAATCTTCTCACTATTTTTATTAGTCCAAAACTAATTTTAATGAGGCATTTTAGTGTTATTGGACCAAACCTAATTTTTAAATAAGCTTCTTTAATTGTTTGGAGCCCCGAAAATTATAAAGTTTTAAAAATTTATTTTATTTAAATGATTTTATTTCTTTAGAAATATTATTTAATATTCATCTTTTTATTTTATGTTAAAAACTCTACTTATTTAGATAATTGTATTTCTCTTAAGAAATATTTACTAAAACTCATCAATTTAATTGATGATGAAAAATATTATTTTTGGACCAAGAAAAACAAAGTTGGATTTTAAATTTGGTCCCATTGCATTTCTATTTCATTTTCCTATTTGTTTGGTTTTGTTTATATATCCATGTTTGATCTCCACCCTTGGATTTTAATTAGGAACCCCAAGATGTAGGGTCTAGATTATTTGTCCAAAAACCCTAATTTCTTTCCTCCCTCAGCCGACTACCACAAGACACACACACGAGCTAAGCCACCTCCAGCCCCATGAGCGATCGTGAGCCACCCAAAATCAAAGAAGAAGGCGGCTGATGGAGGGTAACAACCACCGGCATCCCGTAGCCTCCATCCACAACCAATAACCTGTTATGTGAAGATTGAAGAATAATGAGATTAACTGCTAGAATAAAGGAAGTAAAATGAAACATGATGTTTAAGAGAATTAATAAAACGGTGTGTTGAAGGTTAAATGAAATGGGAAAGAGGGGATCATAATGGGTGTGTTTTATGTGCTGTAGGCTACGCTTTACTTTGATTAGAATGGTGCGTTTAGATTGTATCATGTATATAAGAGTGGGTCATGTAGATGGAAGGTATTTAAGTGTTTTGTAGATGATTTTCATGTGGAGGTTCAGAGTCCCTTGAAAACTCTCATAAAGAATTGAAGTAAATGATTCTTCATTTCATCCATTCTCTTTCTTGAGTATTCTTTGGCATTTTTCCATAGTTTCATTCTTTCTTGGTTGTCCTTTACAAGTTGGTATCAGAGAGGACCAATCCTCTAATGGCAAAAACTAGAGCAGCAGCAACTTTAAGTAGCTTTAAGATCACAGCAAGAAAGCAAGCAGAAGCAACAAGAAGTGGTTTAGAAGCAGTTGGAAGATCATTGGTAGGCCATCTATGGAATTACTGAAAGGTTAGACTAGTTAATTGATATGATCATATCTTTGGTAGAAAATAGACAATCCCCTTCTGTTAATGATGAAGTAAGAGATTCGAGAGGTTTTGGACATGATGATAGAAACTTTCTCCCTAGGGGAGTACATATGGATTTTCCACATTTTGATAGAAATAATCTAGCTGGGTGGGTTTTCAAAGCCACCTAGTACTTGAGTTTAACCAGACTAGCTAATATTGGTCCACTGCTTCCGACACATTTGTAGTCAAAACATCCAACAGAGACCAAGATAAAGCATCCAATAGAGACCTACCACGAGCAAAAGTTTGACAGAATATAGCAATAAGACTCAGGAGGTTTATACCAAACTCCAAACCGGGTGACACACTAGTAACTAAACCCTCGACTCCATAAACAAAAATATCACTCGAATATTCAGGTTTTGCTTCAAGCATGTACAAATGTGACGTGGGCAATCAAGTCAACCACACGAATGTTGTAGCCTCACTCGTTGCCATACCAAGAGACAAGTTTCACAAAATTGTCATTCAATGCAATTCCATCCTTAGCATCAAATGTGACGTGGACATCTTACCACATGGAAAGGGAAGCACTTGTGTGGTATCAGGATACCCTTGATGGGGGCCAGTTTTTGAATTGGGATTACTTTGTAAGATGTCTGCAAGTAAGATTTGGGCCATCTGCTTATGATGACCCAATGGAGGCATGAAATCAGAATGTTATTTCCATATTTTTCTGTACATGCTAGTGATGTCTATTTAAAATATAAGGAAAATATCCAAGGAAATAATTTCCTAGAATAAGAGCAAAAAATTTGCCTAACTAATTGACAAGAGAACATAAACTTCCTAAATAGAAACTTCCTAAACAATATCTATCATAAATTACCCCACTAATTACTCCACTAATACAATATTTCGATATTTACCACTAATTACTCTATCTCCATATTTATTGGGATTTCCACACCCCCCTCAAGCTGGACCATAAATGTTGATCATATCCAACTTGCAAAGGAAATCATCAAAACTTTGTCTAGATAGCCCTTTGGTGGAGATGTTCGCTGTTTGCTCTTTTTTAGGAACATAAGTCATATAGATGGTTCATTCTTCAACCTTTTCCTTGATAAAATGTCTATCCACTTCTACATGCTTGGTCCTGTCAAGCTGAATTGGATTGAGAGAGATGCTTATGGCTGCTTTGTTATCACAGTAAAGTTTGATAGGAAATTTTACTGTGACCTGTAGTTCTTCCAAGAGTTTTTGTAACCACAGTCCTTCACGTATCCCTTGTGCAACTGCTCTAAACTCAGCTTCAGCACTACTTTTGGCCACTACATTCTATTTTTTGCTTTTCCAAGTTACCGAATTTCCCTATACAAAGGTGCAGTACCCTGTGGTAGACCTTCTATCATCTGCTGAACCTGCCCAATTAGCATCTGTGAAGACTTCTACTTCCTTGCTTTCACATTTTTTGAAGAATAGTCCTTTGCCCTGAGAAACCTTGAGATATCTGAGGATCTTGTGCACAGCTTCCAAGTGTGTTTCCTTTGGTGAATGCATGTGTTGACTCACCACACTCATTGCAAATGCAATGTTAGGTCTAGTATGTGATAGATTAGTTTGCCAACTAATCTCTAATACCTTTCTCTTTCAACAGGTCTTCGAAAGTCTCCCGTTCTTTTCCCTACCTTGATGGGAGTGTCACTTGGTTTACAACCAAGCATGCTAGTTTCAGTTAGGAGATCAAGAATATACTTGCACTAAGATACTAATTCCCTTCTTTGATCTAGTAACTTCCATTCTCAAGAAGTACCTCATTTGTCCCAAGTATTTTACTTCAAACTCAGCGGATATGACTTTCTTCAACCTCTCCATCTCTACTAGATTACCTCCAGTTAGGATTATAACATCGACATATACAATCAAAATTGTTTTTTTTCCATCTTTGGACTACTGAAACAATATAGTATAGTCTGATTATCCCTGTCAATATCCTTGATCCTTTATCATCTTTGCAAATCTATCAAACCATGCTCTTGGAGATTGTTTGAGTCCATACAAGGATTTCTTGAGTTTACATACTCTATTTTCTTCACCCTTTTTACAAAAACCTGGTAGTGCTGTCATGAAAACTTCTTCTAATGCACCATTCAGAAATGCATTCTTAATGTCAAATTGTTGAAGTGGCCAATCTAAGTTGGCTACCAAAGACAAGAGTACCTCAATTGTATTTAACTTTGCCACAAGTACAAACGTCTCGGTGTAGTCAATGCCATATGTTTGTGTAAAGCTCTTTGCAACAAGACGGGCTTTGTACCATTCTACTATCCCATCAGCTCTATATTTCACAATGAAAACTCATTTGCAGTCCACTAGTTTCTTCCCTCTTGACAAATTCATCACATGCCAAGTTTCATTTTTTTTCCAAGGCTCGTATTTCTTCCATAACTACCTCTCTCCATTTAGGAATCTCCAAGGCTTCCTAAATATTCTTTGGAATTTTTATACTATCATGGTTAGAAGTAAAGGCACGACACCTTGTAGACAAAGTATTGTAAGACATGAATTTTGAAATAGGATAGAGAGTACATGACCGAGTTTGTTTCCTGAGAGCAATAGGTAAATCAATATCAGTAGGCTCAAATTTATTAGAGGAGATCGAACTCATGACAATTTTGAGCTATTATCTAGTCGGAATTGGAAAGAGATTCATGATTGCTTGGATCTATCATCGGTTCCAACTCTCTTGGCGCCTTAAGGGTGAGATTCTCCTTGTACTTTAATTTTGGCTTCCTTGAATAAACAAGTATCTCCTTGTCATTTTTTTTTCTGCATCTCCCCCTGAGTTTAAGTTTTCTTCTGTAATTGGCAGTTTAGAAATGGTTGGGACAGATTCAGCAATAGAGAGATCGAAGTCCAGAAAATTCCAAGGTCGAGCTTCACTCAAATTCTCCCCCTGAAGAGAGGGCTTTTGGAAGTAAGGAGTGGTCTCAAAGAAAGTAACATCAAGGCTAACATTTTTTTTTTTTTTTTTGTGCAGCTGGATCATAGCAATTGTAGCCTTTTTGGGTAGGAGAATAGCCAATAAAAACACACTTAAGAGCTCTAGGGTCTAGTTTATTCCGATGGTGATCATGAATATGGACAAAGGCCATACAACCAAACACTTTGAGAGATAGACTTGAGCCGAGACAAAAGGTAGGAAAAAATTCTTGGAATATTTTTAGAGATGTTACAAAAGAAAGGACACGGCTAGGCATTCTATTAATGAGATATGTAGCTTTTAAGATGGCATCTCCCTAGAATATTTTTTGGCATGTTTGTAGTGAACATCAACGCACGAGCAACTTCAATAATATGTCTATTTTTTCGTTTGGCAACCCCATTTTGTCGAGGGGTGTCGACACATGAACTTTGGTAAATTATCCCATGTTGTTGAAGATAATTTCCCAAGATACTATTGAAATATTCTATGCCATTATCAATATGAGGAATTTGAACTTTTGTTTGGAATTGTGTTTAAATCATGGAATGGAAATTGATAAACACAGAACGAACTTCAGTTATGTCTTTCAATAGGTAAACCCAATAAATACAGGTATGATCATCCATAAAAGTAACAAACCATCTTGTGTGGGAACGATTAAGAGTACGGGAAGGTCCCCATCAATCACTGTGAATCATAGTGAACGGTTTGGATGGTTTGTATTTGGATTTTGAGAAAGAAGTATGCTGATGTTTAGCAAGTTCACAAATTTCACTTTGAAAATCAAGAGACGTTTTATTCGAACAAATGAAAGGGAATAAAAGTCTCAAATATTGAAAATTGGGATGACCCATTCTAGAATCAAGAGTGCCATAACAAAAGTTCACTATGCTTAAGAATAGATGCATAATTGCTTGCTCACATTAGCCTCCTCAAAGTAGTAGAGCCCCTCACACTCCTTAGCACTACCAATCATCTTCCCTGATGACAGGTCTTGAAAGACACAATGAAAGGGAAGAGATTTAGCCAAGCAATTGGAAATTTTTTGTCAACTGGCTAATGTATAATAGATTGCATGATAAATTAGGGATATGAAGAACATATTCTAGTGTTATAGAGTCAGAGATTTGGATACTCCCTTTGCATGGAACAAATGAGAGTGAGCCATCTGCAATTTTAACTTTCAGATTTCCAGCACCAAGTGAGTATGCGGAGAAAAGATGATAAGAATTAGTCAAATGATCGGTAGCACCAGAATCAATAATCTAAGGAGTTTTGTGCTGACTTAACGCTATCAAAAAATTACCTTTGTGGGCTAAAGAACTAGAAGGGACACTCATGGAGGACTAACCCGATGCATGAAGGGTAGAAATCATTTTATAGAGTTGCTCCAACTGTTCAGCATAAAATGTACTGCTTGGAGTGGGTTTTTTGCTCTTCCCCTTGAGGTTGCTTAGCTTGATGATCAACAGCAGCTTGGTAGCCACGGATTTGGCTATTCTGCCTTGGTTTCCAATTACATGGTTTCTCATGTATCTCCCAACAACTCTTTTGTGTGTCTAGGTTTTCGGCAATGCTCACACTAGGCACGCCCCTTCTGTTGTCTTGGATCTGATCCAACAAGAGTGCCCTGAGACACCAAGGCAGACATTTCAGGTCCAATATGTCCAATAGAGACAATCTCCTTCAGCATTACCTTACACCTATTTTCTTCTCACCTCACCTCTGAGAAGACTTCACGTGTTGAAGGCAGGGGACATCGGCCAAGAATTCTTCAGCAAACATCATCCAGATCTCGATTAAGACCTGCAAGAAATTCAAAAACTCTTTCATTTTCAAGTCGCTTCTTGTATCGCACACTATTGCCAATGCACTCCCATTCTTCTTTGAAACTCAGATTGAGTTCTTGCTAGAGGGTTGTCATCTCCATGTAATAATTTGTGACCCCACTCTCCCCTTGCTTCATTTACCATAGCCGAAACTTAATCTCAAATATTTGAGAGGAGTTTTCAATATTAGAATATGTTTCAAGGACAGCTTCCTAGACATCTTCCATCGATGGCAAGAATAGATAGGTCTTGCCGATGAAGAGCTTCATGCAATTTACAAGCCAAGCAATTACCATTGAATTTTCTTACTTCCATTTTTTGAGGGAGGAAGAGTCGATTGAGGCTGGCTTTTTTGTCTCGTTGTTAATCCTAGTTTTCCTTTGCCATCGATTACGAGCTTAACTGATTAGGCCCATTCACGAAAATCCTTCCCATTTAGCTTTTCCACTGTGAGTTGAAAGGATGAATTATCAAGTCCAATTGAATCCATGGTGGAAATAGCTTCTCTTTCACTATCGTGAGTTTCATAGGTCATTAACCCTTTGCTGTTGACAACAATTTCTGTCATTGATAGCTAGGTTTAGAAAAAACACTAGCTCTGATACCATGAAATCAAAATGTTATTTTTATATTTTTTTATATATGCTAGTGGTCTCTATTTAAGATACAAGGGAAATATCCAAAAAGGAAAGAATTTCCTAGAATAAGAGCAGGAAATCTGCCTAACTAATTGACAAGAAAACAAAAAATTCCTAAATTGAAACTTCCTAAACAATATCTATCATAAATTACTCCACTAATACAATATCTTGATATCTACCACTAATTACTTCATCTCCAGATTTATCGGGATTTCCACATGCATTAACTTGCCTAAAACAAACTTCATATGTGTCCATCTATAAAGCACAGCTTGAAGCTTTGTCTAATAGACTAAAGGGTCTATCTAAAAGACATAAACTTAGTTTTTTTTTTGTTTAGACTAAAGGATGAGATTAGGCTTCCTGTTAAAATGTTTAATCCAATTAACCTGCATGCTACTTTTGGATTGGCCAAAATCCAAGAAGAGTATGTGATTTCATCTAGAAGATCTTGGAAGAACAGTGAAGTCAATATAAAGAAGGGGCCTGTATTGGGAACTAATGTGAATAGGACATAGGACAGTGATTCCAACTAAAAATATTTTCTCATCACAGATGGATGAAAAAAGAAAGAAAGGCTTGTGTTTTCATTGTGATGAGAAATGGAATCCTGCCCATATTTGCAAGAATCCTATGATTTATTTGTTGCAAACTAAGGATTTGTTGAGAATACAGTCGAGAAGGAGGAGGGAATTGAGATAGTCCATGTGTACATAGAAGAACAGCAGTGTGGTGGGGAGGATTTAGAAATCTCTATCCATGCCATATATGGTTTTTCCAGCAATAATTCAATGAGATTGTTGGAGAAAATTAGATCTTTATCAATAGGAATTTTGGCAGATTGAAGGAGTACTCACAACTTCCTGGATCCTTTGGTAGTGTAGTCTGCTAAATTGAATATTCATAAGGATTCCAGTCTCCAAGTTAAAGTAGCAAATGGTGAGAAGATTTTAAGTCAAGGGAGATATGAAGAATTCATCAAGATTCAAGAAACTAAGTTCAGAGTTCCTTTCCATGTATTGAATCTTGGTGGATGTGACATTGTTTTAGGGGTACAATGGTTGAAGACCTTAGGTCATATTAATTAGGACTTCACTGATATGACTATGCAGTTTAATCTGCAAGACAAGCAGTTGATGTTTAAGGGCATTAACCATGAGAATATAGCTATAAAGGCTACAGACAAGCAATTTAAGTCATCTTTTCCAAGGAAGCAAGCTTGGTTATTGCAAGTGGTGACAATTGAAGAAAAAGGGAAAGAGCAGACATTGCAGACTGATATAACAGTTGTGATTCAAGAGTTTCAGGAAGCCTTTGAGGAACCTATGGGGTTGCGTCCTACTCGAGTTTGTGACCACAAGATTATATTGAAGGGAGGTATTAATCCCTGTGCTAGTAAGGCCTTACAGATATCCTCACTACCAGAAAACAGAAATTAAGAAAATAGCTCAAGATTTATTGAAGAGTGAGGTGGTCAGGCCAAATTAGAGTCTATTTTCTTCACCAGTCTTGCTTGTTAAGAAGGCAGATGGGTCTTGGCAAATGTGTGTCGATTATAGAGCTTTGAATAAAGAAACCACAAATGACAATATCTCACTTTCTGTCATTGATGAGTTACTTGATGAGCTTTTCAGTGCTAAGTTTTTTTCCAAGCTTTACCTTAGATCGGGCTATCATCAAATAAGGGTGAGAGAAAAAGAAATTTCCAAAACAACATTCAGAACTCATGAGGGGCACTATAAGTTTCTAGTTATGTCATTTGGTCTCACAAATGTACTAGCTACCTTCCAAGGATTAATGAATGATTTGGTATTTTTTTTATAATACTTTGGTTTACAACCAAAATTTTTCTGAGCATTTGACACATTTGAGACCTGTACTAACAATCTTGAGAAAGCATAGCTTGTTTGCAAAGAATTCCAAGTACCCAATTTTTCATGTGTCTTGACTGAAGAAAAAGTTGGGTAAACAAGTGTTTCCTTTGCCCTCACTTCCATCTATAAATGATCAAGGAGTTATACAACCTGAACCAGAAGCAATTTTGGATAGGAGGATGGAAAAAGTGGGCAATCAAGCAGTAACTAAAGTTCTCATTAAGTGGATAGGTGCCCTAGTTGAAGATAGCTCTTGGAAGATGCTCCGGAAGCTGCACAATTTATACCCCTACCTTGTGGGCAAGGTGTTGTGATGGGGGAAGTTACTGTTCTGCCTTGTGGACAAGGCTTTGAAGGGGTGGAGATTGTTATGTGAAGATTGAAGAATAACGACATTAACAGCTAGAATAAAAGAAGTAGAATGAAATGAGGCATTTAAGAGAATTAATAAAATAGTGTGCTGAAGGTTAAATGAAATGGCGCGTTTCATGGGAAAGAGGGGATCGTAATGGGTGTGTTTTATATGTTGTAGTCTATGTTTTAATTTGATTAGAATGGTGCATTTAGATTGTATCGTGTATACAAGTGTGGGTCATGTAGATGGAAGGTATGGAAGTGTTTTGTAGATGATTTTCATGTTGAGATTTAGAGTTCCTCAAAAAATCTTATCAAGAATTGAAGTGAATGATTCTTGATTTCATCCATTCTCTTTTTTTAGTATTCTTCTGCATTTTTTCATATTTTCTTTCTTTCTTTCTTGGTTGTCCCTTACACAGCCGCCATCACCTTGAGCAGAAGCCATGATCTCCTCTGCAACAAGCCTTTGTACACCATTGCTAAGCTAGAACCCTTACCACCGTCCATGGCCAATCACCACTAAATAAACACCACAAGGTACACACACATAGGCACACACGTAGGCTCTCTCTCTGCTCTTGTTCTTCCTCCGCCCCTTTCTGCCTCTTTCACTTACCCCTTCACACTCATGACAACACTCAGCCATGGTAGCATACCTCAAATTCTCTCTCTACTTCATACACGGCCAAAGATTCCCCTATGTCTAGCCAAGAACCCCCTGAAGAGCTCTCGCGGTATCCATCACCGCCAATCCAATGCAGCACCAACAAGAAGTCTCCTCTCACACCACTCTCTCGATTTTGCTCCCTATCTCTATACTATTCTTTCACCGTCTTGTATGGATATTCAAATGATAGTCAAGTATTGTGGGAAGGCCTAACTAAGTGAGGTATAGTTGTATCATTGAATAATGTGTTGTTTTGATTTGTGGACTAGGAGAGGTTATGGTTTGAATTGTAAAGCCATGTAATTCTGGAGCTGGATGCATGTTGAGTTTAAATGTGCAAGAATTTGATGGTATGGAAAGATGGATTGAGAATATGCATATGCATCAAATTGTATGTTTGGATTCGACAAAAAATGTTTAGTTGAGATAACTCTTGGGTTGAAATTGCATGAGTTATGTTAAATGTCAGTAAGATTTTAGCTTCCCTTTCTCAACTCATTTATATCCTTAGCCACAGAATTCATATTATTGTAGGCTACATTAGGAGATGTTTTAACAACCATATCAAGCATTGTACAACACCCCATACTAGCTAGGCTCCTTACTTCACTTGTGAACCATCAGTTCAGCCCTAAGACAACTTACACAATGCTTTGTTCATTACACAATGCTTTGTTCATGCACTTGCTCCTCCTTTTCTCCTCTGTTTTGTTCAAGCCACAAGTTGACAACTTATGGTCATTAATTGGTCTCTTTCTACCACATATTGAAGATGTTCAACCACACCAAATGCTTAACTCTTGGCCACGATATTTGGTAACTACTTAACTCTCTACTTCACTCTTATATGGATTGTTATATTCATTTGGTTAGATGATGTTATGTTTTGAGTGTCTGAGTAGAGGTATGTCATGGTTTGAACTTATGAACTCATAAGCATGCCTTGTCAAGGGGCTTATTAGTTTGAGAAAAGTATTTGTGAAGGTAGAAACAAGAGAAATTAGTTCAACCTACTTCTTGATAAGGTAGAATCATTGTGTTTATAGCCCATTCCTTTGTTACAGCCGATTCATGACATGTAAAAAAAATATTTCGTGCAAATCAATCACGATTATCCTTGCTTTTATCTAAAATTTTACTTTCTACATTCGATTAGAGACAAATATTTAGACAAAGTGGTTACCTACATCTTAATTTTGGAAAGTAATATGATTTAATTATAATAAATTGCATGTAGTTTGTTTCTATAGTTACATCATAGAAATTGCAATTTATTACCAAGAATAAGATTTTACCGTCATGAGTTGCAAAGTCTTCATCAATTTGGTAGCTTCACAAATCTTTCTTATTTCTCGGAAACCAACAGTTGATATGGATGCGGACGGGTATTTCAAACATTTTGCAATTATACTCTTAAGTAATGAATCATTAAATGCCACCCTTAAAATTTATTAAAAAAAAATTTGCAAAGTAAGAAGAAAAATTGTGAAGATTTAAAAATTGAAGGAGATAAAAAAAAATATTAAGATCAATGAACATTAATATGGTTGTATTTGTTTACATATATTAATAAAACATAGAAGTTACAACTTAACTATATAATATAAATGAATTGAGAAGTAATTATGTAAATATAGATTACCATTTTTGCATTGATGTTGCATCAGAACAAGAGGATTGATTGTAAATACGCTTATTGGTCATAATGAAAGAGACAATCCTATATTAGATACATGAATTATGAGCAATGCAAATATATATGATATAAAAGAAAATATAAAATTTTAATTTATTAAAAATTAAAAATACCATTATAAAAACCCACTTTTAGCCATATTCCAAGTATAATTGACTTAGCTCCAATTATTTCTAAAATTTTTTTTATATTCAACATGTACAAATCGACCCCACATTTTTAAACATGTGAGATTTAAGTTACAAAATTAAAAAAAAAACACTTAATAGAATATTTACTAAATTAATATTGAAAGTTAATTATAGAAAATGAATAACTTAAAATATATTTTTACCTTTGATCCATAACATATATTTGTTGAATAGTTGTTGGTCCATATATTGAATTTATCTCTCTAAATGGATTGACATGAATTGCAACCACAACAAATCTAATAAATAAGATTTAAAAAATTAATTTGTTGATAATTAAAGTTTTTAAAACGTTGAAGAGCAAATTGCTTATTTTTGTGATTGAGTCTTTATAAGCATCCAGTTCGCTGAAGGGGATGATATTATACTTTGGCAATTCCAATGCTTCTTCATCAGTTGGTATCTCTTCAATGAGTGTTCTAGAATTTAAGATCCATTGATATTGATGTGTTTCAATTCTATACGTAGGATCTAATGGCTTCACATATACATTGTTGATGTAATATGATCATAATATGTGTGAAGTGTCATCCCGCAAATCAATATATTTATCAAATAAGGTAGTTTGCACTTGATTTCCTTGTAGAATATCAAAATAATGTAATTACTATGATAATTTTGTTTTGTTTTAAAGTTATGTTTTGATTATGAAAATAATAATATTTTTAAAAAGATGTTGCTAAGAACAAAAATGTGTTTTTAAATGCTAATATATGACTATTATTAAGATAACATTTTTATAATAGGAAGGAAAGAGTCAAAATTTCTTTTTAAAAGCATGAAACAAATAAATTTTAAACCTCTAGGCCAATCAAAGTTAATTTTTGGTATTTTATTAGTGAATGTTGTCATGTTCTTTTGGCTGACTTGTCTACTACATTCATATTCATTTTTCAATTTTTTATACTTGGAGTGATTTATTTGATTGACATATAAATTATCCGCATCTTGGACGCTATTAGTGTAGAATATATCAAATGTATTAATATATAAACTTTAATTTATATTGAATAACTGCAATAAATCAAATAACACAACAATAATTATATAGAAAAGAAAATCAAATTAAACATGTGATTTTCTTCCAATATCAAGATTCATGTTATACAATTAAATCTAGTTACATGTATATAATATGAAATTGAATATGCTAATCTTAACAATTCTGTATATACAATATTTTTTGTAGAATTGTTTTCAAATCCATCACTTGATAGTGGTCGTATTAAAATCTTTATGGACAAAGCAGTCTTACCTCTTGATAAAACTATGTATAATTGCCCATCTGAAAAAACAGGTTGAAGCAAATATATGCAACAAAATCTAAAATTTGCCATTGTGATTTATTTATACTCATTGCAACTTTTAATCTGATAGGGAATTTAGTTCATTTGAATGGGAAGCCATTATTTTCATAAGTATTTAGTAAGAATGAGATTTTTGGTAAATATGAGAGAGTATTTGTATTATATTTTATAGAGTAGAATACAGAGTATTGATAAACATTAAACTATACAAATATAATCACATTAGATTTAGAAGCTAAGATTTTGGAAGCTTGAATTCAATCAAGTTGTTGCAGATATTTGTTCTTATCAACTTGATCTTTATCTGTTTGTTTTTGGGCTTCATCCTTATCTGATTCTTGGTTTTCCTTATCACATAGTGTTTCAACAGCTCCATTCAAGTTCAACGATACAGCACGTAGGTTGAGCTTGGAACTCAGAAAATGAAACTGAGTAGAGACAAGTGGTTTGGTGAAGATGTCAGGGATATGATTTTTACTTGATAAGAACTGAACATCAAGATTGCTGGAGGTGAATTTATCTCTAACAAAATGGAAGTCAAGTTCTATGTGCTTTAGTACATGCGTGAAAGGCAAGATTAACACTGAGGTAGATGGCACCAATGTTATCCAATCCTTGCTCTGCCTTATCACATAGTGTTTCAACATCGTCAAAGCATTTAAAAAATATTCTATAATAGCTTGTTTAAATGCATCTATTGTTTCATCAAAACTATTATATCGTCTAAGCTCACCAGGGAATATTTGAATTAGTAATGCATTTATTTCATCAATATAATTTTCATTTGGTATTAATATTGTAACAGCCAGCTAAAATTATCAGTTTTGGATTCTTTCCCGACAGCAATCACATCTCTCTCGTCTTTACCCTCATCTGGAATCACGCGTATAGATTATCTTTTCCGTAAATCACGTAATTTGTTCTTCACCGACAGCTGTAAAATCATGAACAGTTTTATCCTAAGCGTTGTACCTCGATGGCGTTTTCCCGGATCTTATCCATCGAATTTCAAAGTATTAGATAAGCTTGTTTTTAAAGTAGCACAATTATAATAATTTAATGAGCTCTGAAAATATTATAATTGTGGATAATTACTTAGATTAAATATTTTAGTTGTTTTAAGATATTAAGAACATAAAATATAATACGTACTCCACAGTTGTTGTGGCCCCACGCATTATAAGTAACATAAATATAATACGTACTCCACAGTTGTTGTGGCCCCACGCATTATAAGTAACATAAATATAATACGTACTCCACAGTTGTTGTGGCCCCACGCATTATAAGTAACATAAAATATAATACGTACTCCACAGTTGTTGTGGCCCCACGCATTATAAGTAACATAAAATATAATACGTACTCCACAGTTGTTGTGGCCCCACGCATTATAAGTAACATAAATATAATACGTACTCCACAGTTGTTGTGGCCCCACGCATTATAAGTAACATAAATATATATACGTACTCCACAGTTGTTGTGGCCCCACGCATTATACAGTAACATAAAATATAATACGTACTCCACAGTTGTTGTGGCCCCACGCATTATAAGTAACATAAAATATAATACGTACTCCACAGTTGTTGTGGCCCCACGCATTATAAGTAACATAAAATATAATACGTACTCCACAGTTGTTGTGGCCCCACGTATTATAAGTAACATAACATGTCTTATCTTTCTTAATGCATGAGATATTATTTAATATCATATACTTTTCTAACATGGCGTATACTTGTAAATGGCACAATATGATTTAATCATAAACATTTCATGGCATACATGTATCATATGGCATACTTAACATGGCATACTTATAACATACAGCATTGTATGACAGAAAAGATTGTGTAACAGATAATTATTCATGAGAGATTAAATCATACGTAACAGATAAACATATAATGACATAGCATGACATGGCATATACGATAACATACATACATAAATTGTAGTTCCCTTACCCATCACACATACACAATAAACTGATAGTAAGTTAGAGGCTAACTTACCTCGATCGTCGCGTTCTATGAGAATAGAGCGCGAAACACGAGGAACTGCACAACAGCTGGAAGAGGAACACTCAAGTCCTTAAGATTTTCACTTCTGAACTCAATTGTCATATTATGAGCACTTGCAACACCACGGCAACTTGAGGTTTCACTATACCCAGAAGAGATAATTTGACTTCAGAAAGCCTTTGCACTAAAACAAGTTCATTAAAATTATCAATAATAACCAAACAAACAATTCCTTTCTCAATCCATATACTCTTAGCCATAGTCAACCACAAGATGACACCAGTCACCCCGGACTATAATCCATAACACCACTGCTTCGGGACACTGTCATACAGTTTCCCAACACTACACCATACGCTCTACACTTCTCTGTTACGCCATCCAACCCTTCGTGACACGCCATCCGGTGTTTCACGACTTAATACAGAGTACACTCACGTGAACTCTCTTCCATCCACACTGCAAAACCCATCACTGCGATACACGTCTCACGGTGCATCGCTACGCGACACGGAGTACGCGCTACGCGTACTTCCTTCGCTACAACACTCATCAACACGATGCACATCACACATGCATCGCCATACAACACGGAGTACACTACATGCGTACTCCCTTCCTTCTACGACACACATCACTACAGCGCACGTCGCGCGGCGCGTCGCTGCATTACACAGAATACGCTACACGCGTATTCTCTTCACACAACCCGCCGTATCACATCTACGGCATCCATCTCACGCCTATACTTCACAGCACAGTCCACAAAATACACAATCAAACTCAACACTTCACAACCACACTTCGCTTCACAACTACGCAACGAACTCCACAAATACAACTACACAATCCACAAACCAACCAACTAACTATTTTAAACGTAAAATAACTAGAGATAGAAGGTTATACCATCGACGGGATAACCCGTGCGTCGCTCGTTGTTCGTCACGAACATGCGTCGGAGGAACGTACGTGGCGGCGTACGGTGGCTGTCCACCACATAAAGTGGTAGTTTGGGCTTGAGAAAGGCTAGGCGTGGCCTTGGAAGGTTCATGGTCGCCTTGTGATGGTCAAAGGTGGCGGAGCACGGCGGCGTCACGCCGTGAACAGTAAATCCGAACGGTGAGCGGAAACGCGAGGTAGCGAAAATTCATAGAACTTCATGGCAAGCTAGGGATAGGTAGATGAACATGTGGTGGAGCTGTGGTAGCGAGGTGGTGGTCGGACGGTGGCTAACGGCGGCGGATCGGCCGTTTGAAACCATTTTTGGCCTTGGAGAGTGTAGGAGAGTGAGGGCTCTACGAAGCTCCGTTGGTCATGAAATTTCTTGGGGAGGTTCATGAGGATGAGAGGAACAAGATGGTGGTGGTGAAACACCACGGGTGGCCGTGTACGGCGGCGCACGGTGGTGCAACCGAACGGGTGTTTTGAGAAACCCATATGAAAAAAATGAGAGTTTGGGAAAAAGAAAGACATGGGGAGGAAGCCCTTGATGAGGTGAGTCCATTGGTGGTGCTTGGTGGCTGATTTGGCCACGTATGGTGGTCCAAAAATGTGAAAAACCCTTAGAGACCCATTTGTTGGAGGCGAGAGTGGTGGCTAACGGTGGCTCGGATGGAGGTGAAACTTGGTTGGGATGTTCACCGGTGAGAGGGGAAGAAATCTGGGTGGGTGGTGTAGTCCACGCCGCCGGCGAGCGGCGGTTCTGGGCGGAGAAAGAAATCGGCAACAGGGGAGAAAACAGGGCAGGGGCAGCAACTTCCGGGGGCTCTCGGCGACTAACGGCTGGTCCGATGGCTCTGAAAATTGGTGTGTATGAACTATGGTGAAAGGGGAAGAGAATGGCGGGGGTGGTGTACGACACCTCCACCGGACGGCGGAGAAACGGGCGGTCAAAGGGGCGGCGACGGTAATGAGACAAGAAGGAAGAGCACGGGAAGAGAGAGAGAATTGGTGGCCGGCGTTGCACACCTCCGGTGCAGATGTGTTCGCCGGTGAGGGAGGGACATGCCGGAGGTGGAGGTGAGGCACGGCGGCCGGAGGTGGCGCCGGTAGGAAGCTAGAACCGATCAGCTATGGTGGAAGGGTGTAAGTCGACCATGGAGAGAAGGAGAGGAAAGAGAAGGAAAAAAAAGAAAAAAGGAAAAATGAAGGAAAAAGGGTAGGAGCCTAGGTAATAAACTTCAATCCTACGTTTTGGGATCCTCAAATAATTCAACGGTGAATTAAAACACTGATTAAAAACGCGTAAATGTTTTATTTTAAATAAAACACTTTAAATAAAACACCACGATGAATTAAGGTAGAATATTATTTTATAAACTAAAATTTATAAAATAATATTTCCTCATCATTATATAAAATGATAAAGTACCGTTAATTAATCGAAGATGATAAAACCAATTAATTTAAATAAGAGTTTTCAACGTAAAATTAAACATCTTAATATCTTAAAACAACTAAAATATTTAATCTAAGTAATTATCCACAATTATAATATTTTCAGAGCTCATTAAATTATTATAATTGTGCTACTTTAAAAACAAGCTTATCTAATACTTTGAAATTCGATGGATAAGATCCGGGAAAACGCCATCGAGGTACAACGCTTAGGATAAAACTGTTCATGATTTTACAGCTGTCGGTGAAGAACAAATTACGTGATTTACGGAAAAGATAATCTATACGCGTGATTCCAGATGAGGGTAAAGAC